>QRFJ01001581.1:0-63148 GCA_006176705.1 Cocos nucifera
CTTTCCAATGCGCTATCTTGAATAAACTATTTTTCAAGAAAGATGGCATATCGACTCACAATCACATTATGATCTTCTGAAATGTAGAAATAGTATCCTAATGACTCCTTAGGATATCCTATGAATTGAGCTCTAAAGGACCTAAATTCTAACTTGTCCGCTTGTTGTCTTTTGACATGAGCCAGACAATCCCAAATTCTGAGATGACTTAGACTTGGTTTCTTACCATGCCATATCTCATACGATGTGGTAGGAACGGTCTTAGAGGGAACCCTATTCAGTAGATAAATTGAAGTTAACAATGAATGTCCCCAAAGAAAATCAAGGAGGTCTGTGAAGCTCATCATGGATCGGACCATATCCAATAGAGTCCGATTTCTCCATTCTGAAATCCCGTTGAGTTGAGGTGTTCCTGATGGAGTCCATTGAGAGACTATGCCATTATGCTTGAGATAGTCTAGGAATTCCCAGCTAAGGTATTCACCTCCTCGATCTGATCGAAGAACCTTAATGGGATTTTTCAGTTTGTTTTTCTACTTCATATCTGAATTCTTTGAACTTTTCAAAAGCTTCAGACTTATGTCTCATAAGATACACATACCCATACCTAGACAGATCATCGGTAAAGATAATGAAGTAGATAAAATTGCCTTTAGCTAGCACATCAAATGGGCTGCACACATCAGTATGTATTAAGGCAAAGAGATCTGTGGCCCTTTCTCCATGTCCAATAAAAGGGAGTTTAGTCATTTTGCCTTGAAGATAAGATTCACAAGTTGGATATGACTCGAAAGTCAATGAACTCAATAGTCCATTTTTCTCCAATTTGTTGATCCTATCTTCTGCTATATGACCTAATCTTAGGTGCCATAGATATCTGTCGTTTGGACTATCCCTTGGTCGTTCACATTTTGCTCGATAGTTAGAACAGGTACATCAATATGTAGCTGATAAAGATCATTAATCAGAAAACTATTTGCAATTTTATTTCTTTCATAAACAATGTTGCAATGGTCCTTAAAGAAGGTAATCACATAGCCTTCTTATGCTAAGCATGAAATAGAAATCAAATTTCTGCTAGCTGCAGGCACATAATAACAGTCTTTCAAAACTAAGTCTAAACCAGATGGTAATCGAAGTGGGTATGTTTCCACTGCCACTACAGCAACTCTTGCTTCATTATCGACATGTAGGATCATGTCTCCATCCCTCAGCCTCCTACTATCCTCAAGACCCTGCATGGAAGTGCACAGATGAGCACTAGAACCAGAGTCAAGCATCCAACTGAATGCAGAAGAAACCATAAGATTAGAAACAATAACGATCATACCTCCAGAAGGACCTTCCTTCTTGTTCTTCAGGATGGCCAGATAAGTAGGGCAGTTTCCCTTCTAGTGGCCATCGCTGTTGTAATAGAAACACTTTCCTTTGGCAGCGGCTTTCATCTTTGGCTCTGCCTTCTTCTTCTTTGCTCCTTCCACCTTCTGCTTTTTCACAGACTTTTTTTTCTTTCCATAAGAGTTTTTTTTGGAAGAAGTTCGTTCCATAGCAAGAACTGAGCCTTTAGAACCTTTCATAGAAAGCTCAGCGGTGACCAGCAAATTCATTAATTCGGCTAAGAAATTTTGAAGTTTATGCATGTGGTAATTCATGATGAATTGCCCATATGCATCAGTCAAGGATTGCAGAATAATATCGTTCTGCAGATCCAAGTCTAACTTCACACCGAGCTTCTCAAGCTCTTCCATGTTCTTGATCATCATTAGATAGTGATCTTGGACTGACTGCCCATCACGCATCTTAGCCTTAAAAAGTTATTTCATGACTTGATACTTGGCTGTGCGACTCCGTTCACCAAACATCTCCTGCAGGTGAGCCAACATTTGGTGAGCAATCTTGATATCTTCATGTTGGCGCTGGAGCTCATCAAACATCGAGCCCAACATGTAATATTTGGCCTTATTATCTTCGCCTATCCATTTTCTCAGAGATGCTCTCTGTTCAGTGGATGGATGGGCTGGTAAGGTGGGAGGGTCCTGGTCCAAAACATGGGTTAACTTCTCAAAATCCAAAATGATTTTGTAGTTTCTGAGCCAATCTTTATAATTGGGTCTGGTCAGTCCGTGTGTGTCCAGGATACGTGCCAATGGGTTGGATGCAGACATTTTTCTATAGAGAGTCAAAGATTCTAGTTAGATACTGGAATTATGACTTGACCAATTTGTTTAAAAATTTTATTTTTAAACAAATTAGCTACCACTATTTTCTCAGTCCCTACACTCCCTCTATAGAGATGCAAAAATCTCCACGATTAATGATTTCTAGTGGGTGGTGCGGTCTCACCAACTGACTCATCACCTCACCTAATAGTTATTGGTGATGGGTTAGCCAATGAGTGAACAACTCTTGTTCAATAATTCTCTAATCATGGTGCACCCAAACTTGGTCTCTAATTCATGAATCTCACCGTATTCGAAATATTGATCCACTCCTTAGTTAAGTCAGACTCACCATTTGCACAGACTGAATTTCTAATAGAGTCTCTTATCGGATCTGGAATATTGAGCCCAACTCATCCTCAAGCCCATAGCATCCAATGCCTAATAGACATGGTTGCATCTTTTCGATGCAACTAAGCCACTATATCCAACCGAGAACAATCAACCTCGAAAAGGGTCCGCACATCTACAATGATGGAAGACCTCAGACTTAATCTTTTCTTAGGGAGAATTGATTCAGGTCTCATTAAACTAGACTTGTCATAGTCATAACAATTATGACTAACCTAGTGGCATGGGTTAGCTCGGATTATTGACCACCTCGGATCAGAACTGTGTCAACAGATATGGCCAGGTAAGTGAGATCAGTGGAAGGAATATACCATTAACTCATACAAGAACATATTTAGGTTGAGTAGCTTTCAATTAAAAACCAGTCGGTCGTATGTGCCAAACTTACCTTAGAGACCAAATTGTTGAGTCAGAACCAATTAGGTTAGCCTACAATTCAGACTTTAACCTCTGAGCCTAATTAGGTCTTGCTTCATCGTGACTCGATCTTGACCCAGACTTAATCCTATTAGGCTGGTCAATTTAAGCATTGTTGATCCCATCTAACCAACTCTTGATTCGGTTTGATCAACCGTTTAGACCTAATTGAGCTACCCAAGCCCGAACCCAGTATTATGAATATATCTTAGATATAAAATTCTCAATTTTAGACCTAATTAATATTTCATAATCTTAATTTTTAATTAAGTAGGGTTCATAAATAAAATATGCACAATAAATCCTAGGGTTTCAGGATCTAGGGTTTTACGGAAAGTAAGTTTTGGATTTCTGATTAAGGATGAACATGCATCACCCATACACGTCATAAGAACATCCCATCAGATGGAAGAAGTGGGTCTTTAAATTCTTCTTCATTCTTATGATCGGACGGCCAAGAGGAACGCCTTAATCAGGAACATGCAATACTACAAAACAATTTTAGATCTATATCATATATCTCATATACAAATTAGATCTAATCATGGCATATTTTGCATACATCTCATGTATCGAATTATGCATATTTTCAGATCTAAATTATCTTATAATAATCTAAAAAATTAGATTTAAATTGATCTAATCAAAATAAATTCTAATTTAGATAATTATGTAGAACTATTCTACAACTAGTCTAGACATGCATCAATCATATCTCATATGATGTTTAAAATTAAATAATTTTTATTTTCTATTTTTTAGAAATTATTATAACCATTATAATATCAAAAAATAGTAAATAAATAGATCTAAAATATATTTTAATCAAATTAAATTAAAAATATATAAGACTATTCTATAGAACTATTCTATTTTAGAACTAGTCATGCATATTTTCTAATCTTAGATCCAAATTATTTAATTTTAATTTTTTCTAATTTTAGATCTTATCACATCTCATGTGATATTTGAAATCATTTATTTTTTAATTAAAATAAATTTAAAAATAGATCTAAACACTTTTAGAACCTTGGCTTGGATACCAGTTGAAGGAAAATCCTGATTTTTCGAACTAGGTTCGTTCAGATCTGATCAGATCAAGAGATATATTTCAAAATTTTTTTTCTTTGATCTAGATTAGATCTAGGATATTTTAGATCTAATTTTTATTATTTTAATAATTAAAATAAAATTAGATAAATTAAATCAAATTTAATTTACCTTGAAGTGGGTAATCCGATTATCCGATGATGATCCTATAAGCAGCGGAAGGTTCTGGATCTAGCCACGCAAGTGTCTGACCTCTATCGGTATCCACTCAGGTTGGATCTAGAGATCCTCTTTTTCTCTATCATGTATCCAAAAATCAAATCTAGATCTGATCTGTAGGATCTTCAAAACTCCTTTTGAAGATCAGCAGTTGTCCTTTGCAGTAGTGCAGCCTTCTAGCTTTCAGTCACCTTTCTCTCATCTGGATTGCACCAACCAAGGTCCAAAATAATTTTGGACATGGAGAGGAGAGGGAGAAGGTGGGTTTGGAATGGAGGAAGAGGGGAGAGGCAGCCTTGGGGCATGGGATTTCAATTGCTCTTTGAGTTGGGTGCAGGGTCTTATTTAAAGACTATCTGTGATCCAACTCCTCTTCTTCCCAACCAATCATAACTCTTTGCAAAATCAAATCTAAATCTGATTGGTGGGAATAGAGTCCCATGGATTCTTCTTTAGAGGGTGCCTAAGACCAGTCAAAGTTGGTTCTTAGAAGAACTTGAATCGAAATCCAAAAAGGAGATGGAGTCCCTATCCAACATGGACTCCTGGGCGTCTCCAACTTGGGCACATGCCAAGGGTGGTGTGCTCCCTCCTCATTGCCAGGTTTTGGTAGAGGGACAGGCCCCCACCAGCTATCCAATAGGTACATGATATGTGAACAAAAGTCAAAGTGTCAATGGTCAATGTTTGACCAGTCAAAGGTCAACTTTTGACCAAAGTCAAAGGACGAGAAATGGCAGGTGACCAAAAATAGCAGGTAATGTCTTATAAAATAAGACAATCTTTTTTGACTTGGACAAGCTCCAATCAAACCAAATGAAGGCCTCTGATCGAGCACAAACTCCTTTGGTTCAGTTAGGATAACTATTTATGATAGTAAAAGAAGAACGTTAGGTTCAATCGAGTGCTAGCACGATTTTCTTGATCCTAATTGAATCTCATTCAGATCAATTGAATTGGATCAGTTCAATTGATGATCACCAGATTCAAACCCTTATTTGTGTGATCCAGTTAGGTTCAGTTCTGTATGGTAATGGGATATGTCATGATCTCTATCATCGACATCATCGAAACTCCTTTCGATGGATCAAAACTCTTCTGATTCGAACAGCTAGAATGATCGATCATCTAAATCATTCTAATTGCTTCCAAAATCTACTAGTGACACCTAGCAGTATATGGTGGCAATCCATCAGAGCTGAATGTGAATCTCTTGGTGCAGCTACCTAAGTGATTAAGTTCTTCTATCTTGAGCCCCGATCAGATTAGGGTTAAGGTGAACTCGTCAAACCCTAGTCTCTGTCATATGATGTAATCATTCGATTCAAGTTCGATGTGAAAACTTAAATAGAAACTTCTTTCTATTATTTCACTCTGCCATGGCCATGGACTTCTGGACTTGATTCTCATGATCATCATAGGGCTGCTCCTCTACCACTAAGGTAGATAGATTCCATCTTGATGCTATCCAGTTCCTACAATGAACATGCTATAGCCAACATATACCTTAGGATTCCGAATGGCTAGGAGATCGAGTAATGGTGTAGTCAAACTATAACACCCTCAAGGTGAACTGCCGATGCATCTCAGGTCAAAGAATCAGACACACTACTATAGCATCGAGTCAGTCATTGACGAGAAGGTAGACTCCCTAATGACTACTCGAGGTGGTCACGCTCAGTGCCCTCATTCTCTAACGAGTACCTGTACTCTCACTTCGGTGTCTCCACACCGTAGACTCAATACTCATCTACCAAAGAGAAGCGATTGTACACCAATCTTTTGGATCAATCACCATTCTCGTGATGATCCTATGGTCGGGAGCATTTTATGAGTTAATAATGATTATTCATGTCTTAAATTTTCAACTCTTAAAAATATGAATTATCATTACCTTTAACTCAAAGGATGTATCACAGACACTAAATACACATATGTGATAGAAAATAATCCATTTTATTGATATTAATCAAAATTATAATTTTTTTCCTAAAAGTGTATTACAAGTGTCAGCCAATTCTGACTTCTAGGGCACATATATCTAATAGTTGTACTCCAAAACTATTTTAGATCTATGTCATATATCTCGTATACAAATTAGATCTAATCATGGCATATTTTGCATACATTTCATATATGGAATCATGCATATTTTTAGATCTAAATTACCTCATAATAATCTAAAAAATTAGATTTAAATTGATCTTATCAAAATAAACTCTAATCTAGACAACTATGTAGAACTATTCTACAACTAGTCTAGACATGCATCAATCATATCTGATATGATGTTTAAAATTAAATAATTTTATTTGCTATTTTTTAGATATTGTTATAATAATTATAATATCAAAAAATAGTAAATAAATAGATCTAAAATATGATTTAATCAAATTGAATTGAAAACATGCAAGACTATTCTATAGAACTATTCTATTTTAGAACTAGTCATGCATATTTTCTAATCTTAGATCCAAATCATTTAATTTTAATTTTTTCTGATTTTAGATCTGATCACATCTTATGTGATATCTAAAATTATTTATTTTTTGATCAGAATAAATTTAAAATCAAATCTAAATACTTCTAGAACCTTGGCTCTAATACCAGTTGAAGGAAAATCCTGATTTTTCGGACCAAGTTTGTTCAGATCTGATCGAATCGAGAGATATATTTCAAAAAAAATTTTCTTTGATCCTAATCAGATTTGAGATGTTTTAGATCTAATCCTTATTATTCTAATAATAAAAATAAAATCTAAATAAATTAAATCAAATTTAATTTATCTTGATGTAGGATAATCCTATTAGCCGTTGATAATCCTGTAAGCAGCGGAAGGTTCTAAATCTAGCCACATAAGTGTCTGGCCTCCGTCGGTATCCACTCAGGTTGGATCTGGAGATCCTCTTCTTCTCTATCATATCTCCAAAAAATAGATTTGAAACTAATCTGGAGGATCTTCAAAACACCTTTTGAATATCAGCAGTTGTCCTTTGCACCAGTGCAGCCTTTGTAGCTTACTGCCGCCTTTCTCTCATATGGATTGCACCAACTAAGATCCCAAACTCCTTTGGACATGGAGAGGAGAGGGAGAAGGTGGACTTGGCATGGAGGAGGAGTGGAGAGGCAGCCTTGGGGCATGAAAATTTCAATTATTTTAGATCCACCTTGAGTTGGGCGCAGGGTCTTATTTATAGACTATGCATGATCCAACTCCTCTTCTTCCCAACTAGTCACAACCCTTTTTCAAATCAAATCTAAATTTGATTGGTGAAAATAGAGTCCATTGGATTCCTCCTTAGATGGAACCTAAGATCAGTCAAACTTGATTCTTAGGAGAAGTCTAATCAAAATCCAAAAGGAAGATAGAGTCCTTATCCAACAGGGACTCCTGGGCGCCTCTTGCTTGGGCACACGCCAAGGGTGGCGTGCTCCCTCCTCCTTGCCAGGTTCTGGCAGGGGGACAAGCCCCCACTAGCTCTCCAATAGGTGCATGACATGTGGATAGAAGTGAAAGTGTCAATGGTCAACATTTGACCAGTCA
Organism: Cocos nucifera; assembly: GCA_006176705.1. Lineage (NCBI taxonomy): Eukaryota > Viridiplantae > Streptophyta > Magnoliopsida > Arecales > Arecaceae > Cocos > Cocos nucifera. The sequence goes on from QRFJ01001581.1 coordinate 7,801, forward strand.
AATGTCAACTTTTGACCAGAGTCAAAGGACGAGAAATGGTAGGTGATAAAAAATGGCAGGTATTGTCTTAAAATAAGACAACCCTTTTTTGACCTGGACAGGCTCCAGTCAAACCAAGTGAAGGCCTCTGATTGAGCACAAACTCCTTTGGCTCAGCAAGGACAACTATTTATGATAGTAAAAGAATAACGTTAGATTCAATCGAATGCTAGCACGATTTTCTTGAACCTAATTGAATCTCATTCAGATCAATTGAACTAGATTAGCTCAATTGATGATCACCAGATTCAAATCCTTATTTGTGTGATCCAGTTAGGTTTAGTTTTGTATGGTAATGGGATATATCATGATCTCTATCATCGACATCATCGAAACTCCTTTCGATGGATCAGAACTCTTTTAATTCGAACAGCTAGAATGATCGATTATCTAAATCATTCTAATTGCTCCCAAAATCCACCAGTGACACCTAGTAGTATATGGTGGCAATCCATCAGAGCTGAATGCAAACCTCTTGGTGTAGCTACCTGTGTGATTAAGTTCTTCTATCTTGAGCCCCGATCAGATTAGGGTTAAGGTGAACTCGTCAAACCCTAGTCTCTGTCATATGATGTAATCATTCGATTCAAGTCCGATGTGAAAACCTAAATAGAAACTCTTTCTATTATTTCACTCTACCATGGCCATGGGCTTCTGGACTTGATTCTCATGATCATCATAGGGCTGCTCCTCTACCACCGAGGTAGATAGATTCCATCTTGATGCAATCCAATTCCTACAATGAACATGCTATAGCCAACATACACCTCAGGGTTCCGTATGGCTAGGAGATCGAGTTATGGTGTAGTCAAACTATAACACCCTCAAGGTGAACTGTCGATGCATCTCAAGTCAAAGAACCAGATACACCACTGCAGCATCGAGTCAGTCATTGACAAGAAGGTAGACTTCCTAATGACTACTCGAGGTGGTCACGCTCAGTGCCCTCATTCTCTAACGAGTATCTGTACTCTCGCTCTGGTGTCTCCACACCATAGACTCAAGACTCATCTACTAAAGAGAAGCGATTGTACACCAATCTTTCAGATCAATCACCATCCTCATGATGATCCTATGGTCGGGAGCATTTTATGAGTTAATACTGATTATTCATGTCTTAAATTTTCAACTCTTGAAAATATGAATTATTGTTACCATTAACTTAAAGAATATATCATAGACACTAAATACACATATGTGATAGAAAATAACCCATTTCATTGATTTTAGTTAAAACTATAATTTTGCCCCTAGAAGTGTATTGCAAGTGTCAGCCAATTTTGGCTTTTAGGGCACATATATCTAACACTAATGTCCTATTATATAATTATAGTATATCATTAAATTAGAAATTAAAATATAAGAAAGAAAATAAAACATGTTGATCATATCAACATGCATCTACACTACATCTAATATAGATATGTAATAATAGATCGGATCTATTACGTGTGCAAGTTAGATGTTCTAACTTATTGATCCAAGCTTGAGGATGATGTTGCAACCCGCACATGCATCTGACCTCAGTGAGTAGTCCATATGAGCCCATGAACCACAATCAGAAGTCCTACATAGAAAATCAACACAGTATGCTAATACTATGCTGATTCTTCTTCAACGATCGATCCGATACCTCCTTCTAGATTTAGACACTTCCAAAGATGAGAAGGAGGAGAGGAAATTTTAGAAGTGAGACACTCTCAAAATCTCAATGGAGGAAGGAAAGAGATGAACACAGCAACCCTAGAAGAAGACCTTCTTCTTCTTCTCTTTGCTCTCACCTAGACACCTAGTTTTGTGTCTATAAAATCCCAATGCCCAAGAACTCTTTCTCCCTAGTTTTCACACACTAAAAGCCCTCTCAATGGTCTAGAACATATTTGTAAATTAGCCCAAATTCATCCTAAATATAAAGGAATAGAGGAGTCCTTGTCCAGGTTAAATACCTAGACAAGGAATGTCCAATTTGGGAAAGCCAAGGGGTGCCCAACTCTTGGGCACCCTCCCCAATATTTTTGGCATGGACCATCTAAGAAAGGCACACAAAACCTTGTCCTTTTTACCATGAAAATCTGAGAGAAATTAGGGAGGATGGTGACACACATGGGAGGAGGAATTTTGATTTTTCAAAACTCTATCTCATAGGATTTGAAACCAAAACAACTTACCTTCTTTGACTTGGTCCACACCTAACTACCAAATAGGAGAAAGAGGGAGAGGATGGGCATGCATGAGAAGGCCTGGGAGAAATGTTTTTGTCACACTAAATTAAGAGAGAAAGAGGGCATGGGGCATGGGGGGCTAAGGTGGCATAAGGTGGATTCCCGTAGTCGCACTAGGAATCTTCTATGACTTGGTCAAAGTGGTTTCTCAAATCAAATTAAATCAAAAGCAAGTCAATCTAATTAAATTAGACCTTAATCTAATTAAAAACTTAATTAAATTAGATTAAATTATATTTAATTCTAATTTAATTTTCTAATTAAATTAGAAAATTGGGTTGACCCAAGTCCTAGTTGAACTAGGACTAGTTCTTCCTTGTACTTGGCTTATCCAATAAATCAATTAGACTTGATTTAATCAAGCCCAAATCAAATCTAATTAAATCATATTCAATTAGACTTAATCTTAGCCCTTTAGCTTAATCAAATTAAGCCAATTGACAATCAAATTATGGGTCAATCCTCCTACAATACTTATACTAGGTTAAACATCAATCGTATTGATTATTTAATCCTAGAATGATTCTTAATCATTGATCAACCATCCGATCAGATTATGAGCTGTAATGTGCATGACCTCATAGATCCAAACCTAAGCCAACAGTATGAGAATAGATTTCTATACCAATTAAGGTAACCATCTAGCAATAGTATCCGATGGCCGAATAGGTCGAATGTGTAGAACAGCATCCTTAGAACCCATATGGATATAGTTTTGATATAATTCATTTTCTGAATCAAAATGCTCGTAAGACACCTTGCTGCCAAGGGGCCAACTTGTGAACAAAGTAAACCCAATGGGATGGGAACCAAAAAATGGGAGGGTACCGCATTGGGCAGAAGACGATCCAAAATGCGAGGGCTTACCCTTCAAAGTGCCGGGTGAGATAGGCGACAGGTAGCTTGCTTCCAAGCCAGCTCGACCGCGAGGAATCAAGAGATCTTTGCCGATGTTGACTTGGATCTCGGGTGATGGAATAAGGCATCCAAAAGCGACGAGCAATCACAATCGAAGCTTGGCTCAGCCGATAGGCTAGCATTAAGCTTGGCTACAGCGAAGCGCTTACCAAGTGCGAAGGAAAGGGCCTTCGCCACTTGAGCCATATATGGGGGAACTCGCATGTGCGGTTCTTAGGGAGGGAGAAAGTCGATTGAGCCATTCCATCCCAATAGCGTATATTTGGAGCTCAATATGAAATCCATCTTTCTTACAAGACCCATTCAGATAAGGGCAAACTCCAGAGATTGCTTTGAAGTAAGATACTTGCGTTTTCATCTGATGGATTATTCTAACCAAGATTTTGCTATATTGAAATATAGTGATACATTCTTCTCCAACTCTTAGAGTGGTCAATCCCATCTTGATCACACACCGACTTTGCAAGTATTTGACTGTGCCCAGAAGCCTTTCATTACTAAATTAAAAATTTAGTTAGTCTGGTACCAAAGTACAGTGAGTTGCTTGCAAGTCACTGAGGTGATCTCTGGTCTAATAGATACTTATACCTATATTCCATCAGAGATATTCTCGATAGTAGAATGCTCTAGAGTTGATCACGTTCAATGATAATGTACCAAAATATTTCACCTGTATACCATACCAGTATCTCCACATACTTTGATTAAGAGGAAAATCAATCCATATGGCATACAATGACCTATGCTAAATAAATGCTATCGTCCTAATTAACAACCTATGATTTGATCGTGAACTATTTTAAAGACTAATTGATAATTTTTCTCTTTATCGAAGCTAAATAATCCTAAGGACTTCATCACAATAATAGAGTTCGTTAGATGATGAAAACTCATAATGAGAATATAAAAAAAAATATTTTATTAATTAATAAATTAATTATAATTATAATATAGCTCAACCGTCAATAGACTGATGATTGGCTTTGGAATATATTTTCCAATAACTCCCACTTATCCTAAAGCCACTCGGCACAGTATCTAATATCCATCTTCGACTTGTGGTTGTTAAACTTCTTTATCATCAGGACTTTAGTGAAGAGGTCGGTCAGGTTCTCCTTTCTATCGATCTTTTGAAGATCGATGTTACCTTGATCCACGATCTTTTGGATCAGGTGAAAGTGGCGCAGGATGTGTTATATCCACTGGTGTGCCTTTGGTTCCTTCGCCTGAGCTATGGCACTAGTGTTGTCATAATAGAGCATAACCAAATCATCTAAGAAGGATGCTACTCTGAGCTAGATGATAAACTTTTTCAACCACATAGCTTTCTTCCTGTCATCTAATGTTGCGATGTACTCTGCTTCACAAACAGAGTCTACCATAGTATGCTGCTTAGAACTCTTCCAGCAGATGGCTCCACTATTCTGAGTAAAGATATATCCTAACATACTTCTGCTATCTTCATGGTCAGATTGAAAGTTGGAGTTTATAAACTCCATAAGTTTCAGATCTGACTCATCATAAACCAACCATTCCACTATTCTGAGTAAAGATATATCCTAACATGCTTCTGCTGTCTTCATGGTCAGATTGAAAGTTGGAGTTTATAAACTTCATAAGTTTCAGATCTGACTCATCATAAACCAACCATTGGTTCTTAGTATTTCTCAAATACTTAAGGATGGGTTTAACCACTTTGCAGTGATTTTCTCTAGGATCAGACTTGTATCTACTCACTACTCCTAATGAGTATACCATATTTGGTCTGGTACATGTCATGGCGTACATGATAGATCCTATTGCCAAAGCATATGGGACTCTATTCATACGTTCTCTCTTTTTAGGAGTTATCAAAAATCCATCTTAGAGAGAGAAATTTTATGGTCTATCGAGAGATAGCCCTTTTTAGAATTCTTCATGCCGAACCTCTTCAGCATAGTATCTATGTACATGGATTGGGATAACCCAAGCATCCTTTTAGATCTATCTCTGTAGATCTTCATTCCTAGGATGTAGGATGCTTCACCCAAGTTCTTCATAGAGAACTATGATGACAACCAAACTTTTATTTCTAGCAGTGCAGGGATGTCATTGCCAATTAAGAGAATATCATCTACGTACAAGATAATGAATACCTATATGTGAATCCCTCAGATTGTATCATGTACACCTCTTTAGTCAGCTCTCCATTTAAGAAAGCTGTCTTCACATTCATTTGCCAGATCTCATAGTCTAGATGGACAGCTATCGCAAGCATTATTTGAATGAATTTGAGCATTATCATAGGAGAGAACATTTCATCATAGTCAATACTATAATGTTGATGGTACTCCTTGGCAACCAGACGGGCTTGATAAATCTCCACCTTTTCGTCTATGTCCTTTTTTCTTTTGAAGACTAATTTATACCCAATGGATTTAACCCCTTCAGGTGGGTTAACCAATATCCACACATCATTGACCTTCATGAACTCCATTTCAGATTTCATGGCTTCAAGCCATTTCTCAAAATTGGATCTCTGTATAACATCCATATAAGTGATCGGATCCTCATCATTCTCATCAAGTTTGATGGGATTACCATCCTGAATCAAGAAACCATAGTATTTGTCTAGATGACGTGGTACTCTATCGGATTGTCTTAATGGTGCAAGTACACTAGGCTCCGAATCTGATCTAATCATATCCGACTTAGGTTCAGCTATAGGTATCAGTTTTTCTACCTATTGAATTTCATCAATTTCAACCTTAGAGGCAATAGTTTCTTTACCAAGGAACTTCTTTTCCAAAAAGGTTGGCTTAAGGCTGACGAATATCTTTTTTCATCAGCATGGTAGAAATAGTATCCTTTGGTCTCTTTTGGATATCCTATAAATGTACACTTGTCAGACCTAGGTTGAAGTTTATCTGTAACTAACTGTTCGACATAAGCTGGGCACCACCAAATCCTAAGGTATGAAAGTGCTGGCTTATGTCCTATCCATATCGCATATGGAGTCTTAACTACAGACTTACTTGGAATCCTATTTAATAGATAATAAGTCGATTCGAGTGCATATTCTTAAAAGAATATCAGCAAGCTAGCAAAATCCATCATGGATTGGACCATGTTTAACAAAGTTCGATTCCTCCTTTCAGACACACTATTATGTTGCGGTGTTCCTAGAGTAGTCCATTATGAGAGAATCCTATTCTCTCCTAGATATTTGAGAAACTTATCAAAAAGGTATTCCCCTCGTTGGTCAGATCGAAGAGTTTTAATACTCTTCCTAATTTATTTTTCTACTTCACTTCAAAATCGTTTGAACATTTTAAGTGAATCCGACTTGTATTTCATCAAATAGACATATCCATATCTAGACATATCATCTATGAAAGTGATGAAGTAGAAATATTCACCTCTGGTACTTGTGCTCATTGATCTACATACATTAGTATGTACTAGACCTAAGAGCTCTATGGCTTTCTCATCTTTTTCAGTAAAAGATGACTTGGTCATTTTACCAAGAAGACAAGACTCACAACTTGAAAGTGATTTATAATTACTGACTTTGAGGATTTCCTCTAGAGTCAACCTATTTATCCTATTCTTGTTTATGTGATCTAGCCTATAGTGCCATAAGTAGATATTTAATACACTATCTAATCTAGGGTGCTTGCCTGTTGAATAGACTATGTTAACAAGTTGTAATAGCATATACACACCATTATTCAAATATCCATAGAAAATAGTAATACCATTCATAATGATATTACAAACTTATTTTTTATTAAAATTTCATAATAATTTTTGGCTAGAAGGTCTGCAGAAATAACATTTAAAAAGAAACTAGGACAGAAATGATAATCACTAAGAACAACGGTATGGGACTTAAATACAAGTTTTAGGATTTCTAAAGCTAGAACTAGAACTGGTCTGCCATCTCCAATGTTCAGGAATCTCTCATCTTGCTCAAATCTCCTACTGACCTGCAACCCCTGTAATGAATTACAAATATGGTAAGCGCTATCGATATTCAATACCCAGTCAGTAATATCATAAATAGAAAAATTGCAAGGAGTTATCATATAAATACCTTACCCAGTAGTAGCTTGCTTCTTTCTTTACCTGTTCGGGTCTAGAAAGGCAATGTACTGAGGACAGTTCCTCTTTCAGTGCCCCCACTTCTTACAAAAGAAGTATTTAGCTTGACTCTTATCTAGCTTGATCTTTTTGGTTTGGTCCTGCATAGATATTCCAGCCTGAACTTACACCTTCTTAGCTTTCTTCTTCTTGTTCCTCTTTTCTTTTCTAAAGGATCGAGAACCAAAAGATGAGCCTTCCACTAAGTTCATCGACTCCTTGTGGAGTTGGTGATCTTTCTCAAAATTCTAAAGCAACCCCAAAAACCCATGGTAGTCTACTTCAAGCTTTGTCATTCTAAAATAAGTGAGGAATGGGAGAAAAGACTTGGACAGTGAGTTCAGTATTGCATCCTTTCTATACTATTTATGCAAGAAAAAGCCAAGCTTATTCAATCACTCTATCAACTTGACCATATACAATACATGATCAGTGATAGAGGCACCATCCTGCATCCTGACGTTGAAGATGACATAGCTAGTTTTGTGCCTTTCAACATCATTGGGTTTGCCAAAAGAATCATCCGATATTTGAAGCATATCTTTTGGCTGAGCTATCTTAAATCTATGATTGAACTCGTCGCTCATGGCAGCCAGCATAATACAGCGCACCATGGTTCGATCATTGAGCCACTTTTGATAAGTGTCTCTAACTGTTCCACATACATTAGTAGCTGGCTCCTTAGGTGCAAGATCCATCAACACATATAGGATCTATTTATGCTCCAGAACTATCTTCAACTTTTGGTATTAGCTGTCAAAATTGGGTTCCACCAACTTATCATTGTCCAACAATAATCAGAGCGATAGGAATGTGGCCATATCTGTACAAAGAAAAATCATAATCTAATTAGTAATTGATTCATTAAATCTAAAGATTTGGACTTTAATTAAAAGATTCTTCCACTATTTTATTTGAATTGGTAATCTCTACTTCCAATTCAAGAAATTATCCTAATTTCTTAGTGAGTACTAGAATCCATATAGACTACACATTAGCCCAACTTTGGTTGGCCAACCCATGTACATCAAAGGATAGGTTCATAATCAATTATTTCTCTAAATAATTTCTAGTAATTAAATATTTGCTCCAGTCACTAATTAGTAGGCTTTGGCCTCCACTAAAAAGATTCAGTTAGATCCAACCATTAACATGACCATACTTGGCCCATCAAACCAATAAATGATTTGGCCTAACTTTGATTGGCTGACCTAACCACCATTTAGAAAGATGTAGCCAAGAAATCATATAATGAATGATAATTTAATTAGTCGATAAATACTAATCCTTTGGGCCTCCAATGATTATCCAACTAATGGACCCATTATCATCCACTTAATGGAAGGCTGTGATCTAGTTATCACAATAACTATTTTATTTTAGCAACATAATAATTTTAGAGGATTTAATTTGAAAATGAAGGAAGGTCAGATGAACTAGCTTATCATGATCCTTCTACTGGTTTCATCAAGTTAGCTTAAGGGAGACCATTAATAGGCTAGTCTAGGAGCACCTAAATCAGTCACACTGATTTACTTGGCTGACATGGGTTAGCTCGAATAGTCAAGTGATTCGAGCAAAATATAATTTCACCAAGAGATCAGGTAAGTTCGATCAGTGGAAGGGTCTACCAAAGCTTGCCTTAGACACCATTAGAAATGGTCAGGTAAGCTGTTTGTCAATCAAAGACCATCGGTTTGGTTTACCTTAGATATCAATTGATTTAATTAGTCTTGATTAGATCAATCTAATAGTTCGTACTAGATCATGTAGCCAAGAATTAAGTTCATCTTGAATCTCGTTAAAGAAATGGACTTGACCAGCTACAACTATTATAATTGATCTAGAGAATCCTTGATCTAATCTAAGATAAAATTTGATTAGATTTAATCAATTCTCTAAATAAGTCCATTCTTTAATCTAACCCTAGGTCTAACCTAACTAATGGACCTAATCCCCACTAACCCATTTAACCCAATGTATGATGATTTGTGTCTTAGGATCTTTAATTTACAATCCTAGATCCTAATCAAATAACTTCTTAATTCTTAATTAAGTTTTGGGTTGAGGGTTGGGGTTTGGCTTTTTGAAAATAATTTTTATGTTTGTAAAATATTTTTATAATATGATTCTATCAACCAAGTTGTATGTTTGATTCATAATCAATATGCAAGTAAGATAAGCGTGAAACTACTTTAGATCTAATCTAAACAGGTTCATGTAATTAATATAGTTTCAACTATAATCAATCATAAATTATCTTAGATCAAATCTAACATATTTATAATAATTAAAATTAGATTAGAATATTTTTAATCAGATCATAAAATCTCTTTGATCTAATTTAAAATTTTATTATCAATATTTTAGATCAGCATGTACTAGGACAATCTCTCCACTATAAGGGATAAACTTTACAGTAGGACAACCTTATAGCAGTCTATGCAATCTAAAATTTTTATTATTAGATCTAAAATTATTTTAAATCTAATAAATTATAACTAAAATTAGATCATATCTAATAAATTTATGATGAGAAGTAGATCAACAAGAACTAGAATAATCTCTCCACTATATGGGATAAATCTTATAGCAGGACAACATTATAGCAGTTTGTGTGATCAAAATTTTTAACTTTAGATTTAATAATAAGATTATAAATTAAATCTAATCTATAAAATAATTTAAATATACATACATAATCATGTAATAATCAACCTAGGCTCTGATACTAATTGAAGAAACTAGATCTAGGATTTCAAAGCTAGATCTTGAAACTTATTCAAGATCAAGCAGCGAAAGACTAAAATTAATAAAAATTTATTTTAATATTAAAAAATATCTTAGATCTGATATTCTATTACATGATCATGGTATGTCACTACATCAAAAATTAAAATATAAGAAAAAAAATAAAATATATTGATCATATCAACATGCATCTATACTACAACTAATGCAGGTATGTAATAATAGATCAGATCTATTACCTATGCAAGTTAGATGTTCTAACTTACTAATCTAGTCTTGAGGATAATGTTGCAAGCCACACACGCATTCGGCCTTAGTGAATAGTCCACATGAGCCCACTAGCCATGATCAGAAGTCGTACGTAGAAACTTAGCACAATATGCTAGTATTATGCTGATCCTTCTTTGATGGTCGATCCGATGCCTTCTTCTTCTAGATTTTGACTCTTCCAAAGATGAGAAGGAGGAGAGGAGATTTTAGAAGTGAGACACTCTCAAAATCTCAAAGAAGGAGGAAGGAAAGTGATGAACACAGCAACCCTAGAAGATGATCTTCTTCTTCTTCTCTTTGCTCTCACCAAGACACCTAATTTTGTGTCTATAAAATCCCAATGCCCAAGAACTATTTCTCCTTAGTTTTTACATACCTAAAAGCCCTCTCAAAGATCTAGAACATATCTAAAAATTAGCTCAAGATTCATCCTAAATATAGAGGAATAGGGGAGTCCTTGTCTAGGTCAAATACTTAGACAAGAAATGTCCAATTTAGGCAAGCCAAGGGACGCCCAAGAGTTTGGCGCCTTCTCCAATATTTTTGGTGTGAACCATCTGAAAAAGATGTACAAAACCTTCTCCTTTTTACCATGAAAATCTGAGAAAAAATAAGGAGGAGGGCGACACACATAGGAGGAGGAATTTTGGTTTTTCAAAACTCTATCTCATAGGATTTGAAACCAAAACAACTTATCTTCTTTGACTTGGTCCACACCTAACTACCAAATAGGAGAAAGAGGGAGAGGATGGGCATGCATGAGAAGGCATGGGAGAAATGTTTTTGTCACACAAAATTAAGAGAGAAAGAGGGTGTGGGGCATGGGGGGCTAAGGTGGTGCAAGGTTGATTCCCTTAGTCACACTAGGAATCTTCTATGACTTGGTCAAAGTTGTTTCTCAAACCAAATTAAATCAAAAGCAAGTAAACCTAATTAAATTAGACCCTAATATAATTAAAAACTTAATTAAATTAGATTAAATTATATTTTATTTTGATTTAATTTTTTAATCAAATTAGAAAATTGGATTGACCTAAGTCCTAGTTGAACTAGGACTAGTTCTTCCTTGCACTTGGCTTATCCAATAAATCAATTAGATTTGATCCAATTAAGCCCAAACCAAATCTAATTATATTCAATTAGACTTAATCTTAGTTCTTTGGCTTAATCAAATTAAGTCAATTAGCAATCAAATTGCTAATCAATCCTTCTGTAATACTTGTACTAGGTTAAACATCAATCGTATTGATCGTTTAATCCTAGAATGATTCTTAATCATTGATTAACCATTCGATCAGATTGTGAGCTTTAATGTGTGTGACCTCATAGCATAGGAATAGATTTTTGTCCCAATCGAAGTAACTATCTAGCAATGGTACTGGACTGTCGGATAGGTCAAATATGTAGAGCAACATCCGTAGAACTCATGTGGATATAGCTTCCATATAATTCATCTCCTTGACCAAAATGCTTGTAAGATATCTCAAAGTTCAACTATCAACTCTGATCAGGTTGTCCATATTGTATTTCAAAATATCAAGTCCATTTGATGGATTATCTTGGCCCAGGTTTTTTTATATTAAAATACAGTGATATATTCTTCTCCAACTCTTGAAGTGGTCATTCCCATCTTGATCACACATCGACTTCGCAAGTACATGACTATGCCCAGAAGCCTTCCATTATTGAATTAGAAATTTAGTTAGTCTGGTACTAAAGCATAGTGAGTTACTTGCAAGTCACTGAGGTGATCTCAGGTTTAAGGAACGCTTATACCTATATCCCATTAGAGATATTTTTGATAGCAGAATGCTCTGAAGTTGGTTACGTTCAATGATGATGTACCCATACTCTCACCTATATGCCATACCAGTATCTCCATACTCCTTGGTTAAGAGGACAACCAATCCATATAGCATATAGCGACCTATGCTCGATAGATATTGTCATCCTAATTAACAGCCTATCATTTGGTCGTAAACTATTTTAAGGACTAATCGATAAATCCTCTCTTTATCGAAGCTAAATAGTCCTAAGGACTTCATCACAATAATGAAGTTCATTAGAAGATGAAAACTCATGATGAAAATATCAAAAAAAAAATTATTAATTAATAAATTAATTATAATTATAATATAGCTTAACCATCAATAAGCTGATGATTGGCTTTGGAACATACTTTTCAATAGTTAGAGATTGACTCAATACGCTCAAACCAAGACTGAACCTTGGTAGATCCACTTGAAGATATTGTACCAATTGGATGTAAATAGATCTTTAAAAGAAAGAAACGTACCGATGAAAATGTAGAGACATTCAAGGCTAGGCTAGTAGCAAAATGGTATAGTCAGCGTGAAGGCATTGACTATCAAGATATCTTTTAATCAGTAGCTATGCTTAAATCCATCTGCACACTACTTGCTATTATAGCCTATTTTGATTATGAAATATTACAGATGGATGTGAAAACATCATTCTTAAATAGATATCTTGAAGAAGATATTTATATGGAATAGCCGCTTGATTTCACATCTAGTGATACTGATCACAAGGTCTGTAAATTACAAAGGTCCATATATTGACTTAAGCAAGCATCTCAGAGCTGGAATGTTCATTTTAATAATTTGATCAAATCATTTGATTTCATCAAAAATGAAAAGAAGCCCAATGTATCAAAAAGGTCAGTGGGAGTGCTGTTGTCTTCTACATATTATACGTGGATGACATCCTCCTAATTGGAAATGATATTCCCATGTTGACATCTATCAAAATGTGATTGTCAAAAAAGTTTTCTATGAAAGACCTATGAGAGACATCTTTTATATTGAGAATAAAGATCTATAGGAATAGACTGAATAGGATGCTAGGTTTATCATAGAAGATGTACATGGAGGAGGTGCTGAAGAGGTTCAGCATGAAAAACTCTAAGAGAGGATTAGGACCTTTCAGACATGGCATTCATCTCTCTAAGAAGATATGTCCCAACACACTTGAGAAGATTGAATGCAAGAGCAAGATCTCTTATGCTCCGATAATAGGGAGCCTTATGTATGCCATGCTATGTACATGACCTGATATCATACATGCTGCAAGTGTCACGAGCAGATATCAATTGAATCTAGGCGAGAAGCACTGGATTTCTGTGAAGTGTATCCTTAAGTACTTAAAAAAGACTAAGGATATGTTTTTGATCTTTATTAATGGAGAACTTCATGTCTAGGATTATTTAGACTCAAACTTTATGTCTGATATAGATGATTGAAAGTCGACATCTAGAAATCTATTTGTATGCAACGATGGTGCTGTTAGCTGAAAGAATTCCAAGTAGACCATGAAAGCGGAATATATCACTACATTGAAAGCTATGAGTGAAGCATTCTAGTTCAAGAAGTTCGCCATAGAGCTCAGAGTGATGCCATTGGATGTCGTTCCTCTATATTGTGACAATAATGGTGCCATAGCCCTATCTAAGGAGCTGAGGTCTCACCAGAAGTCCAAGCACATTGAGCGGTAGTATCACCTCTCCATGATTACCTCAAGAAGGATTACGTCTAGGTCAAGAGAGTTGATATCGTAGATAATGCGGTAGACCCACTCACGAAGCCATTAAGCTAGTAGAATATCGAAACCCACCTTGAGAAGATGAAACTTAGATTTGTAGCTAATTAGCTTTAGGTTAAGTGGGAGTTTGTTAGATGAGTGTCCTAGAAGCTAGATTTGCTGACACTTGTAATACACTTTCTAAAAATATTTTTATAATTTTGATAAAATTAATAAAAGATTATTTTTTTCTATCATATTGTATGTAAGTATCTGTGGTATATCCTTTGAGTTAATACCTATGACAATTGATATTTTCAAGAGTTGCAAATTTAACACATAAATTTTCATAATTAACTCATAAACTGCTCTCGACCATAGGATCATCATGAGGATGGTGATCGATCTAGAAGATCCATATATAATTACTTTCTTAGGATAGATGAGTCTTAAGTCTATGATATGGAGACACCGAAACTAGAGTATAGATACTCATTGAGAATGAGGGCACTAAGCATGACCACCTTGAGCAGTCATAAGGGAGTCTACCTTCTCGTCAATGACTTAGCTCGATGCTGTAGTTGTGTGTCTAGTTCTTAGACCTAAGATACATTGGTAGTTTACCTTGAGCGTGTTATAATTTGGCTATACCATAACTCGATCTCTTAGCTATTTGGAATCTTAAGAGGTATGTTGGTTATAGCATGTTCATTATAGGAACTGGATCGCACCAAGATGGAATCAATAACCTCGGTAGAGGAGTAGTCCTATGATGATTATGAGAATGAGACTTTAAGCCCATAGCCATGTGATAGGGACACGATGCTGTCGTTAAGACACCATGTTTATCAGTTTAATCCGACTTCTCAAAATTATTGAAAATATATAGATAGTAGTGAGTCGGGTCGAATCCACAGGGAAGGTAGTATTTTAGATTTGAAATCTTTGATTTTTGAAAAGAAAAGAAGAAAAGGATTTGAGTTTTCAGAATCAAAAATGAAGTCGGAAAATAAAAAGCGAAAATTAAAAGATGCAGGAATTTAAACTTGGTACTAAGATCTACTAGTTAGATCTTAGCATCTACTTGTAAAGCAATAATTTAAAGTGCAGAAATTAAATTGCAATAAAAAGTAAGAAATTAAAATGCAAAAATAAAATTTTTATTAACTAAAATTTCAAAATTTAAATACATAAAATTTAAAAAAAATAAAATAAAATAAAATAGCCTGATCTCTGATCTTGGATCGGCATTGGCAGAAAGATGGTGTAGAAGCTTGGCTCTTCTTCTCGGCACCCGTTGCTTCGAAGCAGCCTTTAACCCATAGCCTGGCTTCGCCCTGTACCAAAGCTTCACCTTGATCGGAGATAGAGATTTCTGATGGCCTGGGGTCCTTTTTATAGAGTTAGGAGGGCTGGATATTTTTTCTAAAGGCAATATGGGACTAATGCCTTTGTAATCATCAAAATACAAACAAATTCGGATGAAATTTGAATCAAAATAGCTCAGATATGACTCTGATAAATCTGATAAAATCCAGCCGTTCAATAGGAATCCAACGGTCCAAAAATCATCAAAATCGGATGCAGATAAGCTCAGATCGGGTCGGATTAAATTCTGGCCGTTGGATCGCGCTTGATCGAGGAAATCTGGCCGCAAATCGCGCTTCGGGAGTCTTGATCGCCGCCGGCAGCGTTCTGGACCGTCGGATCATCGCCTGGATCGAGCGCTGCCATCCGATGGTGATCCGCGTGATGTTTGTATCTGAATAAAATTCGGAAGCAACCACAGCCGTCCGATCCTGACCGCAAACAACCACATCCGTCCGATCGCGCAATAACTGTTCCCATGGACCGCGTGGACCGGCCGCACCGCACACCGCAACCAATCAGCGCCGCTGTTGTCGGACGAAAAGACTGAATTACCCTTGTGAGCCGCGATAAATTTCTGTAGACCCTTAAGGGGTCTAGGTCCACCACGTGGCAATCTCTGATTCGCCGGAATTTGCTGAGCTGGCGGTCCACGCCTGGATCGTGGACCGGCTGATGGCTTCAACGGCTGAGTCGGCTTGATGGCTCGGCTTGGCTTGGTGGCTCGGCTTGCGGAGCCGGCTGAGCCATTTTCTTTTTTATTTAATTTTTATTTATTTTATATTTTTTAAAAATTCATATCTTTTTCATTTTAGCTCCGTTTTACTTGAAATTTATTTCGTTATGATCAGAAAAATGAGCTCTTTCTATTGATAATAAAATTTTATTTTTTTAATTTTTATTAATTTTTATTAATTTTTAATTAATTTTTTAATTAATAAAAATATGAATTTTTCAAAAATTATATATAAATTGATTATTAATTATTAAAAATTAATATAAATTAATTGATAAATTAATACTTTTATTGATGAATTTATGATGTTTATCACACCCCCCAACTTAAGCTTTGCTCGTCCTCGAGTAAAGAAAGAATTTAGTTTTAAATACCTTTTAACTTTAGAGTTTCGAATTTTACCTAAGCAATTTTCAAAATGGCCATTGATATTCAGTAGAGCTTAAATGAGATATATCATTGGGGTATTAATACTTATCAATAGAAAAATTAAGTAAAGAACATTAAATTTTTCAGAACTTTTTCTAAATTATTCCACTTTTATCTCTGATTTGTCTAAACTTTCATATAGGCAGGTGTATTGCTACTTCCATCCTTCATTTATTAATTTTTATTTTCACATTGCCCACTTTTTGACGCGAATATCATTGCTTACTTAGGCAACAGGACCCGGTTACTCGGTGGGAAAACCAATGTTTTTTTTTTTTTTTTTTTTTTTTTTTTTTTTTTTTTTTTTAACGTTGTACCACTATTGAGTGTCTTAACTCCTTAAGCTTTCTATTTGATCCATGTAGCGAGTCTTGGGCCAATGACTCCCAAACCAGTTGGCTTTAGGGCACTAGGTATAGAATACCCCTCGGGCTTACTAGCTCGAATCAAATAGGCTACGAGTTAAGACTAGCTTTACAACGAGCTTCTTTGCCCTTCCCACCTTTTGATGCGAAACTCAATGCTTGCTTAGGCAAAGAGGCCCGGTTACTCAGTGAGAAGTACTTGGAAACTATTTTATTAAAATAAATTTTTATATGAAGAAACGTATAGTTACCCTACACAAGCCTATAAAAAGTAGACTTTTCTTTGATGCTAGTAGAAATAATTAGAAATGCTCCAAGAAAAAAAATTTTATGTTCTAGACTTAACTCTTTATTGAATTTTCTTAATACTTGATTCCTCAATATCTCATAGATTCTCTAATCTGTGCATCAATTTTTTTTTTTTTAAAAAAAATGCTTAGTTTTATTCGATTCTTAAGCATAATCAAGTATCTAAATACTAAATACTAACTTTTTCGAGGACTTAAAATTTTAAAATTTTTATTTTTCCCTCCCCCCAACTTAATCGACATTGTCCTCAATGGAGAAGAAAAAATAAAGGATGTAATAAAGAAATAAAAGAATACACCTATATTTTATTTATTTATTTATTTATTTATTTTATTTTATTTTTTTTTTTTTTTTTTTTTGGTCCAGCACATGCCTTTACAAATTTGAGCTCTCCCTCCAACTTATTCAAATTATCCTAAAAAGAAAATAAGATAAATTAGATAAAAACTAAATATTGGGTTGCCTCCCAACAAGCGCTAAGTTTACCGTCTTCAGCCAGACACAATGTAGCTCACTATCCTGTGTCGAATATTGGATTGACAAATTCCAATGGTTTTGGATTGCCAATCTCAGAAAGTTGATGTTGATTTTTAATCCCATTATTGATATATTCACTGTTAATTTTTGGGATATATTTTATGATTCCATTCTCAGACCCATGTTTATTAAGAATTTCTCCTATTTGTTTTTCTAAAATGCTCATGAATGGAGTTTTAGGAGTTAAGTTTGATTCAATGGGTGCTGGAATGGTGACTAAAGGCGGTTTTAATTCTGGAGGTAAATTAATGTGATCCTGCTTAAACAACTCCATTGATATTTCATTACATGCCTTTTGATTTTTATAAGAAGAACCAGCTTCTAGGGTTGAAGGGAATAGGACATTAGGTTTATAAGTCTCGGGTAAATCATCTATTCTCTTTTCCCTTATTTCTATCTCATTTAAACTGGAACTAGCATCAGTACTAATTCCTGGCTTGGGTTCTTCTATGTGGTTAGTCTCAGTACTAACCAATTCCTCTAAATTTTTATTTTGGCTAGCATCAGTACTAGCCTCTCTCACCTGGTCTTGGTATGGGTCCATAAGAATCCTATAGCTTTTAAGTTCAGGAATTACTTTGGTATTCTCAAATTGAAGATTCTTAGATGAAACATTAGATTGATAATTTAATCCAGGTGGTTGGTAGTCATTAGGTGGGTTATTTGAAATTGGTAGGTTCGGTAGTTGATCTAGTTCTCTCCTCATGTTAGACTCAACTAATTGTCCTAATTTGAGCTTCTAGTCTGGCGATAGATTGCTGTTGAGTTAGAATTAATTGTTGAAGTTGGTTAAATCTATCATCAGCTAGATTGGTCTGTTGAGGAGGTGGGTATGAGGGCTGATTATAATATGATGGCTGGTTAAACTGACTAGGCTGACCATTATTATAGGCATAATTTTGATAATTTTGCTCAAGTGAAATTTGGGTCTGAGCCTGAGTCTGTTGGGATGTCCAAGAAAAATTAAAGTTACTCCAATCTGAATTATATGAATTTGAAAATGGGTCATTAATCAATTTGGAGTATCCTTGAGTAGCTTGAACTTGTTCTTGGATAAAATATGGAAACTGTGCAGTCATAGGATATTCACTTACATGATGGGTTGGACTAGCACAGATTGAATAACTCTCCTGATAATTCTCCTGATAATTAGGAGATGATGTGAATTGTGCAGGAGATTGTTGACCTAGTGTTAGGAGTTGATCTATTTTCTGAGCAAGAAGGTCAACTTTACCTAATTTTTGGATAATTAGATTCATATTAGCCATTTGATTATTATGTTTAATGTGAATCAACCATTCAATTATGTTCAACTAAATCAGAAAAAATAATTTTCTACCATGCATGTATTAGTGTAACCCTAATGTATGGTTTAAAAATTTTTAGAATATTTTTTTTATTTTTTTTATTATTATTATTTTATTTTACTATATTAAAAATTAATTTTTTTAATTATTTTTATTTATTAATTTTAATTTAATTTAATTATTAATTTTTAGTTAGTTTAATTTTTATTTTATTTTATTTTTAGAGGAGAAAGGAGAAGAAAGAAAAAAAGAGTTCTAAAGAAGAGATCCTAAGGAGTCCTAGAACTAAGAAGAAAGAGAAGAATTAGATTTAATTAGATTTAATGTTGGTTAGCAATCAAGTTGGTCAATCAATCCTGACAAAGGGTTATCCTAAATCTAGACAGCTCCTAACTGTCAAGGTCACCTTCAAGCCCTCCAAGTGTAGGATTAGCCAATCAACTAGTCAGGTAAGTGTAAGGTTGGTGGGAGTCCCCCCGTTGCTTGCCTTAGACACCAATTGTGCTTGGCCAGGTAAGCGAACGGAACCAATTAGAAACCACCTTCCTTCGGGCCCAATCGTCCCTGAACCACTTTCCTAGACACCAGTCAAATTGATTTATCCTAACTCGGTTCAACTCTTAGGATTCCTTATCCTATTGAGCTCGAGTTCCTAGGGTTGATGTCTAATTGATTTTAAAATTAAAGGCTTAGGTCAATGCAGGATGTTGGTTGGTTGTTTGTGGGCTAAGGAAGGGTGATCAAATCCCCACCTTATCTTGTTTAATTGGGTTGTGCCCTTAATTTGATTTAATATGAATATGCATAAAAAAAAAAAAATTTTCAATCAAAGGGTTCTATGCAATTTAAACTAGATGCATGTAACTAATTGTATTCTGAAAGGCTTACCTTGCCTCCAGCAATCACCAAAAAAAATAAAAAAAAAATAAAAATAAAACTAATATGATGCATGCTCTAAACAGTTAGGGTTTCTAATCTTATCATGAGGCTTTTAATTAGGTTTAAATGGATATTTTTTTTAAATTAATTTAAAAATAAAATAAATAAATAAATAAAATAAAAAGAAAAGAGAACTAGGGTTAGGATTGATCTCACCAGGCAAAACTTCTGATTCTTTTTGTTCTTTTTTTTTTCTTTTCCTGCAAAATAATAAAAAAAATTAGCAAGAAAATAAAAATTTTATTTATAATTTATTTATAGAAAAATCAAAGAGATCAAAAATTTAATATCCGTGCCTTCCCCGGCAACGGTGCCAAAAACATGATAGGATTGCCGGAATTATTTTTAATAAATCAAAGAAATCAAAGTCAAAAATCAAAAACCTTCCCCGGCAATGGCGCCAAAAACTTGATAGGGACACGATGCTGTCGTTAAGACACCATGTTTATCAGTTTAATCCGACTTCTCAAAATTATTGAAAATATATAGATAGTAGTGAGTCGGGTCGAATCCACAGGGAAGGTAGTATTTTAGATTTGAAATCTTTGATTTTTGAAAAGAAAAGAAGAAAAGGATTTGAGTTTTCAGAATCAAAAATGAAGTCGAAAAATAAAAAGCGAAAATTAAAAGATGCAGGAATTTAAACTTGGTACTAAGATCTACTAGTTAGATCTTAGCATCTACTTGTAAAGCAATAATTTAAAGTGCAGAAATTAAATTGCAATAAAAAGTAAGAAATTAAAATGCAAAAATAAAATTTTTATTAACTAAAATTTCAAAATTTAAATACATAAAATTTAAAAAAAATAAAATAAAATAAAATAGCCTGATCTCTGATCTTGGATCGGCATTGGCAGAAAGATGGTGTAGAAGCTTGGCTCTTCTTCTCGGCACCCGTTGCTTCGAAGCAGCCTTTAACCCATAGCCTGGCTTCGCCCTGTACCAAAGCTTCACCTTGATCGGAGATAGAGATTTCTGATGGCCTGGGGTCCTTTTTATAGAGTTAGGAGGGCTGGATATTTTTTCTAAAGGCAATATGGGACTAATGCCTTTGTAATCATCAAAATATAAACAAATTCGGATGAAATTTGAATCAAAATAGCTCAAATACAACTCTGATAAATCTGATAAAATCCAGCCGTTCAATAGGAATCCAATGGTCCAAAAATCATCAAAATCGGATGCAGATAAGCTCAGATCGGGTCGGATTAAATTCTGACCGTTGGATCGCGCTTGATCGAGGAAATCCGACCGCAAATCGCGCTTCGGGAGTCTTGATCACCGCCGGCAGCGTTCTGGACCGTCGGATCATCACCTGGATCGAGCGCTGCCGTCCGATGGTGATCCGCGTGATGTTTGTATCTGAATAAAATTCGGAAGCAACCACAGCCGTCCGATCCTGACCGCAAACAACCACATCCGTCCGATCGCGCAATAACTGTTCCCATGGACCGCGTGGACCGGCCGCACCGCACACCGCAACCAATCAGCGCCGCTGTTGTCGGACGAAAAGACTGAATTACCCTTGTGAGCCGCGATAAATTTCTGTAGACCCTTAAGGGGTCTAGGTCCACCACGTGGCAATCTCTGATTCGCCGGAATTTGCTGAGCTGGCGGTCCACGCCTGGATCGTGGACCGGCTGATGGCTTCAACGGCTGAGTCGGCTTGATGGCTCGGCTTGGCTTGGTGGCTCGGCTTGCGGAGCCGGCTGAGCCATTTTCTTTTTTATTTAATTTTTATTTATTTTATATTTTTTAAAAATTCATATCTTTTTCATTTTAGCTCTGTTTTACTTGAAATTTATTTCGTTATGATCAAAAAATGAGCTCTTTCTATTGATAATAAAATTTTATTTTTTTTAATTTTTATTAATTTTTATTAATTTTTAATTAATTTTTTAATTAATAAAAATATGAATTTTTCAAAAATTATATATAAATTAATTATTAATTATTAAAAATTAATATAAATTAATTGATAAATTAATACTTTTATTGATGAATTTATGATGTTTATCACCATGGCAGTGTGATATAACAGAAAAGAGTTTTTTATTAGGATTTCACATCAGATTCGAATCGAATGATTCAATCATATGATGGGGTGTTGGATTTGATGAGTTTACATTAACTCTAATCCTACCGGAGCTCATGATAGAAAAATCCAATCACATAGATAGCTGCATCAAAAGATTCACATTCAATTCTGATGGGTTACTACCATATACAGCTAGGTATTACTGGTGGATTTTGAGAGCAATTAAAATGATCTCGATGATCGATCATTCTAATTGGATGAACTGGAAGAATTCTGGTCCATCAAAAGATGTTTCGATGATGTCGATGATAGAGATCACAACATATCTCAATACCATATGGAACTGAACCTAACTAGGTTGCACAAACAAAAATTTAGATCTAGATGATCAATTAAGCTAACCTAATTTAATTGATTTGGATTAGATCCAATTAGGTTCAAGAAAATTATGCTAGCACATGATTGAGCCTAACATTCTCCTTCTATAGTCTTTCTGGTTCATCTGGACTAAGTCAAATTAGATTTGGTTCACCTAGGAACCCTATATGGGTTTGTCTTGCTCTGATTGGAGCTTGTCTAGGTCAGAAATAGATTATCCTAACTTGATCTAGGCTTGTCCTAATCCATCAACGCAGACCCTAGTCCAAAATAGATTCTCGCGTAACTCTGCCCGTGCACTGAGCCAGCTCAGTCTCAACACTGAGCCGGCTACCACTGGGTTGGCTCAGTCTAAAACTAAGCTAGCCCAGTCCTGTGCCATGCCAGCAGTGTCGAACATGCAGCTCTCTATTTTGCCTATGCTCTAAGACTTAGTCGACCCAGTTTTGGACTGAGCCAGCTAACCTACAGAAAATTTTCTTTCTGCAGTCTTGATTCCCTGGCTTTGGTTCCTTGCTTCACCTTGTGTCCTAAGTCTCCGAAGCACCAACCAAGCCCCTGGAATCTTCGAAGCCAACCCCCTGACTCCTCCCATGGCCTTCCAAGGCTTGGGAAGATCATAAATTCTCACAATCTCCATCTTGGTGCCCCAAGCCTTAACAAACCCCTCGGCAATGACCTCTTGCATGATTCCGCTATCCCTACGCACTCGATAGCCCCTTGTGCAATCATCTCCTCTGCCAATTTTCTTTAGCTATTGTGCACCCTTGAGGCCTTTGGTATGACCGCCTCCACCACTAAAGATCTATGCTTGCACCTCTGCACCATCCTAAAATTGTAGGATCCCTTCTGCTTAGTAGCTACATCATTTTTTTTAGACTTTTCTAGAGAACCTACAGCATTTTTGCACCAGCACATACTGTACCATCTGACATGATCTCCTCAGAGCTACATCTGTCCACCTACACATGCCGCTCCACCTGGAACTGTGCATCATGGGCACTCTGAACTCATGATAAATTTTCTCTCCACTTATGAAGCCACCACTATAGAGCTCCATCTATATCTGAAGTCCATCTGATGCCGTAGAAGCCAACTCTATCACCGAGTCCCTCGAGGACAACCACTAAACACTGCACTGCTGAGCCTACCACTGCATCTCGAGCATCGTCGCTATCCCTTCGAACCCTTCATGCTCCGCAGCCCTCTTCGAAGCTATCTCGGATATCTCTGCAACCTACGGGCACCTCTGAATCTCAAGAGCTCATCCAACTCTTCTAAAATCAGTGACTGAACCCTAGAAAATTCCATCCTAGTCCTTCTCTTTTGTTCCTACACTAGCCATTACTTTAGTTGCACCTGGAGAACCATCCTCCACGTGAATCGTGACTTTCCCTGATGCCCCTATAGAAGAAATCTGATCCATGATACTCTCGACTGCCTGAGACCTCCTGGCGCTCCCTGAGACCCCCTAGCTCTCCCTGAGACTTGCACTCGATCTTCCTAAGATATCACTAATACTTTTTACTAAGATACACTCCTCGACTGCTGCACCACTGAGCCTCTCTCAGCCTCGTGCCTTCAGGAAAGTGCTCCTGCAGCACTCCAGTGCTCCCTGATTCACCTTTGCACAACTCTATAGCCACCCAGTCCTAACCTATTGGACCTCCATGGATCATCCATCTTCATCACTTCCAAGACTTCGTAAATCCATGCTCTGATTGAACCACTGAATACATCTCCAACTACTCCATCTTTCAAACATCGAAGGACGTATAGTTGCTTCTTCAGCCTTTCTTTGACCATTATCGCTTGAAAATCCTCTCTTCAATAGCCCTACACTACCCATCTTCCTAGAGAATCCTAATGCTCTCTACTGAGATACCTTCCTCGATTGCTGCATCGTCGAGCCTCTCTCAGCCCTGCATCTCCAGGGAAGCACTACTGCAGTACTCCAGCACTCCTTGCCCATCACATAACCATCATACATCCTGGCCTTTTCACCAAGACTGATCAGCAAATCATGCACCAAATCCTTCCACCCCAGAAAATTTTTTTTTCATTAATCCTTTCAACCTCCACCTTCAACCCGCTACTCCCGATTGGCCAAACCACAATAATGACATGATAGATTTGAGACATACCATGAAATCCTTATGCAGATTTCTGATTTCACCTTATACGACTTCTCCTTCCCTTCCATGCACCATCAGGCTCTAAAACTTGGCTCTTCCATGTACCATCAAGCTCTAAAACTTGGCTCTGATACCATATTATCATCCATAATGTTCCAGGCATCACCTAGCTCTGATACCAAGTTGTAGACCCATAATATTGCTTGAATGCCAATCATCCTTGACATCACAAGCACTGATATCATATTGTGGAAGCTCTTGATCTTTAGCATGGATCTGAAAGAACCTATGACATTCTCTATGGGCAGCAAACCATCAATCCTCTACCTAGATCTGTAATAGGGTGCCTCCCTCCTTGGGCTTGAGGGAGATGCCCCCTTCTTTAGGACTTCTTCAAGAACCCTAGGATGGCAAACTCTAAAGAGAAGAGAAGAAGAGAGTTGAGAGAGAAAAGGTCTGTATTGATTCCAACCCTTTAAAACCCTAATACAACCTATGTATTTATACATAGCCATTTGGCCCGACCAAAAAACTCACTGGCTAATCCAATACATGAAAGCACTCATCGAGACCATATACACCCATGTCTCCCATGCTCCCATCCTTTGGATTAAAATTCGACTCATACATGAATTAGCCACTTTAAGAGCTCTCAAACTAGGCCTTAAGACCCCTAGGATCAACCCAGACCCTAGCCCAAAATAGACCCTTGTGGAACTCTGCCCGTGCACTAAGTCGGCTCAATCTCAGCACTGAGCCAGCTAAGTTCCACTAGATTCGCTCAGTCCGAAACTAAGTCGGCCCAGTCCTATACCGTGCTAGCAGTCCTAAACACATAGCTCTCTATTTTGCCTATGCTTTGAGACTTAGCCGATTCAGTTTTGGATTGAGCCGGCTAACCTACAAAAAATCTTCTTTCTACAGTCTTGATTTTTCGACTTTGGTTCCTTGCTTCATCTTGTGTCTCAGATCTCCAAAGCACCAACCAAGCCCCTAGAATCTTTAGAGCCAACCCCCTGACTCCTTCCATGGCCTTCCAAGACTTGGGAGCACCATAAATCCTCATAAAAGTACCCCAAGGACTTTGCTGATTTGCTAGCTTGGGATGAAGGATATGTCTGAGTGGAAGAAGCCTTCAAGTTAAAGGATGAGAAAGCCATAGGAGAGCGGCGGATGGGCGAGTCTAATAAACCCATAGTTGATGGAGGGCCAAATAAAGTTTGGCCACGCTCACTGACTCCCTCCGAGTGCAAGCAAGTCCGAAGTCCTCCTAGAGCTCATTGTCAAAGAAGCCCTGATAGAAGGGCACGACGAAGTACTCCCCCAGAAGCTTTTACAACTACGCCCCCCTCAATGCTCCACAAACGTCGATCTAAAGCAAGAGAAGATCGGTCAAGGGCACTGCTGCAGCCAAAATCATAAAGAAAGGAGGAACAACAAGAAGATCGATCGCCTCTCGGCATCATCAACACTATCTCTGGGAGACTTAGTGCTTTGGCGATCCATCATCTGCTACCCTCAGAGCTAGGAGAAGCTTGCCCCATATTGGAAAGGTCCGTATGAAATAGAGGAGGTCGTCCGGCTCGGAGTTTATCGCTTGAAGGAGCTCGGAGGAACAATGCTCCCACGACCTTGGAATTAAGAAAATCTGAGAATGTACTGCTAGTAATTTTTCTTCAATAAAATTCGTTCATTTCAATATTATTATTTCTTGGTGCAAAAACTATGTGATGACAGGAAAGAAGCAATCAAAAGTGGCCATGTTAGGAATGGAAGGAGAACCTTGTCCTAACTTAAGCAAAGTCGTAGACCTCATTCATTTAGAAGAGATGAGGGGAGAGATCCTGACAATGGTCCTTATGTGCCCCTACAGTCTATTAGGACAGGAGGAGAACCTCGTCCTAACATGAGCAAAGTCGAATGTCTCATTCATTTTAGACGAGATAAGGGGAGAGGCCTTGACAACGGCTCTTATGTGCTCCTACAACCTATTAGAAACAGGAGAGGAACCTCATCCTAACATGAGCAAAGTCGAAGGCCTCATTCATTTTAGATGAGATGAGAGGAGAGGCTCCGACAATGGCCCTTATGTGCCCCTACAGCCCATTAGGAATAGGAGGAGAACCTCATCCTAACGTGAGCAAAGTTGAAGACCTCATTCATTTTAAATGAGATGAGGGGAGAGGCCCTGACAACGGTCCCTATGTGCCCCTACAACTCATTAGGAATAGGAGGAGAACATCATCCTAACGTGAGCAAAGTTGAAGGCCTCATTCATTTTAGACAAGATAAGAGGAGAGGCCCCGACAATGGCCCTTATGTGCCCCTACAGCTTGTTAGGAATAGAAGGAGAACCTCATCCTAACATGAGCAAAGTCGAAGGCCTCATTCATTTTAGACGAAATGAGGGGAGAGGCCCCGACAATAGCCCATATGTGCCCCTCAGCCTGTTAAAAACAAGAGGAGAATCTCATCCTAACATGAGCAAAGTCGAAGATCTTTATTTATTTTAGATGAGATGAGGAGAGAGGTCCTGACAATGGCCCTAATGTGCCCCTACAGCCCATTAGGAATAAGAGGAGAACCTCATCCTAACATGAGCAAAGTCGAAGGCCTCGTTCATTTAGACGAGATGAGGGAGAGGCCTCGACAACGGCCCTTATGTGTCCCTACAGTCCATTAGGAATGGAAGGAGAACCTCATCCTAATGTGAGCAAAGTCGAAGGCCTTGTTTATTTTAGACGAGATGAGGGAAGAGGCCCCGACAATGATCCTTATGTGCCCCTACAGTTCGTTAGGAATGGAAGGAGAACCTCGTCCTAACGTGAGCAACGTCGAAGGCCTCGTTCATTTTTGATGAGATGAGGGGAGAGGCCTGACAACGGCCATAATGTGCCCCTACAGCCCACTAGAAATAAAGTCAAAGGCCTCGTTCATTTTAGATGAGGTGAGAAGAGAGGCCCCGACTCGGTTGGAGATAAGATCTCCTCCTGAGCCTCAATCTCAACAGAGGATAAGATCTCCTTCAACCTCGATCGAAGATAAGATCTTTCTAAGCTTCAACTTCAATAGGAGATAAGATCTCCTACAACCTCGGTTGGTGATAAGATCTCTCCTAAGCTTCAACTTCAATAGAAGATAAGATCTCCTACAACCTCGACTTGAGATAAGATCTTTCTCGAGCTTTAACCTCAATAGAAGATAGAATCTCCTTCAACTTCAACAGGAGATAAGATCTCCTACAATCTTGGCTGGTGATAAGATCTCCCCCAAGCTTCAACTTCAATAGAAGATAGGATCTCCTTCAACCTCAGCTGGAGATAAGATCTCCTTCGAGTTTCAACCTTGATTGAAGATAAGATCTCTTCCCAGCTTCAACTTTAATAGAAGATAATATCTTCTACAACCTCAGTTGGAGATAAGATCTCTCCCAAGCTTCAACTTCAATAGAAGATAGGATCTCCTTCAACCTCGGCTAGAGATAAGATCTCTCCCAAGTTTCAACCTCGATTGAAGATAAGATCTCCCACGAGCTTCAACTTCAACAGGAGATAAGATCTCCTACAACCTCGACCAAAGATAAGATCTTTTTCGGGCTTCAACCTTGGTTGGAGATAAAATCTTTCTTGAGCTACAATCTCGACTAGAGATAAGATCTTCCTGAGCTTCAACTACAACAAAAGATAAAATCTCCTACAACCTCGACTGGAGATAAGATCTTCTCAATTTTCAACCTCGATTAGAGATAAGATCTCTTTCGAGCTTTAACTTCAATAGGAGATAAGATCTCTCTCAACCTTCATGGGAAATAAGATCTCTTTTGAGCTTCAACTTCAATCGAAGATAAGATCTCTCTCGAGTTTCAACCTCAATGAGTGTAGAGCCCAAAAAATAACTTTGGCAGTCATCTTTTTTATACTATCTTCCTTCAAATTTTGAACTCAGGAGTGGAGGAACTAGTGTTGGAGATAAACCCCATTCCTGCCAAAGTCCAGTCTAATGCTTAGCCTAATGTAACTGGTAATCATGGAAGAGCTTTGATTGAAAATTCTTCCTCCAGCAATCGAATTTCTTCAAACTCTTTTAGCAGCCAAATTACTCTAGGAGCCAAACTTCTCCTGGACTTCTCCAATGGTCGAACCCCTCCCAGACTCCTCCAGTGGCCGAACTCCTCTAACGATCGAACTTCTTCATTAGTCGAACTCCTTCCGGACTTCTCCTTCAGTCGAACTTCTCCACCAGTCAAACTCCTTCTGGACTTCTCCATCAGTCAAACTTCATCCGAATTCCTCCAGTGGATTACTTTTAGATTTCAAGTATTATTCCTCTCAGATGATCCCTTCTAGCCGTATTTTCTTTAGGAGTCTGAATTTTTCTAGAATTGATATATGTCAAAGCTCTTCACCAACCAATGCCTACTTCCTCTGAACTTCGAATATTAAATCTCAATGAACGGGCACATCACGATAATGGATATCTCTCTCCGTAACAAACTCCACGTGGCCCCGAGCGGCCCACTATCGGATGGTTATGACTGTCATTTATCAGTCTGCTATAAGCGACCCCACTACTAGATGGTTACGACTGTTATTTATCAGTTTGCTATAGGCAACCCCACTATCAGACGATTACGACTGTCATTATCAGTCTATTATGGATGACACCTCTCTCCATAATAAATTTCATGTGGTTCTGAGCATCGCACAACCAGACGATTATGGTTGTTACTATCAATCTGCTCCGAACTTCGTCTATAAAAGAGATCCTCTAGATATATTTTCTCTAAGCTCTCTTCTTCTTTCCAAAACTCTGCTGAAATCTTTACTGAGCACTCTATTTCTATTGGCTAGAAAAACCGACTTGATCATCGGAGGATTCTACTGAAGCCACCATCACTGACTCTGGATGGGACTTTATTTTGCAGGTCACCGATGGTGACCTCTTCTTTTCCAACTCCAGCTCGATTCGGCGTCAACCAGATTCTACACCAATAGGTACCCAAGCCATCTTGGGTCCATTGAGGTTAGAGCTTATGATTTCTTTTGGAATCCATATTTGCTTTATCAAGGCTTGGCCAATTCTTTTAAAATTGCATTCTAAAATTTTGTGGCCAATTTGATTAAATTTAAAGCATTTAATAGAGTAATTTTTAGTTGATGAATTAGTGAACATATTCTTAATAATTTTTTTTCTTAAAGGATTATATCTAATTTTAGCTTTATTGAAAATAACTTTTTAATTGCTTAATATTGCTTGAAGCTTTTGTGATCCAAGTGTAAACTTCTCAAGCATGAATTTTAAATTTTCAATCTCTTTTCTTAGATTGGTATTTTCTTCCAAAAGAGATTTCTTTTCTTTCAACATGTTTTTTTTTCCTTCAGTATGAAGTTTTGATCTTTCTAATTCTATTTTCAGCTTAATATTTTCTTCCACTAAAGATTTTCAGATTTAAGAAGTGCTTCTTTTTCTTTAGCCAAAGCATTATTTTTTAAAAAAATATCTTCCTTTTCTAGTAAGACTTTACTCTTTTCATTAGCTAAGAGAAGATTTGACTTTTTAAATTTTTTATTTTTCAGCCTTAATTTTCCAAAATCATTCATTAATTTATTAAATGTTTCATATAGTTCATCAAATATAAAGTCGGAAGAATTTTCAGGATTTACCTCATTTGCATTAGTCATGAGGCAATGATTGGTGATACCTTCTTCCTCTTCCTCATTTTTCTTTTCTATGCCTTGCGCCCCCTTAATCAAAACATTCTTTTTCTTTTGTCTTTTCTTCTTCTTTTTCTTTCCATCCTCATGAGCCATGCGGCATAGATTGCGGTGAGCTTCCTTAACTTCTTAGGAGCTTAGTTCTTCTTCTTGATTTGCTCTACCATAAATCATTTCTAATTTCTTCTATATTTGATTTGCTGAAATTCATGAAAAAATTACATTAAATATATTTTAAATCTAAAAACCAATAAAGTATATTTATGGCTTTAGCATTTAGTTGGATTACTTTTTTATCAACAATCAATGCATTGTGTATGTGTGGGCCATTGATAATAATATTCCATAAGTTATTGTCATGTGCTTGTATCAATAATTTTATCCTAGCTTTCCAATAAGTATAATTTGAGCCATCAAATAGTGGGGGTCGATCAATGGAGTGGCCTTCATTAAATAGAGCTTTCATTTTGGGTTGCCAAGATCTTTTGCCTTTTGACCACTAGGTCAATAAATAAATATTAGAGTACCTACTCTGATACCACTTATTGCCTAGGTATGGCTACCCAAGAGGGGGGGTGTGAATTGGATTTCTAAAAAGTTTGGCCAATTTAAATTCTATTTGACTGTTAGGTCAACAAATAAATATTAGAGTACCTGCTCTGATACCACTTGTTGCCTAGGTTTGGCTACCCAAGAGGGGGGGGGGGTGAATTGGATTTCTAAAAAGTTTGGCCAATTTAAACTCTAATGCTAATATGTGCTTCTAATTAAAAGAAACTTGAATGCTTCATGGTGAATGAGCAATGTATAGCAGTGGAATTAAAAGCAACTAATTAATGCTAATATGTAAAGCAAATAAAGCAAAAGTATAATTAAATATATAAAAATTTTATAGTAGTTCGGTGCAACCCCACACCTACGTCCACTTTCCAAGCTCTTCTTGGGAATTCCACTATAATCCTAGATTATAGAGCATTTGTTTTGACCCAGGATCACAAACAAACCCAGTTGATTTTGCTGAGCTCACCAACCATAACCTTACACCGATAGTTTTTTAGGTTCACTATCAATCCAGTTGGTTTTAAACTATAAGCACCAACCACAACCTTTACACCATCCAATTTTTGGCTTGGACCAACCTACATCCCAAGTTTCTTTTTTTCAAAGAAACTTGTAAAAAAACAAAGATACAAATAAAAAAATTCAGCACAAAAACAAAAAATAAAAAGAAACTCTTTTGAAGCTCGATGGAGAGGCTAAATGATGGCTCTTGAAGTCTAGTATTCTTTCCTTTGAAGACTGATAGAAAGCTTGAATGAATAAGGATGATCACACTTTGAAGCTCTCTGAATTTGATGCACAAGGTCTTCTCTTTTCTCTCTTTTTCTTTTGATATTCAATAAACCTCACTATTTTAATGATATCTACTTTCAACCTACTTAATCTTATTTTTTAAATATTTTTCTAGCCTTTCATACTCTTTGTGATGGCTGGAGAAGAAGTTTTGGCTATTGGAAGGGCTGAAATAGTCGTTAGAGTGAAAAACTAGTCGTTATAAAAAGCTACAGAAACTAGCCGTTATGATCACTGGGTTGACTTAGTTTTTAACTGGATCAGCTTAGTCCTAACTGGGTCGGCTCAGTTTATAGCTGGATCAGCTCTGTCCTCTAGTTCATGAAAAGACTGACTTTCTGCACTTTCTGTCTTTTGCTTTCACTAAGACTAGATCTGAAAGAAATATGCCCTCAAGCCAATCAATTTTTTGGGTTGTTTTTTGTCTTCCAAACTCATGTAATGATATTTTGAAATAAATAAAGATATTATTTCATCATATGAAGTATCTTCTAATTTATTTAAGATTATGATGAACCCCATAAATTAAGACTATAGTTTTAGGATTATGATGAGATCATACCAGTGAAATCTAAAATCTTAAAACCCTAATTTAAACATTCCTGATCGATGGAACATTGAGTTAGGTATCAATGTTTCCGATAAGACTAGCACATCTTTTGTATGCTCGATTGAGAAGGGTGATTGATCTCACAATCAACTTGTGTATGACACTAATACAAAGATGTAGGGTGCTTCATTAGAGAATGAGTTCACTGAATTGATCCAAATTGAGAATATCTAATGGAGTCTTATCTACATGTCAATAGATGGTTCTCATAGTGGAATTGTGTGCATGTAATCCTTTGACCTGAAACTACCATAGAATCTTATATATATATGAAATCCATATTTTGGTTCATACTCATTCATGACTCAGTTATGTACGGGATGATCTGGATATGGTAGATTATATATATGAAGGTTGTGAGTAGGTTAACATGGAATCGATCTCTCCTGGTAAGAGGAAAATAGCATCCTACCTTGCTTCAAACAAATGATGATTCAAGGAAGACTTTGATCAAAGCATGATGAAAAATTAGAAATGGTTTCTAATATTTTATTAAATAAATCATCATCATAAGATTGAAAGAAGAAATGAATATGATATTGGGGTTGACATATTTCCATACCCAGAGTCATATTCAGGATGCAGGAAGATCGAAGGATCTAATTGCATGGCAATTTTCACTGAAGGATATTTTTGGTATTTTTATCAAAATTTTACATCTTCTGAGAAGTCACAATACATTACTAGATGTCAATAATATCTTGTGGGTTCGATCAAATTAAAATTTTTAATTTAATTATTAAATTAGAAAGTATATTCTAAATTAAGTCAAATTGGGTTGGCTAGTTTTGACCTAAATCAGGTTTAGGTTGAGTTCTAACCTGATTAGGTCAAATCACACCCAGAACTCACTGCTGGCTTAGATGTGAAAACCCAATGGATCACACACAAAGAGAATTGATTAAGGATCTAATTGGATTAGACCATGTTTGCAAGATGAACATGCTAGCACATGTAGCAAACCCTAGCACCTAGATTTCGAATTGGATTCGAATCAGCTTCCGATTTGGGCTAATTAAGGTCCTGATTTGAGCCAAATAGGATTTGGTCTTGAATTGGATTAACCTAGACTTGATTGGGCTTTCAGATTGGGTGCCACATACCTAAATCCCATGTGCCAGAGAGTCTCTCTCTTGCACATGGGAAAGTCTTTCATGCGCAAAGAATTTTTGGCGCATGGAATTAGTTGGCGCCTACCTTCTTTGACTTTTTTCCATTTTGTTATGTCACGTAAATATTTTATAATAGGCATGGACATCAAATATGGGGCATGCAGAAGAGTCCTTCTATAGATGAAATACTTTGTTATTATTTTAGGAAGGGACTCTTTGTCGCCTAGGAATACTTGCCGCCCAAGACTCCTTGCCGCCCTCTCATCCTTGACACCTCTTGGACCAAGACAAAGTCCCTTGGGATTTTGACTATTCAAAGTTCATCTCCACGCCTTCTTGCAGAATGGGCGTCCCATTTTAAAGCTGTTGGATGGCCTTTTTATCTGATCTAATGGATGAAAATGATGGCGCCAAGAATGAAAGCCTGCGACTCTTCATAAATAACTTACGTAGAATTAGTCCGAGAGTCCTTCTACTTTAAGGCATCTCTTGGACTAAGTCTGCGTGACGTTATTATCTAATGAGGCATGAGATTGGCTGAAGGGACATGAGATAATGTTTTGAAAGGGTGCGAGAAAATGTGTTGGCACCCTTACGTACATTATAAATGATGGTTGTCCTAGAATAATTATACATGTTAATATATATATATAAATTTTATCATAATTATTGGTATTAGGCATTTAGTTTGATTTAAATCAGAATGTGCTTTGAGACCTTTTAAATCCTTCTTTAAAAATTATATTAAGTTGTAGTGTAATTAACCTATAGAGATTATGTTGTATATATTATTCTGAATCATATAGTGAAAAGTATTCACTATATAATGATGGTTGTCCTATAATTATACATATTAATTGTATATATAAATTTTATCTAATTGATCAATTTATTTTAAAATAATATGTGCGATGTCTAGAAAAAATAGTTTATGATTGGTAAAGAGAACATAGTTTTTTAATTGGTTCCATTGTCTGACCTGATCAATTTATTGGTGTCTAAGAAAAGCAACGGAGGGACTCTAACTTCTCTCCCACTTATTTGGTCGATTCGATTAATTTAATTCTAGATTGAAATGCTTAGTATTATATTCACTACATTAAGGCCTTCCTTCATACTAGATTCTTATTATGTCCAGAACCATATTAGTTTTGTTGTGTAACCACAAGATCTATCATGGAGAATGATGTAATATTAATCTAGTGCATTGAGATGCTTACAGCATTTTGAATATATTGCTTTGTTATGTAACCACAAAAGCAGTTATATTTTATTTTGACTGTATAGAAATGAAGGGTTCTACTTAAACTAAAACATTAAAGTTTGTTGTGCTAACACAAGGCTATTAATGTTTTAGAGGCAAAAGTTTTTTGAGAGTTGCATAAAATGCAATTGAAAAGAGTTTCCTACCTTTGAACTTATAACAGGTTTGTTGTGCAACCACAAGATCTTTTATAAGAAATTAGGATCTTATTCTCACGAAGAAAATCAATAAGAGGGTTATGATTTTTTGATTAAATAGTGGGAGACAATTAAATTAAAATCCTAATTTAATTATGTTTGTCATCATGAGTTGTTTGCTTATATATTGTTCTTTATTATGTAGATTAAATGGCTTCTTCACTTTCATTGCGTTCAATTTTGAATTCAAATAAATTGACTGATCAAAATTATGTTGACTGATTGAGAAACCTAAAAATAGTACTCAGTCAAGAAAAACTCTCCTATATTCTTGATGCCCCTGATCCTAAGCCATTAGATGCCACAGATGAAGATAAGTCTACATACAAGATGTGGCAAAATGATTTTCTTACTATCAAATGCATCATACTTGCCTCTATGAATAATGAATTACAGAGGCAGCATGATGGCATGGACACTCAATCCATATTGCTCAATCTAAAAGAGCTTTATGGAGAGCATAGTAGGACTGCTAGATATGAGATATCTAAGCAATTATTTTGTTCAAGAATGATAGAAGGAACATCCATAGAAATCATGTTTTGATGGTAATTGACCTAATCACTCGATTAAGTCAATTAGATTTTGTTAAGGATGGAGAGTTAAGTCAGAATTTGATCCTGCAATCACTCCCAAAATTATTTTCTCAGTTTGTCGTGAACTATCACATGAACAAACTGAATTCTTCCTTATCTAAGCTATTAAATATACTCAAGATAGTAGAAAGCGATATCAAGAAGGATAAGGCTCCTCTTCTTCTTGTGGATGGGATCTCCAAGAAGAAGGCAGGCAAAAAGAATTCAAAAAGAAGGTTGAACCCTAAATGTGGTATAAATAAGAAGAAAAAGGGGAAGAAGGTCTCTGAACAAATGATCTATTTTCACTGCGGCAAAACAAGTCATCGAAAGAGAAATTGCAAGGCTTACCTTGCAACAATGAAGTCTGATGAAAATAATACACCAAAAGGTATATATGAGATACATACTATATTATCATTAAATTCTTCCATTTCAAATTCTTGGGTATTAGATATCGACTGTGATTTTCATATCTGCAAATCTTTGTAGGGGCTGCAGAAAATTAAGAGTTTGAAGAAAGGTGACTTCAAGCTCTATGGTGCTGAAGGAGAGTCTATCCAAGCAGAAGCTGTAGGGACAAATATATTGAAGTTACCTTATGAAAAGATCTTAGAGCTACAAATTATTATTATATGCCTAAGATCATTAGAAATATTATATCTATACCCTTGTTATTAAAACAAAGTTATAGTCTTAATGTAACGAGCGAAGGTTGCTCGATCAATTATTCTAATGAAAATATTTGTTTTGGCATATTTAGCAATGCTTTGTTGACTCTATGCTTGGATGACAATATATTTCATATTAATGAAAATAGAAAACGTAAGAAAGATGACATAAATAATACTTTATTTTGGCATTGTCAATTAGATCATATTAGTGAGGCTAGGATTAACAAGTTATACAAAGAAAAGTTCTTTAATCCTTTTGATTATGAATCACTGGGAACTTATGAATCATGCCTCATGGGTAAAATGACCAAGATTCCATTTAGTAGACATGGAGAAAGGACAAATGAGTTATTAGGACTTGTACATACGGATGTATGTGGTCTTATGACAACTCAAGCTAGAGGAGGATACTCTTATTTTATAACATTCATTGATGATTTATCTAGGTTTGGATACGTGTATCTTATGAAACATAAATCAGAAGTCTTTGATAAATTTAAAGAGTATCAAAGTATTGTCGAAAAGCAAACTGGACAATGTATAAAAATCCTTCGATCTGATCGAGGAGGAGAATACTTATCTAGTGAGTTTCTAGACTATCTTAAAGTTAAAGGAATTCTCTCTAAATGGACACCTCCTTATACACCATAATTAAATGGTGTAGCTAAAAGAAAAAATCATACCTTATTAGATATGGTACGGTCCATGATGTGCTTTACTGAATTACCTATTTTCTTCTAGGGTCATGCCCTGGAGGCTGTAATTTACATCTTGAATAGAGTATCTTCTAAATCTGTATCTAGTACTCCATATGACATATGGAGAAGTAAGAAACCTAATCGTAAGTATCTTAAGATATGGGATTGTCTAGCATATGTCAAAAGAAATTTTGGACATAAATTTGATGCTAGATCAGATAGATGTCTATTTATAGGATATCCTAGAAATAGTATAGGATATTTATTCTACCATCCTACTGAACAAAAGGTATTTGTAGGTAGGCATGCTATTTTCATGGAAAAAGAATTTATCATGGAAAAAGAATTTATCCTAGAAAAGGACAGTGGCAAAAATATTGAACTTAGTGAAGTTCAAGAAAAACAAATAGAAATTTCACAACCAAATAATCACATAAAAAAACCAGAACACATAACTCCTATCCATAGGTCTGAAAGAGTACGAAATACACCTGTAAGGTATGGGTTCATTATTGAGAACAATGAAGCCCAAGTCATTGAGAATGACGAACCTCTGACCTATACGGAAGCAGTCAAAAGTAAGGACTCTTACAAATGGCTGGCTGCCATGCTATCTGAAATGGAATCCATGCACACCAACAATGTATGGACTTTGGTGGATGCACCAAAGGATATAAACCCTGTTGGATGTAAATGGATTTTTAAGAAAAAGATTGGAGCTGATGGTCAAATTAAAACCTATAAAGCCAGATTGGTGGCTAAGGGTTTTAGGCAAAAATAGGGGATTGATTATGATGAAACAATTTCACCTATTGCCATGCTCAAATCTATTCAGATTATGCTTGCCATAGCAGCATACCACGACTATGAAATATGGCAAATGGATGTAAAGACTGCCTTCCTTAATGGTTTTCTTGAGGAGGAGGTCTATATGTCACAGCTAGAGGGATTTGAGTCAAATGAGAGACCAAATCAGGTATGCAAGCTTAAGAGATTCCATTTATGGATTAAAGCAAGCATCAAGGAGTTGGAACATCCATTTTGATGTAAACAGTAAAAGAGTTTGGTTTTATCAAGAATGTGGATGAACCATGTGTGTACAAGAAAACTAGTGGGAGAACCATAGTCTTCTTGGTTCTGTATGTAGATGACATACTCCTCATTGGGAATGATATCCCAATGTTACAATCAGTCAAATTATGGCTATCAAATAAGTTTTCCATGAAAGATTTGGGAGAAGCATCCTATATACTAGGAATAAAGATCTATAGAGATAGATCTAAGAGGATGCTAGGCTTGTCCCAATCTAGGTACATTGACTTAATACTGAAAAGATTCAGTATGGATGGGAGTAAAAGAGGTTACTTACCCATGAGTCAAGGCATACATCTCTCTAAAAAGATGTCTCCAAAGACAACTGAAGAGAGAAATAGAATGAGTTCTATTCCTTATGCTTCGGCTGTTGGATCAATAATGTATGCCATGTTATGTACAAGGCCTGATGTTGCTTATTCTTTAGGCATTGTAAGTAGATTTCAAGCTGATCCAGGAGAGGATCATTGGAAAGCTGTGAAAAATATTCTTAAATACTTGAGAAGGACTAAAGATATTTTTCTAGTATATGGTGGTTCTGATCTTAAACTAGAAGCATATTCTGAATCTAGTTTTCAATCAGATTTAGATGATAGCAAATCCATTTTAGGATATGTCTTTACTCTGAATAGTGGAGCGATGAGTTGGAAGAGTACTAAGTAGCCAACTATAGCTGACTCAACCACTGAAGTAGAATACATAGCCGTAAGTGAAGCGGCTAAGGAAGCTATCTGGATGAAGAAGTTCATCACTGAATTGGGTGTTATTCCTAAAATTAAGAATCTAGTATCATTTTACTGTGATAATACTGGAGCTGTTGCTCAAGCAAAGGAACCAAGGTCTCATCATAAATCTAAACACATTTTGAGATGCTTCCATCTCGTTCGTGAAATTATTGAAAGATGAGATGTAGTCATAGAATGAGTTGACATAAAGAACAACATAGCAGACCCATTTACTAAGGCTTTACCACTACAATTGTTTGATCGTCACCTTGATTGTATGGGATTAAAATTTAAGGACGATTGACTTTAGTACAAGTGGGAGATTGAAAGGAATATGCCCTCAAGCCAATCAATTTTTTGGGTTGTTCTTTGTCTTCTAAACTCATGTAATGACATTTTGAAATAAATAAAGACATTATTTCCTCATATGTAGTGTCTTATTATTTATTTAAGATTATGATGAATCCCATAAATTAAGACTATGATTTTAGGATTATGATAAGATCATACCAGTGAGATCTAAAATCTTAAAACCCTAATTTAAACATTCTTGATAGATGGAACATTGAGTTGGGGATCAATATTTTCTATAAGACTGGCACATCTTTTGTAAGCTCAATTGAGAGGGTGATTGATCTCACAATCACTTATATATGACACTAATATAAAGATGTAGGTGCTCATTAAAGAATGAGTTCATTGAATTGATCCAAGTTAAGAATATCTAACGGAGTCTTATCCACATGTCAATAGATGGTTCTCATAGTGGAATTGTGCATATAATCCTTTGGCCTGAAACTACCATAGAATCTTATATATATGAATACCATATTTTGGTTCATACTCATTCATGACTCAGTCATGTATGGGATGATCTAGATATGGTAGATTATATATGAAGGTTGTGAGTAGGTTAACATGGAATCGATCAC
Source organism: Cocos nucifera (assembly GCA_006176705.1). Lineage (NCBI taxonomy): Eukaryota > Viridiplantae > Streptophyta > Magnoliopsida > Arecales > Arecaceae > Cocos > Cocos nucifera. Next base: position 47,150 of record QRFJ01001581.1, read on the forward strand.
TCCCGGTAAGAAAAAATAGCATCCTACCTACTTCAAATAAATGATGATTTAGGAAGACTTTGATCAAAGCATGATGAAAATTAGAAATGATTTTTAATATTTCATTAAATGAATCATCATCATAAGATTGAAAGAGAAATGAATATGATATTGGGATTGACATATTTTCATACCCAGACTCATATTCAGGATGTAGGGAGATCAAAGGATCTAGTTGCATGGTAATTTTCACTAAAGGGTATTTTTGATATTTTATTAAAATTTTACATCTTCTAAAAAATCATGATACGTTGCTAGACGTCAATATATCTTGTGGGTTCAATCAAATAAAATTTTTAATTTGATCATTAAATTAGAAAATATTCTAAATTAAGTCAAATTGGGTTGGCTAGTTTTGACCTAAATTAGTTTAGTTGAGTTCTAACCTGATTAGGTCAAATCACACCCAGACTCACTACTGGCTAGATATGAAATCCAATGGATCACACACAAAGAGAATTGATTAAAGATCTAATTGGATTAGACCATGTTTGCAAGATGAACATGCTAGCACATGCAGCAAACCCTAGCACCTAGATTCGAATTAGATTCGAATTGGCTTTCGATTTAGGCTAATTAAGGTATGATTTGAGCCAAATATGATTTGGTCTTGAGCTAAATTAACCTAGACTGATTGGGCTTCAATTGGGGTGCCACATACCTGAATCCGACATGCCAGAGAGTCTCTCTCTTGTGCATGAGAAGTCTTTCATGCGCAAAAAATTTTTGGAGCACGAAATTAGTTGTCGCCTACCTTCTTTGACTTTTCCCATTTGTTATGTCACATAAATATTTTAAATAGGTGTGGACATCAGATATGGGGCACAGAAGAGTCCTTCTATAGATGAAATACTTCATTATTGTTTTGAGAAGGGACTCTTTGTCGCTTAGGAATATTTGCCGCCCAAGACTCCTTGCTGCCCTCTCATCCTTGACACCTCTTGAACCAAGTCAAAGTCCCTTAGGATTTTGACAATTCAAAGTTCATCTCCACACCTTTTTGCTGAATGGGCATCCCATTTTGTTGCCATTGGACGGCCTTTTATCTAATCTAATGGATGAAAATGATGGCGCCAAGAATGAAAGCCTGCGACTCTTCATAAATAACTTACGTAGAATTAGTCTGAGAGTCCTTCTGCTTTAAGGCATCTCTTGGACTAAGTCTACATGACGTTATTATCTGATGAGGCATGAGATTGGGTGAAGGGATATGAGATAATATTATGAAAGGATGCAAAAAAATGTGTTCGCACCCTTACTTTCATTATAAATAAGGGTGCGCACCAAGAGTCCCAAGGGAGTGAAAATTATCTTTCTTTCTTACAAGTGTTTTCTATTATCCAATTCTTTTTTTCTCTTGTTCGGACCTTATCCTTATAAGGATAAGAAGTCATTTTAAGATAAAGAGATTAGGTAAAAAAATTATGAAGATAAGGAAAAAGAAAGAGAGGTAAGGAGAGGCAAGGAAGGTGACATAAAGATTAAGGAAGGTCTTGCCCATTTAATTAAAGTTCTTATTATTAAAATTTTAATTATACAAATCAAAGGTGCCGGTGTCTTGATCAAGTTTCTGTGTGGATCAACATTGGAGGGTGAATACGTGGGCACCTAGTGGAACCCCTGATGGACTGCTGTCAGCAATTAGAGATAATTTAGGATTAAGCGATAAGAGGTATGTTCTAATACTTTCTTTTATATTACAAATGCATGTTATATGATTTAATTGCTAATAAGATGGTCCTAGGGTTCAGGTTTGGTTTGTATGATTTTATATTTTTGCTTTGAAATCCATGCTTTTGCCCTATACACCATTTCTATCAAGATCGGCTCAGTCTCAAATTGGGTCGGCCCAGTTTGCATGTCAAGCATGCCGAGTAGCCCATTTTGAAAGAGGATGACCTAGGGGTCGTCCCTTGGATTGATCCTTTTGCTAAAATTTAATTTTCTTTCAATTTATGCATCCAAAAATTATGCGACTGCTTTCAAAAGATAAAAAATCTTCTAAGCTTATTCTTGAAGCTTCCAAAATAGATTTTTTCTAACTTTATAAAATTATAATTTTACCCTTCTTTAAGGATGTTTATCAATTCAATTTTCTTGAAGCTTTTGACTTGGTAATTTTTGTGTGGATCTTTTCTTTGATTAATTTCTTCAATTTGAGCACTTGAAAAGGCCTACATACATTCTTAAAACACATGATTAGTATTATTTATACTTAATATTTTGGAATCATCAAAATAAATCAGTGAGTCAACAAGATGTATGCAAGACATGTATTAGTTAGATCTTTTTATATGTAATATATGATCTAACTAGTTTTGTAGTAAAAAAATTATATTTTTGATTAAGGAGTTTCCTGTGGCTATCTAATCATAAGAACAAAGTAGGATTTAAAGACCCTCTCCTCCAATTTGATGGGATGTTCTTATGGCGTGTAGGGGTGCTGCACGTTCGTCCTTAATAAAAAATGAAAACTTATTTTTCTGCAAAATTCTAGATCCTGAAATCCTAGGATTTCTATTATATGTTTTGTTCATAAATCCAAAACTTAATTAAGAATTAAGATTAGAAAATTAATTAGATCTAAAATTATGAATTTTTAGATCTAAGACATGTTCATAAAATTGGGTTTGAGCTTGGATAGCTTAATTAGGTCTAGTGGTTGATCAAATCGAATCAAGAGTTGGTTAAGTGGGATCAAAGAAAGCTTAGATTTGACCAGCCTAATAGGATTAAGTTTAGATCAAGATCGAATCATATTGAGATGTGACTTGATTAAATCAAGACCTAATTTGGCTCTGTGGTTCAAACCTAGATTATAAGCCAACCTAATTGGCTCTGATTTAATAATTTGGTATCTAAGGCAAGTTTGGCAGATACAATTAACTAATTTTTAATTAGGAGCTACTCGATTTGAACGCATTCTTATCGAATTAATGGCATATCTCTTCCACCAGTCTTACTTACCTGGCCATTTGTATCGATCTAATTTTAATTTGAGGTAGCTAACAATTCGAGCCAACCCATGCCACTAGGTTAGTCATAATTGTTATGACTAAGTTAAGTCATGTTTAAAGAGACCTAAATTAAATCATTCTAAGAAAATATTAAGTCTAAGATCTTCCTCCATTGTAGATGTATGGGCCCTTCCTGGGGTTGATTGTTCTCGACTGGATACAGTGGTTCAGTTGCACCAAAAAGATACAACCATGTCTATTAGGCATTGGATGCTATGGGTTGGAGGATGGGTTGGGCTCAATATTTTAGATACGATGAGGGATCCAATCAGAAATCCAATCTATGCAAATGGTGGATCTGACTTAACTATGGAGTGGATCAATATTCTGAACATAGTGAGATTCACGAATTAGAGATCAAGTTTGGGTGCACCATGATTAGAAAATCATTGGACAAGAGTTATCCACTCATCGGTTGACCCATCATCAATAACTGTTAGGTGAGGTGGTGAGTTAGTTGGTGGGACCGCACCATCCACTAGAAATCTATAATCATGAAGATTTTTGCATCTCTGCCAAGAAAGTGTAGGGATCCGAATAAATAGTGGAAGCCTAATTTATTTAAAAATAAAATTTTTAAATAAATTATTTAAGTTTAATTATAAAATCTAACTAGAAACTTTGACTCTCTATAGAAAAATATCTGCGTCCAACCCACTAGCCCGTATCCTGCACACCCATAAACTAATCGGATCCAACTACAAGGATTAGCTTCAAAACTTCAAAATTATTTTGGATTTCGAGAAGTTGACTCATGTGTTGGAATAGGATCCTTCCATCTTACCAATCCATCCATCCACTGATCAGAGAGTATTTTTTGAGAAATGGATAGATGAAGATAACAAAGCCAAGTATTACATGTTGGGCTTAATGTCTGATGAGCTCCAACACCAACATGAAGATATTAAGACTAATTGCCAAATGTTTGCTTACCTGCAAGAGTTGTTTGGTGAACAGAGTTGCATAGCCAAATATCAAATCACTAAAAGACTTTTTAAGGCTCAAATGCATGATGGACAGTCAGTCTAAGATCATTATCTTATGATGATCAAGGACTTGAAAGAGCTTGAGAAGCTTGATGTTAAGTTAGATGAGGATCTACAGACTGATATAATTATGTAGTCCTTGACTGATGCGTATGGGCAGTTCATCATGAACTACCATATGCATAAACTTCAGAATACCTTGGCTGAGCTAATGAATATGCTAGTTACTGCTGAGCTTTTTATTGAAAGTTCTAAAGACTCGGTACTTGCTGTGGAGTAGACTTCTTCCAAGAGAACATCTTTTGGAAAGAAGAAGAAGTTCGTAAAGAAGTAGAAGGTGAATGGTGAGAAGAAGAAGAAGACAGAGTCAAAGAAGAAGACCGCTGATAAAAAAAAATATTTTCATTACAACACTGACGGTCATTGGAAGCAAAACTATCCTCTTTACCTGGCCAGCCCGAAGAACAAGAAGGAGACAGGTCCTTCTAGAGGTATGCTCGTTATAGAATCTAATCTTACGATTTTTTCTACATCTAGTTAGATGCTTGACTCTATTTCTAGTGCTCACTTGTGCACTTCTATACAGGGTCTTAAGGATCAGGAGGCTGAGGGATGGTGAAATGATCCTATGCATCGAAAATGGAGCAAGAGTTGCTGCTGTGGCTGTGGAAACCTATCCTCTATGATTACCATCAGGATTAGACATAGTACTTAGGGACTATTTTTATGTGCCTGTAGCAAGCAGAAATTTGATTTCTTTTTCATGTTTAGTATTGGAAGGCTATGTAATTAGTTTTCTTAAAGACCATTATAATATTCTTTATGAAAGAAAGAAAATTGCAAGTGGTTTCCTTATAAATGGTCTCTATCAATTACATATTGTTGTTTTTATTTTTGATATCGAGCAAAACATGAATGCCATAGGATGAAAGCAACCTAAAGATAGTCTAAATGATAGATATCTTTGGCACCTTAGGCTAGGTCATATAGATGAAGATAGGATTAACAAATTGGAGAAATTTGGGCTATTGAGTCTATTGACTTTTGAGTCATATCCGATTTGTGAATCATGTCTTCTTGGCAAAATGACCAAGCTTTCTTTTATGGGACATGGGGAAAGGGCTATAGACCTACTTGCCCTAGTACATACTGATGTATGCGACCCATTTGATGTACCAGCTAGGAATAATTACATCTACTTCATCACCTTTATCGATGATTTATCTTAGTACAGATATGTATATTTGATGCAACACAAGTTTAAAATTTTTGAAAAGTTCAAAAAATTCAGACTCGAAGTAGAAAAACAAACAAGAAAATCCATTAAGATTCTTCGATCAGATCGAGGAGGCGAATACCTTAGTCAAAAATTTCTAGACTATCTTAAGGATAATGGCATAGTCTCATAATGGACTCTACCTAGAATGTCTCAACTTAACAAAATTTTAGAATGGAAAAATCGGATCCTATTAGATATGATTCAATCTATGATGAGCTTCACAGACCTTCCTGAGTTTCTTTGGAGACATAGTCTGTTGATCGCTATATATCTATTGAATTGGGTTCCATCTAAAATTATTGCTACCACACCGTATGAGATATGGCATGGTAAGAAATCAAGTCTAAGTCATCTTAGAATTTTGGATTATCCGACCCATGTCAAGAGACAATATGTGGATAAATTAGAGTCTAGCTTTTTTAGAGTTCGATTTATTTGATATCCTAAAGAGTCATTAGGATATTTTTTCTATCTTCCAGAAGATCACAATATGATTGTGAGTCTTCACACCATCTTTCTTAAAACATAGTTTATTCAAGATAATGGCATCGAAAGATAGATTAGGCTCAAGGAGAAAGTCTTCCAAGAGCCATGAGCTAAGGAACCTATGGAACCTAATCAGATTGAGCCAGTCCAATCACTACCTTAGCCATCTTATAGATCAAAAAAAAATTTTCATCCTCTTAAAAGTTACTTAGGTACTATTTCAGAGGATGTAGAGAAAATGTTCCTCACAGAAAAAGAGGTTCATGGTGATGATCCCAAAACCTATGAGGAGGTGATATCAGATATCGACTCCGAGAAATGGTTAGAGGCAATGAAGTCAGAGATTTACTCAATGCACTCGAACCAAGTCTGGACCTTGGTAGATCCACCTGAAGGTATAGTACCTATTGGGTGTAAATGGATCTTCAAGAGAAAGATAGGTACCGATGGGAATGTAAAGATATTCAAAGTAAGGCTTGTAGCAAAAGGGTATAGTCAGCACGAAGATATTGACTATCAAGATACTTTTTCGTCAATAGCCATGCTCAAATGCATCTACACTTTGCTTGTTGTTGCAGCCTATTTCGATTATAAAATATGGTAGATGGATGTAAAAATGACATTCTTAAATGGATATCTTGAGAAAGATATCTATATAGAACAGCCACTAGATTTCACATCCAGTGATACTGATCACAAGGTCTGCAAAATGCAAAGATCCATATATGAACTTAAGCAAGCATCTTGGAGCTAGAATGCTCATTTTAATAATATGATCAAATCATTTGGATTTATCAAGAATGAAGAGGAGTCTTGTGTTTTCAAAAAGATCAATGGGAGCATTGTTGTCTTTCTCGTACTGTACGTGGATGATATTCTCCTAATTGGGAATGATATTTCCATGTTGACTATAGTCAAAATGTGATTGTATAAAAAAATTTTCATGAAAGACCTCAGAGAGGCATCATTTATTCTATGAATTATGGGCTATAGAGATAGACCAAATAGGATGTTGGGTCTCTCACAGAAGATGTACATAGAGGAGGTGCTAAAGAGGTTTAGCATGAAAAACTCTAAGAGATGATTGATGACCTTCAGACATGGCATTCATCTCTCCAAGAAGATGTGTCCCAACACACTCTAGGAGATTGAACGCATGAGCAAGATCCCTTATGCTTCAGCAATAGGAAGTCTCATGTATGCCATACTATGTACACGACCTAATATTGCCCATGCTGTGAGTGTCATGAGCAGGTATCAGTCGAATCCAGGTGAAGAGCATTGGACTTCTATGAAATATATCCTTAAGTATTTGAGAAGGACTAAGAATATGTTTCTAGTCTTTGGTAATGGAGAACTCCAAATCCAAGGTTATATACACTCAAATTTTATGTCCAATATAGATGATTGAAAGTCGACATCTGGAAGTCTGTTTGTGTGCAATGATGGTGCTGTCAACTGAAAGAGTTTCAAGCAAATTGTGATAGTAGATTTCATCATGAAAGTGGAGTACATCACTACATCGAAAGCTATAAAGAAGGCATTCTGGTACAAGAAGTTTATCGTAGAGTTTGGAGTGATGCCATCAAATGCCATTCCTATGTACTATGACAACAATAGTGCCATAGCCCTAGCTAAGGAGCTGAGGTCTCATCATAAATCTAAGCACATCGAGCGACAATATCACCTCAACCATGATTACCTCAAAAAGAGATACAAAATCGAGGTTACGAGAGTCGACACTATAGATAATATGATTGACCCACTGACAAGGCCATTGAGCGAACAGAAGATCGAAGCCCACCTTGAGAAAATGGGACTTAGATTTGTAGCCAATTGGATTTAGGTCAAGTGAGAGTTTGTTAGATGTGTGCCCTAGAAGCTAGATTGGCTGTCACTTGTAATACACTTCTAAAGGTAATTTTGTAATTTTGACTATAAATTAATAAATGGGTTATTTTCTACATACTGTGTATTTAAAAGTGTCTATGATACATTCTTTGAGTTAATGGTAATAATAATTCATATTTTCAAGAGTTGAAAATTTAAAACATGAATTTTTATAATTAACTCATAAACTGCTTCCGACCATAGGATCATCACGAGGATGGTGATCGATCCAAAAGATTGATGTATGATCGCTTTCTTAGGATAGACGTATCTTAAGTCTATTGTGTAGAGATACCGAAGTGAGAGTATAGGTACTCGTTAGAGAATGAGGGCATTGAGCGTGACCACCTCGAGTAGTCATAAGAAAGTCTACCATCTCATCGATAACTGACTTGATGCTGTAGTGGTGTGTCTGGTTCTTTAACCTAAGGTGCATCAATAGTTTACCTTAAGAGTGTTATAGTTTGACTACACCATAACTCGATCTCCTAGCCATTTGGAATCCAGAGGTATATATTGGCTATAGCATGTTCATTGTAGGAATTGGATTGCACCAATAGGGGATCTATCTACCATGGTAGATGAGGAGTAGCACTATGATAATCATGAGATTGAGTCCATAAGCCCATTTTTAGAAATTGATACTTTTATTAATATATTTTTACCACTTATCACACCTCCCAATGGCACCAAAAACTTGATGCGTGCTAATCTATAGCTATGACAAGTGCACCAGTCGATCAAGTAATAAAGTAAATGAGTAGAGTATCGTCCCTAGAGGATTGAAAAATAAGTACTGAAAAGCTTTTTCCTATGCTTTATTTAGAAGACCAATTTATGAGAATAAAAAATTAAAGAATAAAATAAATAATTAATTAAAAATTTTAAGGAAATAGAGAGTGTAATTATTAGGATTTTAAACTTAAGAGCAATGGGTTACTAAGTCTATCGGTTCACCAACTCAATCAATATAATATTCAGATTATAAGATTAATTTTATTTTATGTGACGGTAGAGTCTCCTAATTTATTCACTACCCTTTGGTCCAGGCATAGCAAAACTATCAATATTTATTAATTATCCTTTGGTCTAGATGTAATTTAAATAAATATTAATGCATTAAGTTTTGTGAAACCCTCTAATTAAAATACGCTACGTCCAAAGTGCACTAAAATTTCTGTATGCATATGAATTTTAATTTGATTCATAATACAAGGTATATAATCAAGAAGCAATAATATGGATGTACTTGGTCCATAACATCTCTGTTCATTAGATCAATTAGAAGATGGCCAGTAATCTAAAAGCATTAAGATCAGATTTATATACTCCTCATGAATAAAATTTAAAAATAAATCATACTGAATATTACATCAAAAGAGTGGCTACACCTTAGCCTTAGTAAAAAAAAAAATTAGTTCATGATAACAAGTTCAAAAATAGCAAATAAAATAAAAATCATGAAAAAATTAGACTGTTTAATTACTGAAATTTGTTGTCCATTGCTCTTGATGTGGAAAACTTGATGAAGAAGAAAAAAAGCTCCTTGATCGATGTCTTGATTATCAGAAGAAGAAAAGAAAAAAATTAAAAACCTTTCTTTTCTCTCTCTGTCTCTCTCTACCTCTCTTTGCCTCTCTCTGCTTTCTTTTCCCAAAACCCTATGCTTCTCTTTTTTTTTTTATTTCTCTCACTCTCCTTCTCTCTTTTCTTCAGCAATAGACCTTTTTATAGGCTGAGAGGTGGATTTTCCATCAAAATTCTTTTAAAAATTAGGTTTAAAACTCTCAATATAAGTCAAATTAGAACCCTGGATGATTCTAACTATTGGATGTTGATCAAACGGTCCAAAAATTGCTTAAAAACCCTTTAAAATATCCCAAATCAAGTCGAAATTCATGGCAGCTATCGGATCAGTCGTTGGATTGAATCTGGGCTATTAGATCATGCACAGGAAGGCTTCTAATCTTTAGTTTAAAGTTGGGATGAATCTTAACCATTGGATCTCGATCGAGAGCTGCGGATGCCGTTCGTCAACGCATGCATTTCAGCCGTTCGATCAAATCCCAATGAAAGATGCCCGTTGGATCAGATAAAATTCTCAAATTGTCCTCTGTAGACCATGCGTGAGCTTGGTGTTGCATGGACCACCGCATTCTTCAGCCAATCGGAGCGCGCTTCTTCATGTGAAATTCTCGAAATGCCCTTCAATCGGTCCATCGTGTGCTACAAAAAATGCTGACGTCAGCCTAGCATCAGCATTGCATCAGTGGATTGATCTACTGAGTGCGGTCGAATCGGGCAGTCTGCTGAGCCAATTTTTCTGAATCGATTTGAACTGGACTGGCTATTTTTTTTTTTTTTGGAAATTCAATTCCAAGCTCGTTTGAAGTCCGTTTTGCTTGAAATTTATTTCATCTGCACCAAAAAAATAAGATCTTCATATTGGTGGTCTTCTTTCCTACAAAAATTAATAAAAATATTAATTTCTAAAAAAATAGATTAATTTATTTTATAATTTAATACTTTTATTAGTATATTTTTACCACTTATCACACCCTCCAACTTAGTCATTGCTAGTCCCTTAGCAATATTTTATTTAATACTATGTTTCAATAAGATTATCTATCAAAAAGATAAAATCTAGGACTAAAAGTCAAAAAGTTTAGAAAATACTGCTAATTAAGCATTGAGCTTCAGAAGCAAATTTTTCAGTCAATACAATTAAAAACTTTCTTAGAGTACATCAAAGATCTATAATACTTGTATTTGTGATGACTAACTTTAGTATTTCAGTGTTAAATTAAAAGAACAAAAGTATCCTCTCTTATTACCTATTTTGGTCAATTTTCTATATATTCTCAATTTTATACTCATGAATTAAGATAGCTTTCACACTGCCCCCTTTTTTTTACTTTTTTTCCTTTTTTTACTGTGCTAAGCATCCTGGACTTTTCTTCACCATTTTACATGAATTTTCACACTTAACCTAGGTGCAGAGATCCAGTTACCAAGCTTTGGGCAATTCACATATACTCTATCTTTTGCACTTTATTTTTAGGCAGGTAGCTCTTTCCTTAAATTCAAATTTTTTTGATTAGAATGTATATTAATTACCAATTTTTAGTGATAATTGAATCCTCAGTTGGCCTTATAATCAATACCTACTTTGCCTTGTTAGTGTGCATGTACAATTAGAAGTGCTAATAGTCTTTTGATGACCTAAGTAGGCTGCTAAAAGTTGACCAACTAATTTACTTCTTTAACTCATTACATTCATTAGCAGATACTTCTATCTTTTATCACTTGTCCAGTCTATCTTGCTTAAGATTTTCTTCTTGACACATGGGTTTTTTTTTTTTTATACCCCCAAACTTATTCTACATTGTCTTAAAGGAGAGAAAAATAAAGAGTGCAATAAAAGATAGGAAGGAATACACCTGATTTGGTTTAGTCTGATTCTTTGAGGCTTTGAAATTTTGCTTGAGCTCTCATTGATTTTTCTGCAAAATTGAAAATACACACCAAAGCAGTAAAAGAGCAATAATAAATTATTGAAAAATAAAAGAAAAGAAAAATGATCAAAACTAAAAAGAAAAGAAACAACCTATCTAGTAGTTCTAATTTATAGTCTTCAGCTTGACTTTCTTTGAGTTCTAAAGTGGATCTTGTAATTGAAATGCTTTCTTCTCCTTCTCAAAACTTTCATTAATGTAATTTTTAAGTCTGTGACCATTTACCTTGAAGGTACCTTTTGATTCATCAAAGATCTCTATTGCTCCATATGGATATACCTTAGTAATTGTATAGGGACCTGTCCATCTTGATTTTAACTTTCCTGGAAACAAATGTAGCCATGAACTATACAAGAGAACTTACTGTCCCTCATGAAATTCTCTTTTTACAATATGGTTATCATGCCATTTCTTAGTACATTATTTGTAGATCCTGGCATTCTCATAGGCATGGTGGCGAAATTTGTCCATCTCATTTATTTGAATTAACCTGTTCTTTCCTGCATCTTGTATATCAAAATTAAGAATTTTCATGGCCCAATATGCTTTATGTTCTAACTCAACAGGGAGGTGGCATGCTTTTCCAAAGAGTAGCCTATATGGGGACATACCAATAGGTGTTTTATATGCAGTTCTATATGTCTGCAATGCATCATCTAATTTCAATGACCAATCTTTCCTAGATGCACTTATAGTTTTTTCTAAAATTCTTTTTAATTCCCTATTAGACACCTCTACTTGACCACTGGTTTGTGGATGATATGAGGTAGCTATTTTATGAGTGACACCATATTTGTTTAACAGATTTTCAAATTGTTTATTACAAAAGTGTTTACCTCCATCACTAATGATTCCTCTAGGAGTGCCAAAATATGTAAAAATATGCTTTTTAAAAAATTTGACAACTATTTAGCATCATTAGTTAGAAAAGGTGCTGCTTCTACCCATTTTGAAATATAATCTATAGCCACAAGTATATATTGATTTGAAAAAGAACTAGGAAAAGGTCCCATGAAATCAATACCCCAAATATCAAAAATTTCACACACAAGAATATTGTTTAAAGGCATTTCATGTCTTCTAGAGAGATTTCCAATTCTTTGATAGTGGTCACATGAAGAGACATAAGTATGAGCATCTTTAAGTAGAGAGGGCCAAAAAAAACCTGATTGAAGAACCTTATAAGCTATTCTAGTTGGACCAAAATGTCCTACCTCTCGATCATGACAATGATGCAAAATTTTCTCCATTTCTTCCTCTGGAATGCATCTTCTAATGACCTGGTCTGAACAACACTTATACAAGAAGGATTCATCCTAGAAATAATGTTTAATAATAGATAAGAACATCTTCTTTTGTTGAAAAGAAAGATCAAGTGGAAAAATCTTACCAACCAAGTAGTTAATAATATCAGCATACCATGGAAATGTTCTACCTGATATAGCATAGAGGCGTTCATCTAAAAATTCCTCCTTGATAGGGTAAATATCTAATTCCTTCTCTGTGATGTTTTTTAATCTGAAAAGGTGGTCAGCAACTGAATTCTCTGTGCCTTTCTTGTCCTTGATCTCCAAATCATACTCTTGTAGCAAAAGAATCCATCTGATCAATCTGGGTTTTGCATCTTTCTTGGTATGAAGATACTTTAGAGCTGCATGGTCGGTGTATATAATAACTTTAGATAAAATAAGATAAGAATAAAATTTGTCTAATGCAAATACTACTACCAGAAGCTCCTTTTCAGTGGTTGCATATTTTTGTTGAGCTTCAGTCAAAGTGCGGCTAGCATAGTATATAGTTTGAAAAATCTTATCCTTTCTTTGATCAAGTATTGCTCCTATGGCTGTGTCACTAGCATCACACATCAACTCAAAAGGTAGGGACCAATCTGGTGCTACCATAATAGGTGTCGTGACCAGCTTCTCCTTGAGGGTGTTGAATGCCTGCAAACACTCATCAGAAAAATGAAAAGAGACATCTTTACATAATAATTTAGATAAAGGTTTAGAAATTAGAGAGAAGTCCTTTATAAATCGACAGTAAAATCTAGAATGCCCCAAAAAGCTCCTAATAGCCTTAACTGAGGTCAGTATAGGTAACTTTTCGATCACCTCAAGCTTAGCTCTATCCATCTCAATATCTTTATACGAAATCGTGTGGCCTAACACTATACCTTCTTATACCATCAGATGACACTTTTCCCAATTTAAGACAAGATTGGTATCCTCACATCTTTGTAAAACAAGAGATAAGTTATGCAAGCATTTATCAAATGTGGATCCAAAGATAAAAAAATCATCCATAAATATTTCAAGAGAATTTTCAATCATATCATAAAAAATAGCCATGATGCATCATTGAAAAGTAGCTGGTGCATTACATAAACCAAACGGCATTCTTCTAAAAGCAAATGTACCATAAGGACATGTAAAAGTAGTTTTCTCTTGATCCTCAGGTGCTATGGCAATTTGATTATAACCAGAATATCCATCTAGAAAGCAGTAAAAATCATGTCCAGCTAACCTTTCTAACATCTGATCAATGAATGGAAGAGGATAATGATCTTTTCTAGTTGCATCATTTAATTTTCTATAATCCATACACACTCTCCATCCAGTAATAGTTCTAGTAGGAATTAATTCATTATTATCATTTTGAACTACAGTAATCCCACCTTTCTTAGGAACTACTTGAACAGGACTCACCCATGAACTATCGGAGATAGGATAAATAATACCTGCATCCAGTAGCTTGATTACCTCCTTTTTGACCACTTCTTGCATCTTAGGGTTGAGTCTTCTTTGGGGTTGGACCGTAGGCTCATAGTTGTCCTCCATGAGAATTTTGTGCATACAAATTGAGGGACTAATTCCTTTGATGTCTGCTATGGTCCATCCAAATGCCTTTTTGTGTTTCTTTAGTATTCTTAATAATTTTTCTTCCATTAAATCTATCGAAGAAGAAGAAATAATAATAGGTAAGTGTGATGAACCTTCCAAGAAAACATATTTTAAATGAGAAGGAAGAGGTTTAAGTTCAAGAGTAGGTGGCTCTTCAATTGATGTCTTTGGAAAAGGAGTGGATGATCTTTCTAATTCTTCAAATCATGGTCTGTATGTGCGTGGAAATATATGGTCTGGCCTTTAACAATTTTATGCATTCTGTTTGCCTTTCATCTTCAGCTGAACCCTCTTGTGATTGGACAATGCAAGCTTCAATAGGGTCCTCAAACCTATTTTCTAGAAAATACTCATGCACTAAATTGTCAATATCATCTATACGAAAATAAGTTTGATTATCATTGGAATGTTTAATAACTTTAAAAACATTAAAAGTAACTTATTCGTCTTGGACTCTAAGAATTAATTTTTCTTGTTGAACATCTATTAAAGCTCCTTCCAGTAGCTAAAAAGGGTCTTCCTAAAATAAGGGGTACATCATAATCTTCTTCCATATCAAGAACAATAAAATCAATAGGAAAAATAAACTTGTTTACCTTTACCAAGACATCCTCCACTATACCTCTTGGATATTTGATGGATCTATCGGCTAATTGAAGAGTAATAGTGGTAGGCTTCGGTTCTCCTAGACCCAGCTTTCCTTGAAAATAGAAAAAGGCATGAGATTAATACTTGCTCCTAAATCACATAAAACTTTATCAAAACTACAATCACCAATAATGCAAGGGATAGTAAAACTTCCTGGATCTTTTAGCTTCTGTGGTAATTTATTTTGAAGTATTGCTGAGCATTCTTCATTCAAATTTATTCTCTCATGCTCCTTCAGCTTTTTCTTATTTGTTAGGATTTCTTTGAGAAACTTGGCATACCTGGGCATTTGAGTGATAGCATCTACAAAAGGAATATTAATATGTAAATTCTTTAAAATTTTGAAAAAGTTAGAAAATTTCTTATCTGGATGCTGTATTTATCTCTCTGGGAATGGTAGTGGCGGCACATAGGGCTTCACATTTGGATCGGCAAACCGTATACCTGGAGACCATCCATCTACTGGTTGTTTTGGTGACTGATGAATTTTAGTTGATGGTTCCTTATTTGTAGTTGGCTCTTCAGTCTCTTTCTTCTGATGTGGCTCCTCCAGCTTTGTACCACTTCTTAGGGTGATAGCATTGACTTGCTCCCTTGGATTGGTCTCCGTGTTGCTGGGCAAGGATCCCTGAGGTCTCTCAGAGATTATCTTAGCCATTTGACCTATTTGCATCTCCAAGTTTTGAATTGCTGCTGCTTGGTCCTGTCCTAAGTTTGGCTTCTAAATTTTTTATAGTTGCTTCTTGGTTTTGCATAAATTTGACCATCAGCTCCTCCATGTTGGACTTCTTTTTAGGTACTTGAAACCCCGAGGGTGGTTGTTGTGCTGCATTTTGATTGCTCCACGAGAAATTTGGGTGCTGCCTCCACCCTTGATTGTATGTGTTGGAGTAGGGATTGTTTTGTTGCGGCCTAAAAAAATTACCAACATAATTAGCTGTATCAGTTGCTTTAGCAAAAGGATTACCTATCTGGCAATTGCTCGTATCGTGTCCTCCTCCACACAGGTCACAGGTGATGCTCTGAACATGCATAGCTATTTCCCTTCAAGTTGTTGACTTCGGCTCTAAGGGCTGCAATTTCAGCTAGTAAGATTGGCACGCAATCTACTCCCTGCATAGCTGCTGGTCTTTTTGGCATCATGCATTCTGTCTGCCACTGATAGCTATTTGATGCCATCTCATCAATCAGATCAAAGGCTTCTTCCTCCATTTTTTGATTAATGGTTCCTCCTACTAC
>QRFJ01001581.1:64148-96636 GCA_006176705.1 Cocos nucifera
TCTCCTGATGCTCGAAGCTGCATCGGCTATAGATGGTGTAATGTAATCATTTAATGGATGATGTACTGATCGAATAGCTTCATGCTGTCCCTCGATCATCATATCCAATCCTAGATTGATGTCGTTAGGATCTTCAGCTATCATGTTTTTTTCTTATTATAGTCTTCTAATGGTCCTTTCAATTTCTGGATCTAAAGGAAGTAAGTTACTATGTCCAGTACGTGTCATGCACTGAACAAATTTATTTTTTTCAAAAAAAGTAAAATAATAATAAAAATTTAAAATAAAATTCTAAAGTAAAGCTAGGATCAATATTTTAATATTATTTTAGATACAATCCCCAGCAACGATGCCAAAAATTTAATGCATGCTAATCTATAGCTATGGCAAGTGCACCAGTCGATCAAGTAATAAAGTAAATGAGCAGAGTATCATCCCTAGAGGATTGAAAAATAAGTACTAAAAAGCTCTTTTCTATGCTTCATTTAGAAGATCGATTT
The DNA here is from genome assembly GCA_006176705.1 of Cocos nucifera. NCBI lineage: Eukaryota > Viridiplantae > Streptophyta > Magnoliopsida > Arecales > Arecaceae > Cocos > Cocos nucifera. The sequence continues at coordinate 64,649 of QRFJ01001581.1, forward strand.
ATGAGAATAAAAAATTAAAGAATAAAATAAAAAAATAATTAAAAATTTTAAGAAAATAAGGAGTGTAATTATTAGGATTTTAAACTTAAGAGCAATGGGTTACTAAGGCAATCGGTTCACCAACTTAATCAATACAATATTCAGATTATTAGATTAATTTTATTTCATGTGACGGTGGAGTCTCCTAATTTATTCACTATTCTTTGGTCCAGGCAAAGCAAAACTATCAATATTTATTAATTATCCTTTGATCTAGGTGTAATTTAAATAAATATTAATGCATTAAGTTTTGTGAAACCCTCTAATTAAAATACGCTACATCCAAAGTGCACTAAAATTTCTGTATGCATATGAATTCTAATTTAATTCATAATACAAGGTATATAATCAAGAAGCAATAACATAGATGTACTTGGTCCGTAACATCTATGTTCATCAGATCAATTGAAGATGGCCAGTAATCTAAAAGCATTAAGATTAGATTTATATACTTCTTATGAATAAAATTTAAAAATAAATCATAATGAATAGTGCATCAAAAGAGTGGCTACACCTTAGCCTTAGTAAAAAAAAAATTTAGTTCATGATAACAAGTTCAAAAATAGCAAATAAAATAAAAAGCATGAAGAAATTAGACTATTTAATTACTAAAATTTGTTATCCATTACTCTTGGTACAAAAAACTTGATGAAGAAGAAGAAAAGCTCCTTGATCGATGTCTTGATTATCAGAAGAAGAAAAGAAAAAAATTAAAACCCTTTCTTTTCTCTCTCTGTCTCTCTCTACCTCTCTCTGCCTCTCTCTGCTTTATTTTCCCAAAACCCTTAACTTCTCTTTTTTTTTTTTTTATTTCTCTCACTCTCCCTCTCTCTTTTCTTTGACAACAGACCTTTTTATAGGCTGAGAGGTGGATTTTCCACCAAAATTCTCTTAAAAATTAGGTTTAAAACTCTCAATATAAGTCAAATTAGGATCCTAGATGATTCTGACCATTGGATGTTGATCGAACGATCCAAAAATTACTTAAAAACCCTTTAAAATATCCTAGATCAAGTTAAAATTCATGGCAACCATCGGATCAGTCGTTGGATTGAATCTAGGCCATTAGATAGTGCATAGGAAGGCTTTTGATCTTTAGTTTAAAGTCGAGATGAATCTTAACTATTGGATCTCGATCGGGAGCTATGGATGCCGTTCGTCAGCGCATGCATTTCGACCGTCCGATCAAATCTCAGTAAAAGGTGCCCGTTGGATTAGATAAAATTCCTAAATTGCCCTCTATAGATCATGCACGAGCCTGGTGTTGCATGGACTGCCGCATTCTTCAGTCAATCGGAGTGCACTTCTTCATGTAAAATTACTAGAATGCCCTCCAATCGATCCATCATGTGCCGCAAAAAATGTCGATGATAGCCTAGCATCAGTGGGTTGGTCTGCTGAGTGCAATTAAATCGGACGGTCTGCTGAGCTGATTTTTCTAAATCGGTTTGAACCAAATCGGCTTTTTTTGTCTTTTTTTTTCTTTTTTTTTTTTGAAATTCAATTTTGGGCTTGTTTGAAGTTTGTTTTGTCTGAAATTTATTTCATCTAAATCAAAAAAATAAGATCTTTATATTGGTGGCCTTTTTTCCTATATAAGATTAACAAAAATATTAATTTTTAAAAAAATAAATTAATTTATTTTATAATTTAATATTTTTATTAGTATATTTTTACCACTAATCACCTATGGCCATGGTAGCGTGAAGATGATAGAAAGAGTTTCTATTAGGGTTTCATATTGGACTTGGATTGAATGATTCATTCATATGATGGACATTGGGTTTGATGAGTTTATCTTAATCCTAATCCTATCGAGGCTCAAGATAGAAGAACCCAATCACACAAGTAACTTTATTGAGATGTTTGCTTTTAGTTTTGATGGGTTGCCACCATATACTGCTAGGTGTCACTGGTAGATTTTTAGAGCAATTAGGATGATTTTGATGATCAATCATTCTAATTGTATGAATTAGAAAAGTTCTGATCTATCGAAAGATATTTTGATGATATCGATGATGAAGATCGTGATATGTCTCATTACCATGCAAAATTGAACCTAACTGGGTCACATAAATAAGAATTTAGATCTGGATGTCATCAATTGAGCTAAGCTAATTTGATTGATTTGAATTTGATCCAATCAAGTTCAAGGTAATCAGGCTAGTACATGATTGAGCTTGACTTTCTCCTTCTAAAATCTTTCTGATTCATCACAACTTAAGTCAAATTTGATTTGAACTTATTCTTATATTTTAGAATAGGTTTATTTTAATTTGACTAGAATAAGTCTAGGTCAGATTAATTATAGAAATTAAATCCATTCATAGTCAAATTGGACTAGGGTCAAAAGTTGACCTATTTGAGAGAATTGAGGGTCACCTGATCAGATGCTTCTAAAAACTTTTATAGAAATTATTTTGATCTAATTTTTGGATATGTGATAGTGCATGAACTATAAATTGTGTGGACCAAATTTTGTACTTTTTGGAGGTATCTAGACTAAGTTATGATAGAGATTGATTTGGATCAAACTCTTGAGGGAAGAGTCCTAGGCACAGTGGACTCTTCCTTATCTACTCATGCCACCATCTTTTAGATTAATTTTTGGCATCAAAATTAGATGAAATCTAGATATTTTCATGAAGATCAAGTCTAGGAGTTCTAATGGTCAAAAAAATGAGGATTTTGGTCAAAGAGGGACTCTAACTTGGTGTTATGCTTTTGTATAAGAACCCTTTGCACCAAGGCTCTTCATGTAGAAATATTTTTCATACCCAAAGGCTACTATTCTAGATATCCCACACCACCTCTATCCTCTCTCTTTCCCTCTCTTCTATATGCCTAAAAATTTAGGTACAAATCTAAGAAGAAGATCCAATCAAATTTGTGAAAGTTCAGCATCTATGCGACGGTGTTCATGGGACAAACACGCTGCCTTCAGAAATTTTTGAAGAACTTCCAGATCTGATCTTCAGAGAAAAGATTTGCATGCAGAAAAAGATATCTAGATCCTTCTTGAGTGGATACAGGTAGAGGCCAGGCACGTGCATGGCTCCTTCCAGAACCTCAGAAAATATCAGGATCATCGCAGGATAATCAGATTACCCAAACAACGTATGAAATTAAATCTAATTTAATTTTTATTTTAATTTTTAATATTAGATCATTATGATTAGATCTAAGAACTTGTAGATCTGATTATTTTATTTAGGAGTTTTTTAGAAAAATTTATCTCAGATCTGATCAGATCTGCACGATCCTCGGTGAAAATATATTTTTCCTTCATGGACCTAACTTTCTCCTTTTATGGACTTCTTGATTGTATAGAACTCAATCAAATCTAATTGCTTAACAAAATCCTATAAGCTTTTCCTAGTTAACTATCTTGTTTTGATCAGATCAGAGCTTGTCTGGACAGAGCAAGACTTTCCTGTGAGATCAGGGCTTTCTTAATCTCGTATCAAAAGCATCAGGACCAGGGCCTTTTTGACCCATTCTTGTAGAAAGAAGGGAAAGGGGTGCACCCCCTGAGATCTTTTAGATGCCACCCCTAGGAATTTCAGAAGAATGAGGTGCACGCCATTCTTGGCATCGCCCTTGGTGGATAGATTTGGTGTTTGAAAAGTTCAAATCACTTGGATAAAATCTCATGCACAACCTTTTATCCAAAGTATGTGAGGCTTACTTCTCCTCTTTTTGTGCGACAAATTGAGAATAATATAAATAAGCAGGATTAAAGAGAGTCCTCTCTTTAAGCAAACTAGTTCTTTAAAGGCCTAGGACTCCAGGTGGTGCATAGGTCTATAAACAACCCTTGCCAAGTATTTGCATCCAATAGATCTCACACCCAGACTCTGCAGTTTCTCCACCTCCATACCTCCTCCCCTTGCTCCTCTTCCTCTTCTCCACACCCAAGATGTTAGGCAAATCAGCAAGCAAGGGTCTAGTTGCTGCTGTTGTAAAGATGAAGTCAAGAGATCCCGACGTGAGACGATCTGCCGTGCAAAATTAGATCAAGGCAAGCCAGAAGATCCAATCTAATCTTCTTGATTAATCTAAAGAGTAGACCTTAGATTAATCTTAGGGATGCTAGAGAGCGGGACATGCAGGCTAACATCAAAACCAGTCATCATTAGATCATCACTACAGGATGATTTGTTCACCTGATCAGGTGATATGTAAAATTATTATTTTAATTTTAATTTTAATTTTACTTTTAAATTAATGTGATTAGATATGAGAACTCTTATATATGATCAGATCATAGAAAATTTTGAATTTTCACTGTAGATCTGATTCGATAAGTCGATCTTATGGCAAGAAATTAGAATTCCTCATATATCCCCTGATGTTATTGTCCATAAGTTAAATATGACTAAATTATAGCCTATTTGTAGAAAAAAAAATTTTCTCCAAAGAGGCAAAAGGCAATCGATGAAGAAATCAATAAATTATTATCCATAGATTTCATCTAAAAAATATATTATTTGGAATGGCTAGCAAGTATGGTGATGGTCAAAAAAGCCAACGGCAAGTGGAGGATATGTATCGACTACACCAACATAAATAAAGTCTGTCTGAAGGATAGATTTTCACTACCAAGAATTGGCTAATTAGTTGATGCTATATTGGGCCATCAACATTTGAGCTTCATAGATGCTTTCTCTGGCTACAATCAAATCCAGATGGCTCCCGAAGATGAAGACAAAATAGCTTTCATCGCCAAAATAGGCTTACATTGCTAGAAAGTGATACCATTCGATCTGAAGAATGCTGGAGCAAGCTACCAACGATTGATCAATAAGATCTTTAAAGACCAAATCGATCGTAATATGAAGGTTTATGTCGACGATATGTTAGTAAAAAGTGACGAAGCCCCTCAACATATTGCTGATTTGGAAGAAGCCTTCAATATACTAAGATGACATCGGATAAAACTCAACCTAACTAAGTGTTCCTTCGGCATGATCTTTGGTAAGTTTCTCGAATTTATGGTGACAAAACAAGGAATAGAGGCCAATCTAGAAAAGAACAAAGTAATTCTCGACATGAAGCCACCAACTTCACAGCATGATATTCAAAAGTAGTGGATTAAACATCTCTTAGCTGATTTATTCTAGTCAGTAAATGGTGTCTTCCATTCTCAAAACCCTTAGACATGAAGGATTTTACCTGTTGCTGAGTGCTAACAATCTTTGAAAATTGAAAAAGGTACTGTTGATGCAGAACTGGTTACGTCGAAACTGAGCGAGCTAAGAAGATAGATCGCCGCGATGACCTAAGAAACTCTGACCGAAGTTGGGGGTAGCAACAGGATCCTCCATGATCAAATCATCTTTTCTAGCTAAGAAAATGGAGCACTAAAAAAAATTAAGTAGTTTAAGCTTAGAGAGAAAACTATCTGGAGTTCTTAAATAGATGAGCTCATTATAGATTGATGTGATAGCCATAACTACCTGGTAGTGGGATATTTGAGCTTAGAGTTTGTTAGAGATGATAGTATCCTTTTCATGATGTTCCAATCTGTTAGAATTTAATATTAAGTTTGAGGAACAGCTATTGACAAGAAGAGCTTCATATCACATATTCTAAAGAGTCAGACTCCTTCGAGTCATCTGCATGTAATTAATATTTGTTGAGCTAGGACTGAGTTTGTCTAGATGACGAGATCCTCTAGATGACGTAAGGAGTTCGATAGAAGAGTCTGCTGGAGACTAGAGGAAGTTCGGTTGGAAAGAGTTTTTGGCATTGGAGGGAGTTCAATTGAGGAGTCCTTTGGTATCGAGGGAGTTTAGCTGTGTTGATGGGCAAGCACAATCTGGAATTCTTAGGTTATCTCAAGACTTCTACAACTAAATAACCACCATTAAATTAAAACCCAAGGATATTAATGACTGATTTAAGACTATTGAAGGCCTATTTAAAAAAGAGGCTTAATTTGATGTGTTTTTTTTTTTTTCTCTTGACACCAACTCAAGACCTAAACGGTGACACATCTAGATCTGCCACTCCTAAGGCATAGATTCAAGTAGGTGCTTTCTTGTGATTCTTCCAATCCAATCTACAAGCAATGAATGGAGATCTATCTAAGAGTTAAGAGTTCAAGATTCAGGCAGTCAGGCTAAGTTACAACTAACTTAGCGGCCGCTTTTAGGCGACAGGTTTTTACTCATTCACAACTAGAAAGCTGCTTGTCGCTGAATGGTATATTTTTTGTCTATTGAAAACTTTTCCATTTTTAGATAGCACCAATTAAGTGAAACTGACCCTTACCTATTTAAATTCATCTTTCACTACAATTCTTCGTCCCTGTGCTTCGCTAAAATTGTTGTAATGAAGTTCTATCTTGTTGGGCTAGATAATATTGACCAAGGAACTAGTATTAACCAAACTTTGTTCCTTTTAACGAACAAGTTTAAGACTCCCGAGCACTGTTTGAATTTCTAATTTCCCACTTGATTAGATGGAAAGTTTCCCACATGCATTCGAAGCTTTTTCAATATATACCAAAAGATAATTTGACCCAAAAAGAAGTTTTGAAATTTTATAGTTTTCCCATTTGCCCTGCTGACATCAGTGCTGATCGAAATGAGACCGACAATCAAACAGCCTCGGTCCCCTCGCCTGCCTTCTTCCTCCAGGCTTCTTTACCCTCCTTTTCTGGTTTTTTCTTCCTCCCGCTCGAGAGTTCTGCTTCTTCCGTCTCTCCGGCCTAGCACCTTCCTGCTCATTTTCATCCGGCCATCACTCTATTCTTCCAATCAATTTGGTTCCCAAAAATCTCTCTTTTGATTTATTGCCTTTGATCTGTCCTTTCGTTTCTTCGAAGAGCCTTGATTTTTCTGATTTTCATTTTTCAAAAATTAGTTTCCATATGTCCACCTGATCACTTGTTTCAAAAGTGGCCCTGTCGCGGATCCATTCCTTAAGACACCCAAAACCTATCCAACCTCTTTTATTCCCATCTCTTGCAAACTTTGCATGAGATCTTTTTAATAGAATCTAGTTTGATTCCTCTCAAGTATAGCTCGAACTTCTTGGTTCAGTGACTGCTTTTCCCTCCTCGAGCCACTTTGCTTTTATTGAGACCCTCGTGTTGACTTAGGCTATCAATTCCTCCTTTCATGGTAGCCCTCTTTAGATTCTTGAATATCTTCCTTGCCTATTGATTCATTATTTTCTTTTCCTTCCATCATGGCTGTCGATCTCCTATTCCTTTTCCACACTTCTCACTTTCAACACCATTACAGCCAAGGTGGGTAGTCTTTCTCAGTTCAAAGAAAAAGGGTTGTTAAGGGTGCCTTCTTCTCCCAATCGAAGGGAAAAAATTCTTCTTTTTTCTTTGCCTCTCCTAGGTTGAACTTTCTCCCGGAATCCAAAGCTAGATAAAAAGCTAGGACCTCAATTCAACAAATTGAAGACTACCAAGCTCCTCTGATTTTTCAGATTCTTGGATGATCTTTATTAACTTGGATCCCAGCCCTACTTACTAACCTAACATTGCATTATTTTTCTCTAACTTTAACTATTTTAACAAAGAGAACCCAGAAATGCCTAAGCAAAGAAAATAATCCATAACAGGAGAATAGTTCTCTGGGAACCATGCGAAGGCTCTGTTGAAGGTCAAGCCAGCCATGCCGATCCAAGCCATGCCTGCCCAACTATTGCAGCCACAAGACTTACCTAAATATGAGATTCTCAATAGACCTGAGGCAAAAGAAAGTTGCGGAGAAAAGGAGGAAGAAGGAGAGGAACGCTGTTGCCAGAAAGGTCAAGAGGAAGGTTGGACGTTCTGGTGGTGAGAGCTTCGGCTAGGAGTAGGATTCTTTGGACGATCGAGAGGTCATCCATTCTTTGATGGAGGAGTGTGTCCTCCAATATATCATCGACAAAATGGTTTAGAAAGAGAATGCAGAGAGGTTTGATGAGTCCTTTGATGCTTATCTTTAGGTAATTGATCTTTCCTAATCTTCACGAAATGTAGAATGTACTATAAGGCTTCTGACTTGGTTTCTGATCATTAAGTGGGTCCCTCCAATGTCAGTGCTGCCTCTCCTATTGCTGAACCTGCTCCTAAAGTTCCTAAACCTATAGCTGCAGCCCCCGAATATGCTCTTGAACCTGAGGTCGTGGAGAATGCACCGACCTCTTCTGCTGCCATGCCACTCGAGGTCGAAAACTTTTGATAATTGTACTTTTTATTTTTTCTTTCGATGTACACACACCATTTTGAGAAATGAAAATATTTTTCTTTCTTTATACTTGTGTTATGGTGTGTATCATTCAGAATCCTTCTAGTGGTTGAAGCCATGACCTCTCATCTCTAGTCAAGGCTAAACCATTACCTCAGGATGTTTCTCTAAAGTTTATATTTAAAAATTTGAAAAAAGAAGTTCATCATTTGAAGAGGAAGTTCAAAAAGATGGAAGGTGAGCTTAATCAAGAAAATATCGTTCAAAGATGATGGTTGAGATCACCCATCTCCGCACGTTACATAAGATGGACTCCATGGGTTTCATTAATCAAAAGTGGGATCTAACGAAAGAGCTGGAATGAGCAAAGAAGTTCGACAGTGAGAAGGCTTAGGCCTTGACTGCCAAAATTGGTTCTCTTAAGGCAAATCTCTGTAAGGCAAAGGAAAAGATCAAGCACCTAGAGTGTGGCATAGTGAAAGGGCAAGTGTGGTGCTCCCAAGTCTTGGAAAACCATGAAGGAGTCAAGATGGTGGCTCTTGAAAGCTAGGATTGGTCGGAGATGTATCAGCAAAGATAAAGAGGCCAGCACACAATTGGGCTGGATTGGATATGCAGTCGAGCTGGCTTGATCTCAGATCGAGCCAGCTAGGCCTGTATCTGAGCTGGTTGTCTCAAACAGATAGAAGACATGGTTCGAAGAGACGCAGTTGAGCCGGCTCAACTTTTGATCGAGCAAACTTGATGGTGGCGAACAGATCTGGATGGATTTTCTATATGGTCTTGGATTGGGTCTAATCCAAGGGATCTTAAGGCTTGATATAAGAGGTCTTAAGATAGCTAATTCATGTATTGGACTAGGTCTTTAGTCCAGGGGATGAGAACATGCAAGACATGGATTTACATGAGCTTTGGTGAGTGTTTTCATGTATGGATTAGCTGAGGAGAGTTTTTTAGGACTGAATCATGTTGACTTAGGGTGTCTATTGGGGATAAATCCTACTCCCGCTGAAGTTCAGTCTGATGCTTAGCCTAATGCAACTGATAATCACCGAAGAGCTTCGATCAGAAATTCTCCCTCTAGCAATCAAACTTTTTTGGTAGCTGAACTTCTTTAGTGGTCGAACCCCAGCCAAACTCCTTCAGCGGCCGAACTTCTTTCGAACTTCAATCAAATTACTCCCAGGCTTCTCCAGCAGTCGGATTCCTCTAGGAGCCAAACTTCTTTCAAATTTTTCCAGCAGTCGAATTTCTCCAGGAGCCAAACTCCTTCTGAATTCCTTCAGTAGTTGAATTCCTCCAATTGGATTTTTTTAGGAGTCGAACTCTTTTCGAACTCCTCCAGTAGTCGAATTCCTCTAGGAGCCAAACTCCTTTTGGATTCCTCCAGTAGTTGAATACCTTCAGTCGGATTTCTTCAGGAGATGAATTTCTTTCAAACTCCTCCAACAGTCTGATTCCTTTAGGAGCCAAACTCCTTTCAAATTTCTTCAGTAGTTGGATTCCTCTAGGAGCCGAACTCCTTTCGAACATCTCCTTCAGTTGGATTCTAAATGCCTACTTCCTTCGAATAGTTATGATTGTCATTTATTAGTCCGCTATAACCAATCCCACTATCGAATGATTATGACTGTCATTATCAGTCTATTACGAGCGACACCTCTCTCCATAATAAATTTGACGTGGCCCAGAGCGGTCCACTACCAGATGATTACAACAAGCTTCGCCTATAAAAACGGACCCTCCAGATACACATTTTCTAAGCTCTTGAGCTCTTGACTCCCTCAAAATCCTACTGAATTCAGACCCGAGCACTCCATTTCTATTGGCTAGAAGAGCTGACTTAATTATCGAAGGATCCTGCTGGAGCCACCACCATCAACTCCATATGGAACTTTATTTTGTAGGTCACCGGCAGCGACGTCATCTTTCCCAACTTCAACTTGATCCGATGTCAATCTGATTCAACACCAACAGGATTGGCGTTAGAGGAAGGACCCTCTATTCTTGAGGTTTCCTTGATCTTAAAAAAGTGCTCAGTAAAGGAGTGTTCAGCAGTCTTCTTCTTCTCTAGAGTTCTTTTTGAAAAAAAAATAAACAAAAATGCCTCTCAGGAAAGCTTCAACTCGGTGATCAACGGCCTCTACAGTTAGATCCCATCCAGATCAATCCATTTCACTCCAGCTTCGGTAACTCAAGCTCCACCTGCAGCCATAGTGGATGCAGAGCAGTTCAACCTAGTGATCCAGCAGGTTTGCGATCTCATGGAGATGATGCAGGCCATGCATCAGCAGGCTCCGATGCTAATTCAACTAAAGCAAGCTCTATCGGAGCCTCATGATCTGGTTGAGGGATGGTCGACTCAGGCTGGCCGATCGATGACCTCCAAAAAAAAAAAAATAGAGGATGGAGAGCCATTGCTCGGACCTTGATTCAACCTCGAGTGAAGCTTTGCTCCCGTCCCATTAGAAAACTTTGGAGATCAACGATCGTGAAGATCTCCTGAATCAAAGGCTCCAAAAAATAAGCCGATGGATTGAAGAACTCCGCCACATTGCTCTGGCACCCCATGATGATGTCTGCATCGATCCCCCTTTCTCTCTCAAAATGATGCAAGAGCTCATTCCGTCGAACTTCAAGCTTTCCTAACTTGAAAGCTACAACGAAACTTCCTATCCGATTGATCACTTGGAGGTCTTTCGGACCATGATGCTGCTCCATGGTGCATCAGACGCCATCATATACCAAGCTTTTCCATCTACCTTAAAGAAAGCAGCAAGAAACTTATACTCAACATTGAAATCAGGTATAATCTTCTCATTTGACCAGATGAGCCATCAATTTATGGCTCACTTCATCCGCAACCGACGTCCCTATCGAGGTTTAGATTTTTTGATGAATATTAAGCAGAAGGAGGAAGAATCTATCCAGACTTATGTCATTCAGTTTAATGTTGCTGCATTAGAGGTCTGAAACCTAGACTAATCTATTGCGATGGCCGCACTCAAGGGCAGCCTTCAGAAGAATGATTTATTATTCTTCCTGAAGAAAAAGTACCCCAGGGATTTTGCCAATCTACTAGCTCGAGCTGAGGGATATGCCTGTATAGAAGAGGCCTTCAAGTTGAAGGATAAAGAAGTTGCAAAAGAACGGTGAGAGGGCGAGCCTAATAGACCCGCCATTGAAGGAGAGTCGAATGAAGTTCAGCCATGCTCAAGGACTTCCTCCGAGCGCAAGTGAGCCCGAACTCCTCATCAAGCTTGTCATCAAAGAAGCCTTGATAAAAGGGCATGAAGAAGTTCCCCCCCTGAAGATTTCATAACTACACCCCCCTCAATGCTCCACAGACGTCGGTCTGAAGCAAGCCAATGGCGCTACCACAGCTAGAACCATTAATGAGGGAGGAACAATAAGGAGATCGACCATCTTTCGACATCATCAACACTATCTCTAAGGGGCTTAGTACTTCGGCTAGCCGCCATCTCTCAGCCTTAGAGCCAGGAGAAGCTTGTCCCGAAATGGAAAGGCCCATATGAAATAGAGGAGGTTATTCAGCCCAAAACTAATTGCCTGAAGAAGCTCAGAGGAACAACGCTCCCACAACCTTAAAACTCACAGACTCTGAGAATGTACTGTCGGTAATTTTTCTTTAATAAAGCTCCTTCATTTCAACATTATTATTTCTTAGTGCAAAAACTATCTGATGATAGAAAAGAAGTAATCAATAGTGGCCATATTAGGAACAGGAGGAGAACCTCATCCTACCATGAGCAAAGTCGAAGGCCTCATTCATTTTAGACAGGATGGAAGAAGAGGCCCTGATAATGGCCCTTATGTGCTCCCACAGTCCATTAGAAATAGAAGAAGAACCTCATCCTAATGTGAGCAAAGTCGAAGGCCTCGTTCATTTTAGATGAGATGGAGGGAGAGGTTCTTACAATGGCCCTTATGTGCCCCCACAGCCCGTTAGGAACAGGAGGAGAACCTCATCCTAACGTGAGCGAAGTCGAAGGCCTCATTCATTTTAGACGAAATGAGAGGATAGACCCCGACAACAATCCGATTGTGTTCGACAATGATGGGAGATAAGATCTCCTTTAACCTCGATTGGAGATAAGATCTCTCTTGAGCTTCAATGCCAACATCAACTGGAGATAAGATCTACTTCAACCTCGGCTAGAGATAAGATCTCCTCCGAGCTTCAACTTCAATCTTGACTAGAGATAGGATCTCTCCCTAGCACCAACTTCAACCTTGGCTGGAGATAAGATCTCCCTCGAGCTTCAACACCAACATCAATAGGAGATAAGATCTCTTTCAACCTTAGCTGGAGATAAGATCTCCCCCGAGCTTCAATGCCAATGTCAACTGGAGATAAGATCTCCTTCAACCTCAGCTGGAGATAGGATCTTCCTCGAGCTCCAACTTCAACCTTGACTGGAGATAAGATCTCCCCCGAGCATCAATGCCAATGTCAACTGGAGATAAGATCTTCTTCAACCTCGACTGGAGATAAGATCTCTCTTGAGCTCCAACTTCAACCTCGACTGAAGATAAGATCTCCTCCAAGCTTCAATTTCAACCTCGATTGGAGATAAGATCTTCTCCGAGCTCTAATTTCAACCTCGGCTGGAGATAAGATCTCTCCCGAGCTCTAACTTCAATCTCGACTGGAGATAAGATCTCCCCTAAGCTCCAACTTCAACCTCAGTTGGAGATAAGATCTCCCCCGAGCTTCAATGCCAATGTCAACTGGAGATAAGATCTCCTTCAACCTCGACTAAAGATAAGATCTCCCTTGAGCTCCAACTTCAACCTCGGCTGAAGATAAGATCTCCCCTAAGCTCCAATTTCAACCTCGATTGGAGATAAGATCTCCTTCGAGCTCCAATTTCAACCTCGACTGGAGATAAGATTTTTTTCGAGCTCCAATCCTTCAATAGGAGATAAGATCTCCTTCAACCTCGATTGGAGATAAGATCTCTTCGGAGCTTCAACTTCAATGTCAATAGGATATAAGATCTCCTTCAATCTTGACTGGAGATAAGATCTCTCCCGAGCTTCAATCTGAATAGATGCAGAATCCGGAAGAGAACTTCGACAGTCGCCTTTCTTATACTCTCTTCCTTCGAATTCTGACCTCAGAAGTGAGGGAACTATTATTGGGGATAAATTTCACTCCCACCGAAGTCCAGTCTGACGCTTAGCCTAATGCAACTGGTAATCATGGAAGAGCTTCGAACATGAATTCTTCCTCCAGCGGCCAAACTTTTTCAATAACCAAACTCTTCTAGCGATCGAACTCCAATCAAACTCCTTCAACGATCGAACTTCTTTCGGACTTCAACCGAACTACTCCTAAGCTTCTCCAGTAGTCAGATTCCTCTAGGAGCCGAACTCCTTTCAAATTCCTCCAGCAGTCGGATTTTTCTAGGAGCCAAACTTCTTCTGAACTCCTCCAATAGTCGGATTCCTTCAAGAGCCGAACTCTTTCTAGATTCGTTCAGCAGTTGGATTCCTCCAGTTGAATTTCTTTAGGAGCCAAACTCCTTCCGAACTCCTCCAGTAGTCGAATTCCTCCAAGAGCTGAACTCCTTCCAAACTTCTCCAACAGTCGAATTTCTCTTGAAGCCAAACTCCTTCTGGACATCTCCTTCAGTCGGATTTCGAATGTCTACCTCCTTTGGATGGTTATGACTGTTATTTATTAATCTAGTACAAGCAACTCCACTACCGGATGGTTATGACTGTCATTATTAATCTATTACGAGCAACATCTCTCTCCATAATAAATTTCAAGTGGTCTAGAATGGCCCACTACCGAACGATTACGATAAACTTCGTCTATAAAAAGGGGCCCTCCAGATATATTTTCTCTAAGCTCTTGACTCCTTTCCCAAAACTCTACTGAATTTATATCCGAGCACTCCATTTCTGTTGGCCAGAAGAGCTGACTTGATCATCGGAGGATCCTGTCGGAGCCACCACCACCAACTTCGAACAAAATTTTATTTTGCAAGTCACTGATGGCGACCTCATCTTCCCCAACTCCAGCTCGATCCAGCGTCAATTAGATTCTGCACCAATAGTGTCTATATATATACTTGTATATGTAGATTACAGATAAGAGAATGAATTAAATCTCTTTTCTTCATGAAATCCTATCTTTCTTTCTTTCTCACTCTACCATCATCACATCTTCTTATTATCTGATCTTTATCTTTCTTGCTATCATCTCTAACTTGCTTCCTCAGAGTTGGTAGAAGGTACAAGAATTTTAACAAATCTTGGAATATTTCATTACAAGTGGTATTAGAGCTAGATTATGTGGAAAGAGGAAAAGATGGCTGAAAGTTGAAGATCTTCAAGTGTTATGAATTCAGTAAAGTCCTATCAAGGTATTTCTCAAATTCCTTGGATCTGCATCGCATATTTTTTTTTGGCTTGGATTCAGCCATGGGAAGCAATGTGAAGGTTGATTTTAAGAAGTTCGATGGAAAAGAAAATATTTTCAGGTAAAAAGTTCGTGTGGAAAATCTTCTGATTCAAGCTGAATTAGATCAGACATTGGAAGAGAAGCCTGAAGGGATGTCAGATCGCTAGTGGATGTCTTTGAAAAAGAAGGCCTGCTCTATGATCAGAGGATGCTTGTCAAATGTGGTACTCTATTTAGTTTTAGAGGACAGGACCCCAAGAGGCTTATCATCAAAGTTGCAAACCATATATATGGGTAAGAATATGTGCAACAATTTGATGTTGAAGAATAGACTGTACAGCCTTTGGATGCAGGAAGATGGAGATGTCTTGGAATACATCCAGAAATTTGATCAGATGTGCAACGAGTTGCTGAATATTGGAGTGAATATTTAAATCTAATTTAAATCTTAAACCAATTAGAAATTAGGTGTACTCAAGTCCTAATCCAATAGAAAATTGATCTTCCTTGTAATTGGTTCATCTCATAAATCAATTAGACTTGACCTAATCAAATCCAAACCAAATCTAATTGAATCTAATTCAATTAGGCTCGATCTTAGCCCTGATGCTTAATCAAACTGAACTAATTAGCAATGCAATTGTTTATTAATCCTCCTACAATACTTGCACTTGATCGGTCATCAATCGCATTGATGATTCAATCCTGGAATGATTCTTAATCATTGATCAACCATCCGATCAAATAAAAATCTCTTATATATGTGATCCCATAGGTTCCAACCTAAGCCAGTAGTATAGGAATAAATTTTTATACCAATCGAAATGAACATCTAGCAATGGTACCTAATGTCTGGATAAGTTGAATATATGTAAAGCAACATTCCTAGAACCCTGGACTATGGTTACCATATAATTTATCTCTTTGACCCTTAATGCGAAGGATGACTTCAAGTTAACTATCAACACTCAAAATAGTTTATCTATATTATGTCTCAATCTTATAAATCCTGTGACTCCTCACAAGAATTACACAAGCCTAGGTTTTGCTTAATTTAAACATAATGAGTTATTTGCTTCAGATATTAACCAGGAGCGATCAATCTCATTTTGACTCATACACCAACTCTATAAGTACTTGACTACATCCAGAATTCTTCTATCACTATATTAGAAATATAGATAGTCTGACACTAAAGTATAGTAAGTTGCTTGTGAATCACCATAGTGATCTTAGATCGGAGGGGCACTTATACTCATCAGCCTTTACTAGCTATTTTTGATAGTAGAGTGCTACATTGGTCAGATTTAGTGTAGATGTACTCCTACACTTCATCTGTATGTCATATCAGTATCTCCACACCACTTAGTTATAAGGACAATCAATGCATATGGCATATAGTGATCTATACTCGATAAGTTAGGATCCTAATTAATAACCTATCATTGGGTCATGAATAATTTTAAGAATCATTTGATAAATTCTTCTTTACCGATTGATTATGGTTCTTAGAGTTTCATTATAATATAGGAGTTCATTTAAAGAAGATAGTTAATTTATGATAAATAAATTAAATAATTTTTATTAATTGATAATTCATATATAAATTGCAATCATCTACAACTTAGATAATTGACTTTAGGATATATTTTCTAATAGTATATCAACCTATGAGTATAGGTACTATAGGTGAATATTTCTACTTCATCACTTTCACTGACGACCTATCGATATATGGGTATGTCTACTTGATGAAATATAAGTTGGATTCATTTGCAATATTCAAAAGATTCAATAATGAGGTAAAAAAATAAACTAGAAAGTGTATTAAAATTCTTTGATCTATCTGAGAGGATTAATACTTTTTTAGTGAGTTTCTTATATATCTAGGAGAGATTAGAATTCTCTTCCAATGGACTCCTCCAAGGGCACCACAACATAATAGTGTGTATAAAAGGAGGAATCAGACTCTGTTAGACATGGTCCGATTTATGATGGATTTTGCCAGCCTGCCAATCTCTTTTTGTGGATATGCACTCGAAATGGCTTGTTATCTTTTAAATAGAATTTTGAGTAAGCCTATAACTAAAACTCCATATGAGATATAGATAAGACGTAAATCAGTACTCTCACATCTTAGGGTTTGGGGGTGTTCGGCTTATGTCAAATATTTAATGATAGATAAGCTTGGATCTAGGTCTAACAAGTGCATTTTTATAGGATACTCGAAAAAAACCAAAGAGTGTTATTTCTATCTTGCTAATGAACTAAAGGTGTTTGTCTGCCTTAAGGCAATTTTTTTAGAAAAAAAATTGTTTAGTAAAGAAATTATTGGCTATAAGATCAGGTAGAAAAATTAATACAATTAGCTGAATCTGAACTTGATATGATGAGATCAAACTTCGAGCCTAATGATCTGATAGAGTACCACATCAGTCGGACAGATACTATAATTTTTGATAAATATATTAAATATATTTATAAAATATTAATTTATAAATTAATTTATCTTTATTTTTTAAAAATTAAAATTTTTATTTTATTTTTTGCAGAAAATAGGATCACCAATGAAAAGATCTTCAATTATGGGTCACAACGGTGAAAGTTTGGAGTAAATCAGGCTCAAAATAAAATTAAATTAAAAAAAAATTATATATGATATTATAGAAAATAATGATACTATAAAAAAAGAAAATTAAAAAAAATATATATATGTGTCATTGTAAAGAAATAATTTTTTTTTTTTTTAAATGATTAAAGGTACATCACGATGGTCTTTTATCGTGAGTGTGCGGTTTCGTTGGTGGGTTTGTACCTCGTTAATGGGTCCACGAGGGTGTTTGCGGGCGCATGAGGCTACGTCAGCGATTGTTCACGGGACCGCAGAAATGGATGTATTGGTGTGTCCGTGAGTGGATAGCAGGTTCGTGATGTATATTAGCGGGTCTGTGAGTGGGGATGTAGTGGGTTTGCGGTCGAAACTTCATTTTGGTGTGGGATTGAAACAGGTGATTTCATACAAGATCAAATTCCCATCCAAATTCTATCTTTTCTCAGCTATCCTCTGTATAATCCTCCTCTAAGCCAACAGTGAAACTAGCGGCCTTCCATGGCCTCCACAACCTCTGTTCTCCCCCCCCCCCCTCCTCTCTCTCTCTCTCTCTTTCTTTCTTCTTTAAATACAAACAGCCAACCCTTTTCTTCCTTCTCTCTCCAAGTACTTCTCTCCTCTCTTTTTTTCTTCTCTATAAATATAAGTTATTTTCTTTATAAAATTTTTTTTTTCTGATCTTGATCCCTACTCTAAGCTATTGAAAAGAAGACCTCAGATTTCAGGATGAAGATTTCACCAAGAAATTTTTCGATGTCCGACTGATCATTTAATTCTCAGAAGATCATTATGATCTTATTTTGATATTTTTTTCTATTTTTTATTTTTTTATATATATTTTTTTAATTTACAATAAAAACTATTTTTATTTATAAAATCTTTGTATCTTTATTTTCTTATAATTAATCTAGAATAGTTTATGACTCTTGGGATGAGCTGTGATCTACGGGTATAGTTCATGTTCTTGGAATAAATTTTATTTAGATTAATTATTTTTATTATATCTAATTCAATTCAGTCAAGCTTATAACTTTAAAGGACGGGCTGTGATCTATGGGTACAGACCGTGCTCTTTAACATATGTTATATTTTTATTGATTAGATATCAATTATAGCATCTTAAAAAAGAATACCAGCTGTCAGATAAGAGATCAATTGAGATTCTGAGAATCCATTTCCATACTTATCACCAACTTTTAATTAATTTACTATTTAATTTACTTTCTTAATTAATTTAAGTAGTTTTTTAATTAATCAACTTTTAATTAATTTTAATTTTATTTTTAATTTATAGTTTAAATTTAATTAACATGATCCCTGAGGATATGATTTCAGCTCATCTTATCTATATAGTAGTGAGTTTAATTTTATTTTTAGTCACCTACGACAGTGATTAAATTTTGGCATCATTATCGGAGATCATGATTTAATTGATTTAAAAAATTAAAAAATTAAAAAAATAAAAAAATAAAAAAATTAAAAATTAAAATAATAATAAAATAGTAATAAAAAAATTAAAAAAATTAAAAATAGTAAAAATATTAAAATATTTTTAAAAATAATAAAAAGTAATAAAAAATTTAAAAAATTTAAGAAAAATAAAAATAATAATAATAAATTATACTGATACCACATGAGCTGTTTAAGAGATTAGAAATCTAATCACAAAATGTAACAAGTAAAAACCTTTCACTTTTGATTGGATATCTTATTTTATTTGCATTGCATAACCATAAGACACTTTAAGGGCACTAAATCTAATTAAATAAGATAAAATATAAATTTGATCATCCTTTTTTAGCCCATAAATCATTTTCTTGCATCCACATAACCTAAACCTTAATATAAAATTAATTAAAAATTGGCCCTAGGATAATCGAGCTCATTAGGATAAGAAATCTTAAAAATTGGATCGAATTAGGATTAGTTTGATTGGTGTCTATGGCAAATGATTCAGAAATCACGTCTCGAAGGATGGTGGTTACTTAATTAATTCCGTTAGCTTATCTAATCAAGATAATTAGGGTCTAAGAAAAGCAACAAGAGGACTCCCACTAACTTTATACTTACCTGGCCAGTTGAGTGGCTAATTCTATACTTGGAAGATTTGAAGATGACCTTGGCAGTTAGGAGCTATCTAGATCTAGGATAACTCTTAGTCAGAATTGTTTGCATAACTTGATTGCTAACCCATAAATATTAAACCAAATAAAACTCCTCTAATTTATTTCTTAGTTTTAGGACTCTCTAAGCTCTCATCTTTAGAATTTTTTTATCTCTTTTTATCTTATTAAAAAAGATAAAAAAAAATAAAATCTTTTTGTATTTGCTCTTAAGTATAATTGTAGGGTATTTACTTAGGTATTGTTTATCATGACTCAAAAATCAACCCCTAGATACTGAAAATGAACGAACCCTTAAAGCTGACAAATCTAGTATTATGGCTGCATTCTTTCGCCAAATTAGGAAATACTTTACCCCTTCTTCTTATACTTATGATCCTTATGTATCCATTGTTAGGAATTATGTTCCAAAGCTAATCATCAGCCTATTGATAGTTGAGATATTATAATTAATTTATTAATTAATAAAATTTTTTTGGCATCTTTTTCATCATAAGTTTACATCTTCTAATGAATTCCATCATTATGATGATGTCCTTAGGACTATTTAATTTTGATAAAAAAAAATTTATTGATTAGTTCTTAAATTTATTCATAATCAAATTATAGGCTGTTAATTAGGACGACAGCATCCATCAAGCATAGGTCACTATATGCCATATAGGTTGTCCTCTTAACAAAGGAGTGTGGAGATACTAATATGGCATACAGATGAGATGTATGGATACATCATCATTGAATGTGACCAACTTCAGAGCATTCTACTATCGAGAATGTCTCAAATAGGATATAGGTATAAATATCCTTTAGACCTGAGATCACCTCAGTGACTTATAAGCAACTCACTGTGCTTTGATATCGGACTAACTGAATTTCTAATTCAGTAATGAAATACTTCTGGGCATAATCAAATACTTGCAAAATCGATGTGTGATCAAGATGGAATTGACCACTCCAAAAGTTGGAGAATAATGTATCACTATATTTTAATATAGCAAAATATTGGCCAGGATAATCCATCAGATGGATTTGATATTTTGAAATACAATGTGGACAACCTGATCAAAGTTGATAGTTGAACTATGATGTGTCCTATGAGCATTTTGATCAAGAGGATGAATTATATGGAAACTATATTCAGATGGGTTCTAAGGATCGTGTTCTACATCTTTCGACCTATCCAACCATTGGGTATCATTGCTAGATGGTCACTTCAATTGGTACAAAAATTTATTCTTATGCTACCGACTTAGATTCAGATCCATGAGTCATACACATTAGAGTTCACATTTCGATCGGATGGTTGATCGGTGATTTAGAATCGTTTAAGGGTTAAACGATCAATACTATTAATGTTTGACCTAGTGTAAGTGTTGCAGGAGGATCGATAAGCAATTTGATTGCTAATTAACTTAATTTGATTAAATTAGTAGGATAAGATTAAGTCTAATTAAATATGGTTTAACTAGATTTGGTTTGGGCTTGATTGGATCAAGTTCAATTTGCTTATTTGATAAGTCAAGTGCAAGGAAGAGCTAGTCCTAGTCTAACTAGGACTCAAGTCAACCCAATTTTCTAATTTGATTAAAAAATTAAATTAAAATTAAAATTAATTTAATCTAATTTAATTAAGTCCTTAAATAGATTAGGGTCTTATTTAATTGGATTGGTTTACTCTTATTTTTATTTGATTAAAAGACCTTGTTTGACCAAGTCAAAATAGAAGTCTTAGTGTGACTAGGACTCCCTATTCCTTGCGCCACATAATCCTCATGCCCCATCCTTTTCTCTTTGCATTTTTATGTGAATAATCTCCACACCCAAGGTTTCTCATGCCTCCCATCTCTCTTTCTTTTTCTCATATGAAAGTTTGTTTGAAGACCAAGTCAAAAGGGAAATTAGTTTTGCTTAAGGATTCTATGAGATAGAATCCTTATCAACCAAAACTCTTCCCATAAGAGTGCTGACCCATCCTTTCTTATTTTCTTTGATTTTCATGATAAAAGAGGACTTTTTTGTGCACCCCTCTTTACTGGTCCATGGCAGAAAAAAGGATGGGGGCATCCAAGAGTTGGGCGCCCCAACAACTTCCCTTATTTGATCCTTCCTAGTCTAGGTTTTTTATCTAACTTGGATTCTGCATATCTCTTTATTTAAAATGGATTTCTAGATGAAATTTTATGAATTGTAGATATTTGAGAGGTCTCTTTAGTGTAGAAAAATTAGAGAGAAATTCATCTGGATCGTCGAGATATTGAAAACAAAAATTAGGATATCTAGAAAAAGAACAGTGAAGAAGAAGAGGGTCTTCTTCTAAGGTTTTTGTTTCAGATCTCTTCCTCATATTTTGTGAGCTTTTGAGAGGTGTCTCAGCATCACAAATCTTTCTCTTTTCTTTTGGTATTTTGGAGTGTTCATATTTCAAAGAAGAAAGCATCGGATCAACCATCGAAGAGAGATCAGCAAAATGCTAGCTTATTGTGCTGATTTTTTGCATTAAGATCTCTGATCGTATTCGTAGGCTCGTGTGGATGACTCCTAAAGGCTGGATGCATATGTAGCTTGTGACTTCATCCTTAAGCCTGAATTAACTAGTTAGAATATCTAACTTGCTCAGGTAATAGATCTGATATATTAACTTCATACCTGCTGTTGATGTAGAAACTGGTCGTCGTCGGATCTGGCTGGAGCGGAGGAGGACGAGGTCACCGTCGGAACCTGCAAAACAAAGTTCCATCCGAAGCCGATGGGGGGTGGCTCCGGTGGGATCCTCCAATGATCAAGTCAGCTCTAGCCAACATGAATTGAGCGCTCAGGGATGAGTTCCGCAAAGCTTATAGAAGAAGAGGAGAGCTTAGAGCTTAGAAATCAGTATATCTGGAGGGTCCTTTTTATAGGCAGAGCTTGATGGTGACAGCTGTAGCCACATGGTGGTGGGCCGCTTGAGGTCTGGTGGAGTCATTTTCGAGGAAAGGCGGCATCTACAGCGTCGCCTGCAGTAGGTTGACGGTGATAGCCATCGTTGCCTGGTAGCAGGTCACTGTCGCCTGCAGTGGACTGATGGTGATGGCTGCAGTTGTCTTGATGCTGAGCCACTGGAAGCCGAATGAAGGGTTGATGAGCTTTGACGTGTACCCATTTTTGAGGAGTTCGGACTCCTGAAGGAAACATGGTTGGAGGGGGCAGCCCGAGAGGAACAATAGCTAAAGGAGCCCAGAAGGAGTTTGACTCCCGTAAGCATCCGTCGGGAGGAGGGGTCCAGGAATCCAGCCGAAGGAGGTGTCTGGGAGAAGTTCGACTAGAGCTCGATTGCTGAGGAGTTCGACCGCTGAGGAGTTCGGCTCTTAAGGAGGTCTAGGATGTCGTCGTGTGGATAGTGACAGTCATATTGATGGGTCATGGGCTGCATGGGGCTTGTTACGGAGGAAAAGATGCCGTCAGACTGGTAGTGGCGGCCATACCGCCAAGATCCGACAGCTGTAGCTTGGGGAAGCAGGCGTCGGTTGGTAGACTCGAGCATATACCAATTTCAAAGTAGTTTGGACTCCTGGAGAAGTTCGGCCAAAGGGAAAGCTCGGAAGGAGTTCGACTCCTGTAGGAGTCCGACTGGAGCTCGACCGCTGAGGAGCTCGGTCAGGATGCAACTGCTGAGGAGTTCGGCCGAAGGGGGAGCTTGGAAGGAGTTTGGCTCAAGCTCAACCGTGGAGAGTCCGATTAGAGCTCGACCGCTGGGGG
Source organism: Cocos nucifera (assembly GCA_006176705.1). Lineage (NCBI taxonomy): Eukaryota > Viridiplantae > Streptophyta > Magnoliopsida > Arecales > Arecaceae > Cocos > Cocos nucifera. The sequence continues at coordinate 87,788 of QRFJ01001581.1, forward strand.
AGCTCGGAAGGAGTTTGGCTCAAGCTCAACCATGGAGAGTCCGATTGGAGCTCGACCGTTGGGGGAGCTCGGAAGGAGTTCGGCTCAGGCCCGACCGTGGAGAGTCTGACTGGAGTGCGACCACTGAGGAGCTCGACCAGAGCACAATTGCTGAGGAGTTCGACCGAAGGGAGAGCTCGGAAGGAGTTCGGCTCAGGCCTGGCCATGGAGAGTCCGAAGGAGCTCGGCCGCTGAGGCTCTTCCATGGCTATCGATTGCGTTAGGTTGAGCATCAAACTAGACTTTGATAGAAGTGGGGTTTATCCCCCAACAATAGTCCTCCCACTTTTGAGTTTGAAACTCGAAGGAAGGGAGTGCAGAAAAGGCGACTGCCAAAGTCCTTTTCTGGGCTCCGTGCTGGTTCAGGTTGAAGCTCGGGGGAGGTCTCATCTCAAGTCAAAGTTGATGCTGAAGTTAAAGCCTGGGGGAGATCTCATCTCCAGCCGAGATTAAAGTAGATCTCGCCCCTTGCGGTCGAGGTCAGAGGTTAAGCTCCTCGGGGGCAATGTTATCACCAGTGGCCAAGGCTGACTCTAAGGGGATCTCCTCTCCTGCAGCCAAGGTCGACTCGGAGGAGCTCTCATTTTTTATGGCTGAGGTTAATACAGGTGCTCAGGAGAGATCTGATCTACAGCTGGGGTTGATGCGGTCGCTCGGAAGAGATCTTATCTTTAACAGAGGTTTAAAGATAAAATCCTGATTTTTCGAACTAGATTCGTTCAGATCTTAATCGGATTAAGAGATATATTTCAAAAATTTTTCTCTTTGATCCAGATCAGATCTAGGATTTTTTAGATCTGATCTTTATTATTTTAATAATTAAAATAAATTTAGATAAATTAAATCAAATTTAATTTACCTTAACATAGGATAATTCTATTACTCGTTGATGATCCTGTAAACAACGGAAGGTTCTGAATCTAGCCATGCAAGTGCCTGGCCTCTATCGGTATCCACTTGGACTGGATCTGGAGATCCTCTTCTTCTCTATCACATCTCCAAAAATCAAATCTGGATCTAATTTGGAAGATCTTCAAAACACCTTTCGAAGATCAGTAGTTGTTCTTTGTAGCAGCGCAACCTTCTAGCTTTCTGTTGCCTTTCTCTCATCTGGATTGCACCAACCAAGATCCCAAACCACTTTGGTCATGGAGAGGAGAGGGAGAAGATGGGCTTGGCATGGAGGAGGAGGAGAGAACCAGCCTTGGGGCATGGGATTTTTCAATTTCTCTTTTTCAATCCTTTTTTTGGGTTGGGCGCAGGGTCTTATTTATAAACTATGCGTGATCCAACTCCTCTTCTTCCCAACCAATCACAACCCTTTGTGAAATCAGATCTAAATTTGATTGGTGGAAATAGAGTCCCTTGGATTCCTCCTTAGATGGCACCTAAGATCAGTCAAACTTGGTTCTTAGCAGGAGTCTAATTGGAATACAAAAAGGAGATGGAGTCCCTATCCAACAGGGACTCCTGGGTACCTCCAACTTGGGCACACGCCAAGGGTGGTGTGCGCCCTCCTCCTTGCTAGGTTCTAGCAGGGGGATAAGCCCCCACCAGCTCTCCAATAGGTGCACGACACGTGGACAAAAGTCAAAGTGTCAATGGTCAATATTTGACCAGTCAAAGGTCAACTTTTGACCAAAGTCAAAGGACGAGAAATGCAGGTGACCAAAAATGGCAGGTATTGTCTTACAAAATAAGACAACCCTTTTCTGACTTGGACAAGCTCCAGTCAGACCAAGTGAAGGCCTCTGATCGAGTACAAACTTCTTTGGCTCAGTCAGGACAACTATTTATGATAGTAAAAGAAAAGCATTAGGTTCAATCGAGTGCTAGCACGATTTTCTTGAACCTAATTGAATCTCATTCAGATCAATTGAACTAGATTAGTTCAATTGATGATCACCAGATTCAAACCCTTGTTTGTGTGACCCAGTTAGGTTCAGTTCTGTATGGTAATGGGATATGTCATGATCTCTATCATCGACATCATCGAAACTTCTTTCGATGGATCAGAACTCTTCTGATTCGAACAGTTAGAATGATCGATCATCTAAATCATTCTAATTGCTCCCAAAATCCACCAGTGACACCTAGCAGTATATGGTGGCAACCCATCAGAGCTGAATGCGAACCTCTTGGTGCAGCTACCTGTGTGATTAAGTTCTTCTATCTTGAGCCCCGATCAGATTAGGGTTAAGGTGAACTCGTCAAACCCTAGTCTCTGTCATATGATGTAATCATTCGATTCAAGTCCGATGTGAAAATCCTAAATAGAAACTCTTTCTATTATTTCACTCTGCCATGGCCATGGGCTTCTGGACTTGATTCTCATGATCATCATAGGGCTGCTCCTCTACCATCGAGGTAGATAGATTCCATCTTGATGCAATCCAGTTTCTATAATGAACATGCTATAGCCAACATACACCTCAGGATTCCGAATGGCTAGGAGACCGAGTTATGGTGTAGTCAAACTATAACACCCTCAAGGTGAACTACCGATGCACCTCAGGTCAAAGAACCAGACACACCACTATAGCATCGAGTCAGTCATTGACGAGAAGGTAGACTTCCTAATGACTACTCGAGGTGGTCACGCTCAGTGCCCTCATTCTCTAACGAGTACCTGTACTCTCGCTCCGGTGTCTCCACACCATAGACTCAAGACTCATCTACTAAAGAGAAGCGATTGTACACCAACCTTTCGGATCAATCACCATCCTCGTGATGATCCTATGGTCGGGAGCATTTTATGAGTTAATAATGATTATTCATGTCTTAAATTTTCAACTCTTGAAAATATGAATTATCATTACCATTAACTCAAAGGATGTATCACAGACACTAAATACACATATGTGATAGAAAATAACCCATTTTATTGATTATAGTCAAAATTATAATTTTGCCCCTAGAAGTGTATTACAAGTGTCAGCCAATTCTGGCTTCTAGGGCACATATATCTAACAATCTCCCACTTGTCCTAAAGCCAATTGGCTACAAGTCTAAGTCCCATCTTCTCAAGGTGGGCTTCGATCTTCTGCTGGCCCAACGGCTTTGTAAGTGGGTCTGCCACATTGTCTGTGGAGTCGACTCTCTTGACCTCGACGTAATCCTTCTCGAGGTAATCGCGGATGAGCTAGTATCGCCGCTCAATGTGCTTGGATTTCTGGTGAGATATCAGCTCTTTAGCAAGGGCTATGGCGCCATTATTGTCGCAGTAAAGGAGAATGGCATCTGATGGCATTACTCCGAATTTCTGCAGCAAACTTCTTATACCAGAATGCTTCCTTCGCAGCCTTCTGATGCAGCGATATATTCTGCTTCCATGGTGGAATCTGCTATCATGGTTTGCTTGGAACTATTTTAGCTGACAGCACCACCATTGCACACAAACAGACTCTCGGATATCGACTTTCGATCATCTATATCAGACATGAAATCCGAGTCTGTGTATTCCTAGACTTGGAGTTCTCCATTACCAAAGACCAACATCATATCCTTAGTTCTTCTTAAGTACTTAAGGATACATTTCACAGAAGTCCAGTGTTCTTCACCTAGGATTTGACTGATATCTGCTTGTAACACTCACAGCATGGGCTATATCAGGTCGTGTACATAGCATGGCATACATGAGGCTCCCTATTGCAGAAGCATAAGGGATCTTGCTCATGCATTCTATTTCCTCAGGTGTGCTAGGGCACATCTTCTTGGAAAGATGAATACCATGTCTGAAGGGTATTAATCCCCTCTTAGAGTTTTCCATACTAAACCTCTTTAGTACTTCCTCTATGTACATCTTCTGTGAAAGTCCTAGCATCCTATTCGGTCTATCCCTATAGACCTTAATTCCTAGAATAAAGGATGCTTCACCTAGGTCTTTCATGGAGAATTCTTTGGACAACCATAATTTGACTGTTGTCAACATGGGAAAATATCATTCCCAATAAGGAGGATGTCATCCACATACAATACGAGGAAGACAACAGCGCTCCCACTGACCTTTTTGAAGACACATGGTTCCTCTTCATTTTTGATGAAACCAAACATTTTGATCACATCATTGAAATGAGTGTTCCAGCTCCGAGATGCTTGCTTAAGTCCATATATGGACCTTTGCAGCTTGCAAACCTTGTGATCAGTATCACTAGATGTGAAACCTAGCGGCTATTCCATATAGATATCTTCCTCAAGATATCCATTTAAGAATGTCATTTTTACGTCCATTTGCCATATTTCATAATCGAAATAGGCTGCAATGGCAAGCAATGTGCGGATGGATTTTAGCATAGCCACTGGGAAAAGGTATCCTGATAGTCAATGCCTTCGCATTGACTATAACCTTTTGCCACTAGTCTAGCCTTGAATGTCTCCACATTTCCATCTGCACCAATCTTTCTCTTGAAGATCCATTTACACCCAATAGGTACTATACCTTCTGGTGGATCTACCAAGGTCCAGACTTGGTTTGAGTGCATCGAGTCAATTTCTGACTGCATTGCCTCTAGCCATTTCTTAGGAGTCGATATCTGATATCGCCTCGTTGTAGGTTTTGGGATCATCACCATGAGCACCATTACCTATGAGGAACATTTTCTCTACTTCCTCTGAAATAATACCTAAGTATCTTTCAGGGGGATGGAAAAACTCTTTCCGATCTACGAGGTGGAGGAGGTAGTGATTCTTATTGGCTCAACCTGATTTGGTTCCAATTGGTCCTTAGCTCATTGTACTTGTGAGACTTTCTCATCAAGCTTAATCTGCTTTCCAATGCCGCTATCTTGAATAAACTATTTTTCAAGAAAGATGGCATGTCGACTCACAATCACATTGTGGTCTTCTGGAATGTAGAAATAGTATCCTAATGACTCTTTAGGATATCCTATGAATCGAGCTCTGAAGGACCTAAACTCTAACTTGTCCGCTTGTTGTCTTTTGACATGAGCCGGACAATCCCCAAATTCTGAGATGACTCAGACTTGGTTTCTTACCATGCCATATCTCATACGGTGTGGTAGGAATGATTTTAGAGGAAACCCTATTCAGTAGATAAATTGAAGTTAATAATGAGTGTCCCCAAAGAAAATCAGGAAGGTCTGTGAAGCTCATCATGGATCAGACCATATCCAATAGAGTCCGATTTCTCCATTCTGAAACTCCCGTTGAGTTGAGGTGTTCCTGGTGGAGTCCATTGAGAGACTATGCCATTTTTCTTGAGATAGTCTAGGAATTTTTGGCTAAGGTATTCACCTCCTCGATCTGATCGAAGAACCTTAATGGGTTTTTCCAATTTATTTTTCTACTTCATGTCTGAATTCTTTGAACTTTTCAAAAGCTTCAGACTTGTGTCTCATAAGATACACATACCCATACCTAGACAGATCATCGGTAAAGATAATGAAGTAGACAAAATTACCTCTAGTCGGCACATCAAATGGGCCGCACACATCAGTATGTACTAGGGCAAGGAGATCTGTGGCCCTTTCCCCATGTCCTACAAAAGGGAGTTTAGTCATTTTGCCTTGAAGACAAGATTCACAAGTTGGATATGACTCGAAAGTCAACGGACTCAATAGCCCATTTTTCTCCAATTTGTTGATCCTATCTTCTGCTATATGACCTAATCTCAGGTGCCATAGATACCTATCGTTTGGACTATCCCTAGGTCGTTTGGCATTCACGTTTTGCTCGATAGTTAGAACAGATACATCAATATGTAGCTGATAAAGATCGTTAATAAGAAAATCCATTTGCAATTTTATTTCTTTCATAAAGAATGTTACAATGGTCCTTAAAGAAGGTAATCACATAGCCTTCTAGTGCTAAGCATGAAATAGAAATCAAATTCCTACTAGCTGCAGGCACATAATAACAGTCTTTCAAAACTAAGTCTAAACCAGATGGTAATCTAAGAGGGTATGTTCCCACCACCACTGCAGCAACTCTTGCTCTATTTTCGATGTGTAGGATCATGTCTCTATCCCTCAGCCTCCTGCTATCCTCAAGACCCTGCATGGAAGTGCACAGATGAGCACTAGAACTAGAGTCAAGCACCCAACTGGATGTAGAAGAAATCGTAAGGTTAGACTCAATAACGAGCATACCTCCAGAAGGACCTTCCTTCTTATTCTTCAGGATGGCTAGGTAAGTAGGGCAGTTCCGCTTCCAGTGGCCATCGCTGTTGCAATGGAAATACTTTTCTTTGACATCGGCCTTCTTCTTCGGCTCTACCTTCTTCTTCTTTCCTCCTTCCACCTTCTGCTTTTTCGCAGACTTCTTTTTCTTCATAAGACTTTCTTTTGGAAGAAGTCCGTTCCATAGCAAGAACTGAGCCTTTAGAACCTTTCATAGAAAGCTCAGCGGTAACCAGCATATTCATTAATTCGATCAAGGAATTTTGAAGTTTATGCATATGGTAATTTATGATGAATTGCCCATATGCATCAGTCAAGGATTGCAGAATAACATCATTCTGCAGATCCAAGTCTAACTTCACACCGAGCTTCTCAAGCTCTTCCATATCCTTGATCATCATCAGACAGTGATCTTGGACTGACTGCCCATCACGCATCTTAGCCTTAAAAAGTCATTTCGTGACTTGATACTTGGCTGCGCGACTCTATTCACCAAACATCTCTTACAGATGAGCCAACATTTGGTGAGCAGTCCCGATATCTTCATGTTGATGCTGGAGCTCATCAGACATCGAGCCCAACATGTAATATCTGGCCTTATTATCTTCGTCTATCCATTTTTTTGGAGATGCTCCCCGTTCAGTCAATGGACGGGCTGGTAAGATGGGAGGGTCCTGATCCAATACCTGGGTTAACTTCTCAAAATCCAAAATGATTTTGTAGTTCTTGAGCCAATCTTTATAATTGGGTTCGGTCAGTTTATGTGTGTCCAAGATACGTGCCAATGGGTTGGATGTAGATATTTTTCTATGGAGAGTCAAAAATTCTAGTTAGATACTGTAATTATGACTTGATCAATTTGTTTAGGGATTTTATTTTTAAATAAATTAGCTCCCACTATTTTCTTGGATCCCTACACTCCCTTTGTAGAGATGCAAAAATCTCCACGATTAATGATTTCTTATGGGTGGTGCGGTCTCACCAACTGACTCATCACCTCACCTAACAGTTATTGGTGATGGGTTAGCTAATGAGTGAACAACTCTTGTTCAATGATTCTCTAATCATGGTGCACCCAAACTTGATCTCTAATTCATGAATCTCACCGTATCCAAAATATTGATCCACTCATTAGTTAAGTTAGACCCACCATTTGCACAAACTGGATTCCTAATTGAGTCTCTCACTGTATCCAAAATATTGAGCCCAACTCATCCTCCAGCCCATAGCATCCAATGCCTAATAGACATGGTTGCATCTTCTCGATGCAACTGAGCCACTATATCCAGTTGAGAACAATCAACCCCAGGAAGGGCCCGCACATCTACAATGGTGGAAGACCTCGGACTTAATCTTTTCTTAGGAAGAATTGATTCAGGTCTCATTAAACTAGACTTATCATAGTCATAACAATTATGACTAACCTAGTGGCATGGGTTAGCTCAGATTATTGACCACCTCAAATTAGAATTGAGTCGACAGATATGGCCAGGTAAGTGAGATCGGTGGAAGGGATATGCCATTAACTCGTATAAGAATGCATTCAGATCGAGTAGCTCCCAATTAAAAATCAATCGATCGTATGTGCCAGACTTACCTTAGACACCAAATTATTGAGTCAGAACTAATTGGATTAGCGTACAATCCAGACTCTAACCTCTAATCCCAATTAGGTCTTGCTTGATCGTGACTCGATCTTGACCCAAACTTAATCCTATTAGGCTGGTCAATCTAAGCATTATTGATCCCATTTAACTAACTCTTGATTCGATTTGATTAACTGCTTAGAGCTAATTGAGCTACCCAAGCCTGAACCCAGTATTATGAATATGTCTTAGACCTAAAATTCTTAATTTTAGATCTAATTAATATTTCATAATCTTAATTCTTAATTAAGTAGGGTTTATAAACAAAATATGCACAATAAATCCTAGGGTTTCAGGATCTAGGATTTTATAGAAAGTAAGTTTTGGATTTCTGATTAAGGATGAATGTGCAGCACCCCTACACATCATAAGAACACTCCATCGGATGGGAGGAGAGGGTCTTTAAATCCTTCTTCATTCTTATGACCGGATGGCCAAGAGGAACGCCTTAATCAGGAACATGTAATACTATAAAATAGTTTTAGATCTATATCATATATCTCATATACAAATTAGATCTAATCATGGCATATTTTGCATACATCTCATGTATCGAATCATGCATGTTTTTAGATCTAAATTATCTCATAATAATTTAAAAAATTAGATTTAAATTGATCTTATCAAAATAAATTCTAATCTAGATAACTATGTAGAACTATTCTACAACTAGTCTAGACATGCATCAATCATATCTCATATGATGTTAAAATTAAATAATTTTTTTATTTACTATTTTTTAGATATTATTATAATAATTATAATATTAAAAAATAGTAAATAAATAGATCTAAAATATAATTTAATCTAAATTAAATTATAAACATGCAAGACTATTCTATAGAACTATTCTATTTTAGAACTAGTCATGCATATTTTCTAATCTTAGATCCAAATCATTTAATTTTAATTTTTTCTAATTTTAGATCTGATCACATCTCATGTGATATCTAAAATTACTTATTTTTTTATTATAATAAATTTAAAATTAGATCTAAACACTTTAGAACCTGGCTCTGATACAAGT
>QRFJ01001581.1:97636-117852 GCA_006176705.1 Cocos nucifera
TCCCCATGTCCAACAAAAGGGAGTTTAGTCATTTTGCCTTGAAGACAAGATTCACAAGTTGGATATGACTCGAAAGTCAATGGACTCAATAGCCCATTTTTCTCCAATTTGTTGATCCTATCTTCTGCTATATGACCTAATCTCAGGTGCCATAGATATCTATCGTTTGGACTATCCCTAGGTCGTTTGGCATTCACGTTTTGCTCGATAGTTAGAACAGATACATCAATATGTAGCTGATAAAGACCATTAATAAGGAAAATCCATTTGCAATTTTATTTCTTTCATAAAGAATGTTACAATGGTCCTTAAAGAAGGTGAATCACATAACCTTCTTGTGCTAAGCATGAAATAGAAATCAAATTCCTGCTAGCTGCAGGCACATAAATAACAGTCTTTCAAAACTAAGTCTAAACCAGAGGGTATATTCCCACGGCTACTGCAGCAACTCTTGCTCCATTACCGATGCGTAGGATCATGTCTCCATCCCTCAGCCTCCTGCTATCCTCAAGACCCTGCATGGAAGTGCACAGATGAGCACTAGAACCAGAGTCAAGCACCCAACTGGATGCAGAAGAAATCGTAAGGTTAGACTCAATAACGAGCATACCTCCAGAAGGACCTTCCTTCTTGTTCTTCAGGGTGGCCAGGTAAGTAGGGCAGTTCCGCTTCCAATGGCCGTCGCTGTTGCAATGGAAACACTTTCCTTTGACATCGGCCTTCTTCTTCGGCTCTGCCTTCTTCTTCTTTGATCCTTCCACCTTTTGCTTTTTCACAGACTTCTTTTTCTTTCCATAAGACTTTCTTTTGGAAGAAGTCCGTTCCATAGCAAGAACTGAGCCTTTAGAACCTTTCATAGAAAGCTCAGCGGTAACCAGCATATTCATTAATTCGGCCAAGGAATTTTGAAGTTTATGCATGTGGTAATTCATGATGAATTGCCCATATGCATCAGTCAAGGATTGCAGAATAATATCATTCTGCAGATCCAAGTCTAACTTCACACCGAGCTTCTCAAGCTCTTCCATGTCCTTGATCATTGTCAGACAGTGATCTTGGACTGACTGCCCATCACGCATCTTAGCCTTAAAAAGTCATTTCGTGACTTGATATTTGGCTGCGCGACTCTGTTCACCAAACATCTCTTACAGGTGAGCCAACATTTGGCGAGCAGTCCCGATATCTTCATGTTGGCGCTGGAGCTCATCAGACATCGAGCCCAACATGTAATATCTGGCCTTATTATCTTCGTCTATCCATTTTTCCAGAGATGCTCTCTGTTCAGTGGATGGACGGGCTGGTAAGGTGGGAGGGTCCTGGTCCAATACATGGGTTAACTTCTCAAAATCCAAAATAATTTTGTAGTTCCTGAGCCAATCTTTATAATTGGGTCCAGTCAGTCTATGTGTGTCCAGGATACGTGCCAATGGGTTGGACGCAGACATTTTTCCTATAGAGAGTCAAAGATTCTAGTTAGATACTGTAATTTTGACTTGACCAATTTGTTTAGGGATTTTATTTTTAAACAAATTAGCTCCCACTATTTTCTCGGATCCCTACACTCCCTCTGTAGAGATGCAAAAATCTCCACGATTAATGATTTCTAGTGGGTGGTGCGGTCTCACCAACTGACTCATCACCTCACCTAACAGTTATTGGTGATGGGTTAGCCAATGAGTGAACAACTCTTGTTCAATGATTCTCTAATCATGGTGCACCCAAACTTGGTCTCTAATTCATGAATCTCACCGTATCCAAAATATTGATCCACTCCTTAGTTAAGTCAGACCCACCATTTGCATAGACTGGATTCCTAATTGAGTCTCTCACCGTATCCAAAAATATTGAGCCCAACTCATCCTCCAGCCCATAGCATCCAATGCCTAATAGACATGGTTGCATCTTCTCGGTGCAACTGAGCCACTGTATCCAGCCGAGAACAATCAACCCCAGGGAAGGGCCCGCACATCTACAATGGTGGAAGACCTCAGACTTAATCTTTTCTTAGGGAAGAATTGATTCAGGTCTCATTAAACTAGACTTGTCATAGTCATAACAATTATGACTAACCTAGTGGCATGGGTTAGCTCGGATTATTGACCACCTCAGATCAGAACTGTGTCAACAGATATGGCCAGGTAAGTGAGATCGGTGGAAGGAATATGCCATTAACTCGTACAAGAACGCATTCAGATCGAGTAGCTTCCAATTAAAAATCAGTCGATCGTATGTGCCAAACTTACCTTAGACACCAAATTGTTGAGTCAGAACCAATTGGGTTAGCCTACAATCCAGACTCTAACCTCTGAGCCTAATTAGGTCTTGCTTGATCGTGACTCGATCTTGACCCAGACTTAATCCTATTAGGCTGGTCAATTTAAGCATTGTTGATCCCATCTAACCAACTCTTGATTCGGTTTGATCAACCGCTTAGACCTAATTGAGCTACCCAAGCCTGAACCCAGTATTATGAATATGTCTTAGATCTAAAATTCTTAATTTTAGATCCTAATTAATATTCCATAATCTTAATTCTTAATTAAGTAGGGTTCATAAACAAAATATGCACAATAAATCCTAGGATTTCAGGATCTAGGATTTTGCAGAAAGTAAGTTTTGGATTTCTGATTAAGGACGAACACGTGCAGCACCCCTACACATCATAAGAACACCCCATCGAATGGGAAGGAGAGGGCCTTTAAATCCCTTCTTCATTCTTATGACCGGACGGCCAAGAGGAATGCGCCTTAATCAGGAACATGCAATACTATAAAAATAGTTTTAGATCTATATCATATATCTCATATACAAATTAGATCTAATCATGGCATATTTTGCATACATCTCATGTATCGAATCATGCATGTTTTTAGATCTAAATTATCTCATAATAATCTAAAAAATTAGATTTAAATTGATCTTAATCAAAATAAATTCTAATCTAGATAATTATGTAGAACTATTCTACAACTAGTCTAGACATGCATCAATCATATCTCATATGATATTTAAAAATTAAATAATTTTTTTATTTACTATTTTTTAGATGTTATTATAATAATTATAATATCAAAAAATAGTAAATAAATAGATCTAAAATATGATTTAATCAGATTAAATCAAAACATGCAAGACTATTCTATAGAACTATTCTATTTTAGAACTAGTCATGCATATTTTCTAATCTTAGATCCAAATCATTTAATTTTAATTTTTTCTGATTTTAGATCTGATCACATCTCATGTGACATCTAAAATTACTTATTTTTTTTAATTAAAATAAAATTTAAAATTAGATCTAAACACTTTAGAACCTGGCTCTGATACCAGTTGAAGGAAAATCCTGATTTTCCGGACCAGGTTCGTTCAGATCTGATCAGATCAAGAGATATATTTCAAAAATTTTTTTTCTCTTGATCTCAAATCAGATCTTGATATTTTTTCAGATCTGATTCTTATTATTTTAATAAATAAAAATAAAATTAAATAAATTAAATCAAATTTAATTTACCTGATTTGGGTAATCCTATTACCCTGTTGATGATCCTGATTGCAGCGGAAGGTTCTGGATCTAGCCACGCAAGCGCCTGGCCTCTACCGGTATCCACTCAGGGCTTGGATCTGGAGATCCTCTTCTTCTCTATCACATCCTCCAAAAATTAGATCTGGATCTGATCTGGAGGATCTTCAAAACTCCTTTTGAAGATCAGCAGTCGTCCTTTGCAGCAGCGCAGCCTTCTTGCTTTTGATCGCCTTTCTTGATCTGATCGCACCAACCAAGGTCCAAAACTCTTTTGGACGTGGAGAGGAGAGGGAGAAGATGGTCTTGGCATGGAGGAAGGAGGAGGAGAGGCAGCCTTGGGGCATGTGGAAATTGATTCTCATTCTCTTTGAGTTTGGGCGCAGGGTCTTATTTATAGACTATGCTGTGATCCAACTCCTCTTCTTCCCAACCAATCACAACCCTTTGTGAAATCAGATCTAAATCTGATTGGTGGAAATAGAGTCCCCTGGATTCCTCCTTAGAGGGTGCCTAAGACCAGTCAAAGTTGGTTTCTTAGGAGAACTCTAATTGGAATCCAAAAAGGAGATGGAGTCCTTGTCCAACAAGGACTCCTAGGCGCCTCCTAACTTGGGCTCACGCCACCCTTGGCGTGCGCCCTCCTCCTTGCCAGGTTCTGGCAGGGGGACAAGGCCCCCACCAGCTCTCCAATAGGTGCATGACATGTGGTCAAAAGTCAAAGTGTCAATGGTCAACGTTTGACCAGTCAAAGGTAGACTTTTGACCAAAGTCAAAGAACAAGAAATGGCAGGTGACCAAAAATGGCAGGTAATGTCTTACAAAATAAGACAACCTTTTCTGACTTGGACAACCTCCAGTCAGACCATATGAAGGCCTCTGATTGAGCACAAACTCCTTTGGCTCAGTCAGGACAACTTATTTATGATAGTAAAAGAAGAACGTTAGGTTCAATCGAGTGCTAGCACGATTTCCTTGAACCTAATTGAATCTCATTCAGATCACTTGAACTAGATCAGTTCAATTGATGATCACCAGATTCAAACCCTTGTTTGTGTGACCCAGTTAGGTTCAGTTCTGTATGGTAATGGGATATGTCATGATCTCTATCATCGACATCATCGAAACTCCTTTCGATGGATCAGAACTCTTCTGATTCGAACAGCTAGAATGATCGATCATCTAAATCATTCTAATTGCTCCCAAAATCCACCAGTGACACCTAGCAGTATATGGTGGCAACCCATCAGAGCTGAATGCGAACCTCTTGGTGCAGCTACCTGTGTGATTAAGTTCTTCTATCTTGAGCCCCGATCAGATTAGGGTTAAGGTGAACTCGTCAAACCCTAGTCTCTGTCATATGATGTAATCATTCGATTCGAGTCCGAATGTGAAAATCTAAATAGAAACTCTTTCTATTATTTCACTCTGCCATGGCCATGGGCTTCTGGACTTGATTCTCATGATCATCATAGGGCTGCTCCTCTACCACCGAGGTAGATAGATTCCATCTTGATGCAATCCAGTTCCTACAATGAACATGCTATAGCCAACATACACCTCAGGGTTCCATATGGCTAGGAGACCGAGTAATGGTGTAGTCAAACTATAACACCCTCAAGGTGAACTGCCGATGCATCTCAGGTCAAAGAACCAGACACACTACTGCAGCATCGAGTCAGTCATTGACGAGAAGGTAGACTCCCTAATGACTACTCGAGGTGGTCACGCTCAGTGCCCTCGTTCTCTAACGAGTACCTGTACTCTCGCTCCGGTGTCTCCACACCGTAGACTCAAGACTCATCTACTAAAGAGAAGCGATTGTACACCAACCTTCTGAATCAATCACCATCCTTGTGATGATCCTATGGTCGGAAGCATTTTATGAGTTAATAATGATTATTCATGTCTTAAATTTTCAACTTTTGAAAATATGAATTATCATTACCATTAACTCAAAGGATGTATCACAGATACTAAATACACTAATGTGATAGAAAATAACCCATTTTTTTTATTATAATAAAAATTATAATTTTGCCCCTAGAAGTATATTACAAGTGTCAGCCAATTCCGGCTTTTAGGGCACATATATCTAACAAGAACTTCGGTGCTGGGGAGAACTTCGGCATGCCCTTCTGTCGAGGCTTCCCTGCCTCCATGCTCGAGGGGGAGTTCGGGCTCGCCCGCGATCAAGTGTCTGAGAATGTGGCCGAGCTTCATTCCACTTCTCTTCTTCGATTGGCTTGCCTGGCCTACCGATTCATCGCTTGCCATTGGCTTCATTGTCTTTGGCCTCGAAGGCCTCCTCTGTCCGAGTATAACTTTCGGCCCGAGCTAGCATGTCAGCAAAATCCCTGGGATACTTTTTTTTCAGGGAGAACAGCAAGTCACTTTTGAAGGCCGTCCTTGAGGGTGGCCATGGCGACTGACTGATCCAGGTTTCGAACCTCCAATACGGTAGTATTAAATTGGATGAGATAAGCCCAGATGGGTTTCCCCTTCCTCTGTCTAATGCCCATTAAAAAATTTGAACCTTGGTGCGGATGCTGACTACTGATGAAGCGGACCGCGAACTGTTGGCTCATCTGGTCAAACGATAAGATGGTACTCGGCTTAAGCATCAAGTACCAATTTCTGGTAGCTCCCTTAAGGATAAAAGGGAAAGCTCGGCATAAGATGGCGTCTGACGCGCCGTGGAGCAGCATCATTATTCAAAAGGCTTTCAGATGGTCGATCGGATCGGTGGTCCCATTGTAACTCTTGAGCTACGGGAGCTTGAAGTTCAGTGGGACCGATTCCTACATAATTTTCTACGAAAAGGGAGGGTCAGTATAAATATCATTACCATGTGAGGAGGGAGTGTGACGAAGTTCCTCAATTCATCGGCTCATTTCTAAGAGCCTCTGATCCAAGAGATCTTCACGATCTTTGATCTCCAAGATTTTTTGATAGAGCAGGTGTGAAGCTTCCCCCTGGGTTGAGCCATGATCCGAGCAGGGGCTCTCCCTCCCTTGCCTTCCCCTTCTGGGAATCGGGGGTCTGGTAGTCCAAGTTGGTCGTTCTTGGATCGGACCACACGACTCTGGAGAGTCCCACATCGGTTGAGCTAGTGCCGAGGCCTATCGGTGCATGGCCCGCACCATTTGTACTGCCTCCGTGAGGCCATGAATCTGCTGGATGAGCAGGTTGAACTGCTCCACATCCACCGCAGCCACGGATGGAACCTGAGCCGCCAGGGCTGGAGCGAGAGCGGACGGATTTGAACAGGATTGGGCCATGGATGCCACTGATCGCTGGATCGAAGCTCTCCTGGGGGGCATTTTCTCTTTGGGAAAGAACTCTAGAGAGGAAGAAGAGAGATCTTCAAAGAGGAGAGAGAGAAATCATCGTTGAGCATTTCTTTAAGAATAAAGGGACCTCGAAGGTTCAGGCCCTCCTTCTAGTGCCAATCTGTTGACACAGAAACTAGTCGTCGTCAGATCCGGCTGGAGTGGAGGAGGATGAGGTCGCCGTCGGGACCAACAAAACAAAGTCCTGTCCGGAGCCGATGGGGGGTGGCTCTAGTGGGACCCTCTGATGATCAAGTTAGCTCTGGCCAACAGAAATGGAGTGCTCAGGAATGAGTTCCACAGAGCTTAGAGAAGAAGAGGAGAGCTTAGAGCTTAGAGATCAGCGTATCTGGATGGTCCTTTTTATAGATGGAGCTTGATGGTGATAGTTGTAGCTACATGGTGGAGGGCCGCTCGAGGTCCGACGAAGTCAGTCCCGGGGGAAGGCACCATCTGTAGCACTGCCTGCAGTGGGTTGACGGTGACAGCAATCGCCGCTTGGTAGCGGATCGCTGTCGCCTGCAGCGGACTGATTGTGATGGCTGCAGCTATCTTGATACTGAGCCATTTAGGACCGAATGAAGGGTTGAAGAACTTTGACGTGTACCCATTTCAAAGGAGTTTGAACTCCCGAAGGAAACATGGCTGGAGGGGGCCGCCTGGGAGAAGCAATAGCTGAAGAAGCCCAGAAGGAGTTCGACTCCCGTAAGCATCCATCGGGAGGAGGGGTCTAGGAATCTAGCTGAAGGAGGTGTCTAGGAGGAGTCCGACGCCACTGAGGAGTTCGACCGCTGAGGAGTTTGACTCTTGAGGAGGTCTGAGGCATCATCGGGTGGATAGTGACAGTCATACTGATGGGTCGTGGGCCGCATGGGGCTTGTTATGGAGGGAAAGGTGCCGCCAGACTGGTAGTGGCGGCCATACCGTCGAGGTCCGACAGTCATAGCTTAAGGAAGTAGGCGTCGGTTAGTGGACTCTAGCATATACCAATTTCAAAGGAGTTCGGACTCCTGAAGGAGTTCAACCAAAGGGGAAGCTCGAAAGGAGTTTGACTTCTATGGAAGTCCGACTGGAGTTCGGTTGCTGAGGAGCTCGGTCAGGGCACAATTGCTGAGGAGTTCGGTTGAAGGGAGAGCTCGAAAGGAGTTTGGCTCAGGCCCGAGCATGGAGAATCCGACTGGAGCTCGACTGCTGGGGGAGCTCGGAAGGAGTTCGGCTTAGGCCCGATCGTGGAGAGTTCGACTGGAGCTCGACCAGGGCACAACCGTTGAGGAGTTCGACCGAAGGGGGAGCTCGAAAGGAGTTTGACTCAGGCATGACCATGGAGAGTCCAAAGGAGCTCGGCCGCTGAGGCTCTTCCGTGGCTATCGGTTGCATTAGGCTGAGCATCAAATTGGACTTCGGTGGGATCAGGGTTTATCCCCAACACCTACATTTATTGTAGTGTAGATCTAGATTGATTTGATCAATCTTTTCTTTCTTGTTTGATTTTAATTTTTGATTTAGTATCATACCTTGATCATATAATAGATCTAAGATCTAGGTATTTATATTTTTATTTAAATAAATATTTTACTTATTTAAGTCTTTCACTATATGATCTTGAAAAAATTTCAAGATGTACCCGTGAAACCCTAGATCTAGTTCCTTCAATTGGTATCAGAGCCAGGTTCTTGTTTCATGATATTTATGTATGTTTAGATTATTTCTTAGATTAGATCTAATTTATAATCTAATTATTAAATCTAAAATTAAAAAAAAAAATTTAGATTTCATGAACTACCATAAGGTTGTCCAGCTGTAAGGTTTATCCCTTACAGTGAAAAGATTGTCCTACTTTGTGATGATCTGACTCTAATCATAAATTTATAAAATTTAATTTAATTTTATTTATAATTTAATAGATTTAAAATTATTTTAGATCTAAAAATAAAATATTTTAGATTACACGGACTGCCATAAGGTTGTCCTGCTGTAAGATTTATCCCTTACCGTGAATAGGTTATCCTTGTACATGCTGATCTAAAATATTGATCATAAAATTTTAGATTAGATGTAAATAATTTTATAATCTGATTAAAAATATTTTAATCTAATTTCAATCATCATAAATATTTTTGATTTGATTTAGAAAGATTTATGATTGATTATTATTAAAACTATTTCAATTATATGAACTTGTTCAGATTAGATCTAAAGTAGTTTTATGTTTATTTCACTTGTATATTGATTATGAATCAAACATGTAACTTAATTGATAAAACCATGTTGTAAAAATATTTTACAAATATGAAAATTATTTTTGAAAAGCCGAACCCCAACCCTCAGCCCAAAACTTAATTAAGAATTAAGAAGTTGATTGATTAGGATCTAGAATTGTGAATTGAAGATCCTAAGACAAATTATAACACATTGGGTTAAATGGTTAGTGGGGATTAGGTCCATTAATTGGGTTAGACCTAGGGTTAGATTAAAAAATGGACTTAATTAGAGAATTGACTAAATCTAATCAATTATTATCTTAGATTAGATCAAGGATTCTCCGGATCAATTACAATAGTTGTAGTTGGTCAAGTCCATATCTTTAATAAGACCCAAGATGGACTTGATTCTTGGCTACGTGGTCTAGCATGAACTATTAGGTTGATCTAATTGAAACTAATTAAATCAGTTGGTGTCTATGATAAACTAGACTAGTGGTTTTTAATTGGCAGCCTGCTTACCTAGCCATTTCTAATGGTATCTAAGATAAGCTTTGACAGATCCTTCCACTGATCGAACATACCTGGCCTTTTTGTGAGATTATGTTTTGATTGAATCACTTGACTATTCGAGCTGACCCATGTCAGCTAGATAAATCAGTGTGACTGATTTAACTGCTCCTAGACCAGCCTATTAGTGGCTCCCTTAAGCTGACTTGGTGGAGCTAGTGGGATGATCATGACAAGCTAGTTAATCAGACCTACTCACTTCTATAAATAAATCCTCTAAAATTATTAGGTTCTTAAAATAAAATAGTTATATGATAACTGGATCGTAGCCTCCCATTAAAGTGGATGATAATGGGTCCATTAGTTGGATAATCATTGGAGGCCCAAAGGCCCGGTGCTTATCAGTTGATGGAATTATCATTCATTATATGATCTCTTTGATACATCTTTCTAAATGATGGTCAGGTGGGCCAACCAAAGTTGGGCCTGATCATTCAATTGTTAGATAGGCTAAGTATGGTCATGTTAATGGTTGGACCTAACTGAATTTTTTTTTAAGAAGGCCAAAGCCAACTGATCAGGGGCTAGGACAAAATTTAATTACTAGAAATTATTTGGAGAAATAATTAGTTATGAACCTATCCTTAGATGTACATGGGTTAGCCAACCAAAGTTGAGCTCATGTGCAGTTCATGTAGATTCTAGTACCCACTAAGGAATTAAAATAATTCATTGAATTGGAGGTAGAGGCTACCAATTCGAATAAAATAGTGGGAGAAATCTTTTGACTAAGGTCCAAATCTTTAGGTTTAATGAATCAATTACTAATTAGATTTTGATTTTTCTTTGTGCAGACTGAAACGAATATGCCCTCAAGCCAATCAAATTTTATTTATTTATTTAGGCTATTTTTTATCTTCCAAACTCATGTAATGATATTTTAAAATAAATAAAGGTTTTTTTATCATATGCAGTGTCTTATTATTTATTTAAGATTATGATGGACCCCATAAATTAGGGCTATGATTTTAGGATTATGATGAGATCATACTAGTGAGATCTAAAATCTTAAAATCCTAATTTAAATCATTCCTAGTCGATGGGACATTGAGTTGAGGATCAATATTTTTCGGTAAGACTAGCACATCCTTTGTATGCTTGATTGAGAGTGTGATTGATCTCACAATTACTTGTGTATGACACTAATACAAGAATATGGGTGCTCATTAGAGAATGAGTTCACTGAATTGATCCAAATTAAGAAAATCTAATGGAGTCTTATCTATATGTCAATAGATGGTTCTCATAGTGGAATTGTGCATGTAATCCTTTGACCTAAAACTACCATAGAACCTTATATATATAAACCCATATTTTGGTTCATACTCATTCATGACTCAGTTATGTATGGATTGATCTGAATATGGTGGATTATATATGAAGGTTGTGAGTAGGTTAACATGGAATTGATCATTCCTGGTAAGAAGAAATTGCATCCTACCTGCTTCAAACAAATGATGATTCAGGAAGACTTTGATCAAAGCATGATGAAAATTAAAAATAATTTTTAAATATTTTATTAAATAAATCATCATCATAAAATTGATAGAGAAATGAATATGATATTAGGATTGACATTTTTTCATACCTAGAGTCATATTTAGGATGCAGGGAGATCGAAGGATCTAGTTGCATGGTAATTTTTACTGAAGGATATTTTTGGTATTTCGATCAAAATTTCACATCTTTCGGAAAGTCATGATACATTGCTAGACATCAATCATGTCTTGTGGGTTCGATCAAATTAAAATTTTAATTTGTTCATTAAATTAGAAAGTATTCTAATTAAGTCAAATTGGGTAGGCTAGTTTTGATCTAATTCGGTTTGGTTGAGTTCTAACCAAATTAGGTCAAATCACACCCAGACCCACTGCTGGTTAGATGTGGAATCCAATGGATCACACACCAAGAAAATTGATTAAGGATCTAATTGGATTAGATCATCTTTGCAAGATGAACATGCTAGCACATGTTGCAAACCTTAGCACCTAGATTCGAATTGGATTCGAATCGACTTTCGATTTGGACTAATTATGGACCAATTTGAGCCAAATTGGATTTAGTCTTGAATTGGATTAACCTAGATTGATTGGGCTTTAGATGGGGCATCACATACCAAAATCCCACATGCCAGAGAGTCTCTCTCTTGCGTGTGGGAAGTCTTTCATGCGTAAAGAGTCTTTAGTGCATGGGATTTAGTTGGCACCTACCTTCTTTGACTTTTTCTATTTTTCATGTCACCTAAACTTTTTATATGGGCATGGACATCAGATATGGGACACAAAAGAGTCCTTCTGTAGGTAAAAAACTCCATTATCATTTTTATTTTTGTCGCCCAGGACTCTTTATTGCCCAAGACTCCTTGCCGCCCTCTCATCCTTGGCGCCTCTTGGACCAAGTCAAAGTCCTTTGGAACTTTGACTATTCAAAGATTATCTCCATGCCATTTTGCTGAATGGGTGTCCCATTTTAAAGCCATTAGATGGCCTTCTTATCTGATCTAATGGTTGAAAATGTTGGTGCCAAGAATGAAAGCCTACGACTCTTCATAAATAACTTATGTAGAATTAGTCCGAGAGTCCTTCTACTTTAAGGCACCTCTTGGACTAAGTCTACATATTGTTATTATCTGATGAGGTGTGAGATTGGCTGAAGGGACATGAGATAATATTTTGAAAGGGTGCGAGAAAATGTGTTGGCATCCTTACGTACATTATAAATAAGGGTGCATACCATGAGTCCGGATGATTGTGAAAAATTATCTTTCTTTCTGACAAGAATTTTCTCTTTGTCCAATTTTTTTTCTTTCCTTCTCTTATCTAGACCTTATCCTTATAAGGACAAGAAGTCATCTTAAGACTAAGAGATTAGGAAAAAAATTTAAGAAGACAAGGCAAAAGAAAGATAGATAAGGAGAGGCAAGAAAGGTGACATAAAGGTTAAGGAAGGTCTTACCTATTTAATTAAAGTTTTTATTATTAAAATTTTAATTATATATAAATTGAAGGTGCTAGTGTCTTGATCAATTTTTCGTGTGGATCAATATTGGAGGATGAACATGTGGGCACTTGGGGGAACCCCTGACGGACTGCTGTCGGCAATTAGAAACAATTCAGGATTTAGCGATAAGAGGTATGTGCTAATACTTTTTTTTATAATATAAATGCATGTTATATGATTTAATTGCTAATAAGATAGTCCTAGGATTTGGGTTTGGTTTGTATAATTTTATAATTTTGCTTTGAAATCCATGCTTCCGCCCTGTACACCATTCCTAATAGTGGTATCAGAGCAAGCCTTATTAGGTTAAATCATATAATACTTTGCTTGTAATATAATACCATAAATGAAAAATATGATATAATCTTTTTATTAGCATGTTATTTTTATGATAAGATCATATTTTTATTTATCATAATAAGATTATGATGTATATATTATTCTATAAAGGTTGTCCTAACATAGTGAAAAGTATTCACTATGTAATGATGGTTGTCCTAGAATAATTATACATATTAATATATATTTTATCATAATTGATGCTTTTATGTATTTAGTTTGATTTAAAATGTGCATTGAGACCATTTAAATCCCTCTTTAAAATTATGTTAAGTTGTAGTGTAATTAATCAATAGCTGAATCAGTCAGGATATCTAATTGATCAATCGATGTCTAGGAGAAATGGTTCATGATTGATAAAGAGAACGTAATTTTTTAATTGGTTCTATTGTCTGACCTGGCTAATTTATTAGTGTCTAAGGAAAGCAACGGAGGGACTCCCACTTCTCTCCCACTTACCTGGCCGATTCGATTAATTTAATTCTAGATTGAAATGCTTAGTATTATATTCAGTACATTAAGGCCTTCCTTCATACTAGGTTCTTATTATATCCAGAATCATACTAGTTTTATTGTGTAACCACAAGATCTATCATGAGAAATGATGTAATATTAATCTAGTGCATTGAGATGCTTACAATATTTTGAATATACTGCTTTGTTGTATAACCACAAAAATAGTTATATTTTATTTTGACTGTGTAGAAATGAAGGGTTCTATTTAAACTAAAACATTAAAGTTTGTTGTGCTA
This sequence comes from Cocos nucifera, assembly GCA_006176705.1. NCBI lineage: Eukaryota > Viridiplantae > Streptophyta > Magnoliopsida > Arecales > Arecaceae > Cocos > Cocos nucifera. The sequence goes on from QRFJ01001581.1 coordinate 111,351, forward strand.
ACACAAGGCTATTAATCTTTTAGAGGCAAAAAAAAAAAAAATTGAGAGTTGCATAAAATGCAATTGAAAAGAGTTTTCTACCTTTGAACTTATAACAGATTTGTTGTGCAACCACAAGATCTTTTATAAGGAATTAGGATCTTATTCTCATAAAGAAAATCAATTAGAGGGTTATGTTTTTTTTTTTATTAAATAGTGGAAGACATAATTAAAATCCTAATTTAATTATGTTTGTCATCATGAGTTGTTTGCTTTTGTATTGTTCTTTATTATGTAGATTAAATGGCTTCTTTACTTTCATTGCGTTCAATTTTGGATTCAAATAAATTGACTGGTCAAAATTATATGGACTGGCTGAGAAATCTAAAAATAGTACTCAGTCAAGAAAAACTCTCCTATATTCTTAATGCCCCCGATCCAAAATCATTCAAGAAAGATGCCAAAGATGAAGATAAGTCCACATACAAGATGTGGCAAAATGATTCTCTTACTGTCAAATGCATCATACTTGCCTCTATGAGTAATGAATTATAGAGGAAGCATGATGGCATGGACACTCAGTCCATATTGCTCAATCTAAAAGAACTTTATGGAGAGCATAGTAGAACTGTTAGATATGAGATATCTAAGCAATTATTTCATGCAAGAATGATAGAAGAAACATCCATACAAAATCATGTTTTGATGGTAATTGACCTAATCACTCGATTAAGTTAATTAGGTTTTGATATGGATGGAGAGTTAAGTCAGGATTTGATCCTGCAATCACTCTTTGAATCATTTTCTCGGTTTGTCATAAACTATCATATGAACAAACTGAATTCTTCCTTGCCTGAGCTATTAAATATGCTCCGAATAGCAGAAAGCCATATCAAGAAGGATAAGGCTCCTCTTCTCCCTGTGGATGGGATCTCCAAGAAGAAGGCAGGCAAAAAGGGTTCAAAAAAAAGATTGAACCCTAAAGATGGTATAAATAAGAAGAAAAAGGGGAAGAAGGTGTCCGAACAGATGACCTATTTTCACTGCAGCAAAATAGGTCATTGGAAGAGGAATTGCAAGGCTTACCTCACAGCTATAAAGTCTGGTACAAATAATCTACCAAAAGGTATGTATGAGATACTGTTAGATATGTGTGCCCTAGAAGCCAGAATTGGCTGACACTTGTAATACACTTCTAGGGGTAAAATTATAATTTTAACTATAAATAATAAAATATATTATTTTCTATCATATATGTGTATTTAGCGTCTGTGATATATCCATTGAGTTAATGGTAATGATAATTCTTATTTTCAAGAGTTGAAAATTTAAGACAAGAATTTTCATTATTAACTCATAAAAGGCTCCTGACCGTAGGATCATCATGAGGATGGTGATTGATTTAGAAGGTTAGTATATAATCGCTTCTTCATATTAGATGAGTCTTGAGTCTACGGTGTGGAGACACTGAAATGAGAGTACAAATACTCATTAGAGAACAAGGGCACTGAGCGTGACCACTTCGAGTAGTCATAAGGAAGCCTACCTTCTCGTCGATGACTGATTTGAAGCTATAGTGGTGTGTCTAGTTTTTTGATCTGAGGTGCATTGGTAGTTCACCTTGAGGATGTTATAGTTTGACTACACCATGACTCGGTCTCCTAGCCATTTGGAACCCTAAGGTGTATGTTGGCTATAGCATGTTTATTGTAGGAATTGGATTGCACCAAGAGGAAATCTATCTACCTTGGTAGAAGAGGAGCAACCCTATGATGATCATGAGAATCAAGTCCATAAGCCCATGGCCATGGCAGAGAGTGAAATAATAGAAAGAGTTTCTATTAAGATTTTTACATCGGACTTGAATTGAATAATTAAATCATATGATAGAAATTAGGGTTTGACGAGTTCACCTTAACCCTAATCTGATCGAGTTTCAAGATAGAAGAACTTAATCACACAAGTAGCTGCACCGAGAGGTTCTTTCTCCATTTTGATGGGTTGCCACCATATACTACTAGGTGTCACTAGTGAATTTTGGAAGTAATTAGAATGATTTAGATGATCGATCATTCCAGTTGTCTGAATCAGAAGAGTTCTGATCCATCGAAAGGAGTTTCGATGATGTTGATGACGGAGATCACGACATATCCCATTACCATACAGAACTAAACCTAATTGGGTCACACAAATAAGGGTTTGGATCTGGATATCATCAATTGGACTAATCCAGTTCAATTGATTTGAATTAGATTCAATTAGGTTCAAGGAAATCGTGCTAGCACACGATTGAACCTAACATTCTCCTTTTTCTATCATTAAAAATTATCTCAACTGAGCCAAATATGTTTGTGCTCACTCAGCTATGTTTACTTAGTCTGACTAAAACTTCTAAGTCAGAAAAGGATTATCTTAATTTATGAGATAAATTTGAGACAACACCTACCATTTTTCATCACCTACTAATTCTTGTCCTTTGACTTTAGTCAAACATTGACCTTTGACCCTTGGACATCTACCCATATGTCATGCACCCATAGAAAAGACTTATTGACCAAGTCCACCTACCATTTGGCAGGCAGATGGAGGGTGCACGCCTAGGATGGCGTGCGCCCCATGTGGATAAACACTGGAGTCCCATATGGATGGGACTCCAGGTTGCTTCTTGGATTCAAACTAGGTGACCCTTACATATAGACTTTGACCAGTCTAAGGCACCATCTAAGGATGAATCTATGGGGCTCTCATCTAATTGGATCAAGTGATGTCATCCCATCAATCAGATTTAGATCTGATTGCACGAAACAACACGATTGGCCATGATGATGCAGCACTGCATGGCGCAGTAGGGTCTATAAATAAATCCTATCTGCGCCTAACCTTAAGAAGAGCTCCTCTTAGCCCATGCTCAAAGGCTGCCCCTCTCCCTCCTCCATGCCATCTTCTAATCCTCTCTCTCCTCTCTACGCCCAAGAAAGTTGGGCTTTAGTTTGGTGCGATCAAGGCAAGAAAAGACTGACAAAAAAGGAAGAAGGCAGCACTACTGCAGAGACAACTGCTGATCTTCAGAAGGAGTTTTGAAGATCCTCCAAATTAGATTCAGATCTGATTTTTGAAGAAAAAAAGAGAAGAAGATCTTCAGATCCAGCCCGAGTGGATATCAGTAGAGGTCAGATGCTTGCGTAGCTAGATCTAGAACCTCAGACAATCAGCAGGATCATCAAAGGATAATTAGATTACCCAAAACAAGATAAAATTAATTTAGATTTAATTTAATTTAATTTTTTTATTTATCAAATCATAAAATTAGATCTGAAAAAGCTAGGTTAATGGTGAAAGAGTATAGTCAGCATGAAGGCATTGACTATCAGGATATCTTCTCGCTAGTGGCCATGCTTAAATCCATCCGTATGCTACTTGCCATTACAGCATATTTCGATTATAAAATATGATAAATGAATATAAAAATGGCATTCTTAAATAGATATCTTAAGAAAGATATCTATATGAAATAACCACTTGATTTTACCTCCAGTAATAGTAATCACAAAGTTTGCAAACTGCAAATATCCATTTATGAACTTTAGCAAGCATCTCAGAGCTGGAATGCTTATTTCAATGATGTGATCAAATTATTTGATTTTATCAAGAATAAGGAGGAGACCTATGTACTCAAAAATATTAGTAAGAGTGCTATTGTCTTCCTCATATTGTACGTAGACAACATCCTCCTAATTAGAAATGATATTCTCATGTTGACCTCGATCAAAGTTTGGTTGTCTATAAAGTTTTCTATGAAAGACCTAGATGAGGCATCCTTTATTTTAGGGATCAAGATCTATAGAGATAGATCAAGGAGGATGTTAGGTTTATCACAGAAGATGCAAATTGAGGAGATGCTGAAAAGGTTTAGCATAGCAAACTCCAATAGAGGTCCTGTACCCTTCAAACATGGTATTCATCTCTTTAAAAAAATATGTCCTAACACATCGGAAGAGATTGAATGCATGAGCAAGATTCCTTATGCTTCGGCAATAGGGAGCCTCATGTATGCCATGCTTTATACATGATCTGATATTGCCCATGCTGTGAGTGTCATAAGTACATATCAGTCAAATTTAGGCAAAGAGCACTGGACTTTTATGAAATGTATCCTTAAGTACTTGAGAAGGACTAAGGATGTATTTTTGTTCTTTGGTAATATAGAACTTCAAGTGTAGGGGTATACTGATTCAAACTTTATGTCCAACATTGATTATCGAAAGTTGAAATTAGGAAGTCTGTTCTTATGCAATGGTGGCCCTATAAGCTGAGAGAGTTCCAAGCAAATAGTGATTATAGACTCCAACATGGAAGCAGAGTACATCACTACCTCGAAAGCTATGAAGGAGGCATTTTGGTTCAAGAAGTTTGTTGCCGAGCTAGGAGTGATGCCATCCCTCTCTGCTATGACAGTAATGACATCATGGTCCTAGCTAAGAAGCCAAGGTCTTATCAAAAATTCAAGCACATCGAGTGGTGGTTCCACCTCATCCGCGATTATCTTGAGAAGAGATACGTCAAGATGAAGAGAGTTGGCACCACAGACAATGCAGCTTATCCACTGATAAAGCCTTTGAGCCAACAAAAGATTAAAATCCATCTTAAGAAGATGGAACATAGGTTTGTAGCCAATTGACTTTAAGTCAAGTGGGAGTTCATTAGATGTATGCTCTAGAAGCCAGATTGGTCGATGCATGTAATACTTTCTAAGAACGTAATTTATAATTTTAGCTTATAAATAAAATTTGGGTTATTTTTCTCAATCATATATGTGTTAATTGTATCTATGTTTCATCCATTCGGTTAATGGATATGATAACATATACTCTTAAAAGTTGAGAATTTAAGACATATGTTATCATAATTAACTCACAAATTGCTTCTGACCGTAAGATTATCATGAGGATGGTGATCGATCTAAAAGATTGATGTATGATTGCTTTCGGATAGATGAGTCTTGAATCTATGGTGTGGAGACACTAAAGCAGAAGTACAGGTACTTATTGAGAATAAGGATATTAAGCATGACTAACTTTGAGCAGTCATAAGGAAGTCTACCTTCTTATCAATTACTTGCTCATTGCTGCAGTTGTGTGTCTGGTTCTTTGACCTGAGGTGTATTGATAGTTTACCTAGATGGTGTTATAGTTTGACTATACCATAACTTGGTCTCCTAGTCATATAGAATCCTGAGGTGTATGTTGGCTGTAGCATGTTCATTGTAGGAATTGGATCGTATCAAGATGGAATCTATCAACCTCAGTAGAGGAGTAGTCCTATGATGATCATGAGATTGAGCCCTAAAGCGCATGGCCATGGCAGTGTGAAATAATAGAAAAGAGTTTTTATAAGCATTTCACATCAGAGTCGAATTGAATGATTCAATCATATTACAGGTATGAGATTTGATAAGTCAATCTTAACCTAGATCCTATCGGGACTCATAATAGATGAACTGAATCAGATGATAACTGTACTAAGATATTCTTATTCAGCTCTGATGGGTTGCCACCATAAACTGCTAGATGTTACTAGTGGATTGTAGAACTAATTAAAATTATCTTGATGATCAATAATTCTAATTGGATGAATCAAAAGAAGTTCTGATCCACTGAAAGAGATTTCGATGAAGTCAATGATAGAGATCATGATATATACTATTACCATACAAAATTGAACCTATAGGATCACACAAATAAGGGTTTGGCTTTGGATGTTTTCAGTTAGACTCATACAGCCCAGTTGATTTGAATTTGATTCAATAGGGTCAAGAAAATCATGCTAGCACATGATTGAACCTAATTTTCTCCGTATTGGATTTTCTATTGGTTTGGATTGAGTCAAATTAGATTTGACTTGTCTAGACACCCTGAATGGCCTTATCCTAATTAGATTTGGACCTTATCCTGATGTCCTAAGAGGATAAAGATGAGGGGGTGCCAAGAGTTGGCGACCTCGACCTTTGACTTTTCTTATGCAAGGGAGAGGGGTGCATGCCCCCCAAAATTTCTTTAGGGGTGTATGCGCCCGGATATCTTTTCTTAGAGAGAGAGGGCACACACCCCTTCTTAGCGTGTGCCCATAGAGATAGGGATGAGGAGTTTAAATTCTAGCAAAGGTTGTTTGGTTTAATCTAGTTTGAATAATTCAAAACAATTCAAACTTAAAGGGAGGTCATTTGGTGCCAACTCCTACTATCAAAGAAGGTGGTGCATGCCAGGTGAGTGTTTTGTTTGACAAAATACATGGAAAAATGAGAGGAGATGCCACAAATTTCTCTTAGAGTCCTTCTGCTTTAAGTATTTGATCCGATCAAATGCTTAAACCCATAGGACTCTAGGTTTGCTATTTCTATAAATAGGGGACCATACCAAAGTTTTTGGTATCCTAATTTCCAAGCACGAAGCCCTGCTACTCTCCTCCTCCACACCTCCTCCCTTCTCTCTAGATTTTCTGTCTCCCCCTCTCTCCCATGCCCAAG
>QRFJ01001581.1:117862-160172 GCA_006176705.1 Cocos nucifera
TGAAGAGCGAGATGCCACAAATTTCTCTTAGGAGTCCTTCTCTTTAAGTATTCATCCAGGAAAATCCGTATCAAATGCCTTAACGAACCCACTAGCGACTTCTTAGATGGGTTTGCTATTCATAATAGAGCGGACCTAGCCAAGTTTTCGGTATCTAATTTCCAAGCACGAACCTGCTTACTCCCTCCTCTCACACCCTCCATTCCTCTCTAGATTGTCTGTCTCCCCCATCTCCATCCAATGCCCAAGGTTGCGGAGATCAAGCATATCGAAGATCGAAGTGCTATTTCATGCAAAGAAGAAGAAGAAGGATATCCGATCATATGTCGACTCGAAGTACTGTCGACAATCCAATTAAAGATATGATCTAGCAGGGATCCAGATCTATGTTGCTGAAATCAGATCAAGCTAGAGAAGATATCCATATTTGAACCCGAGTGGATGTCAATGAGGCTGGATGTGTGCGCGGCGTGAAGGTGAACCTTGATTTAGATTCAATCATCGAGTCATAGAGATTGTCCACCTGCAACAAGGTGATGTGATCACTAAACCTAAAGTATGCTTATTTAATTCTAGAATTATGCAACCAAAAATATATAGAAATTTCAAGGAGCAAACTAGTATCGGATCAAATAGTTTGAAATCCATTGATCTGATTCGATCCGATTCGACCGGCACAACAAGTTCCTTTCACACTCAAAACTAAGTGGGAGGTGGACAACTGGTATAGCATGCAGGTGAGATGTAAAAAAGTATATGTGGCACTAAATATATCAATGTAGCACTCTACTTATTAGGAATAGCTACGCAAAGGCTAATGGATAATAAGTATTCCTACTGAACTGAGATACGCGAGGTGTGACTTACAAGCAACAAGAGGTCATCATGCTTACATTTAATGCTGACTGAAATCACATTTATCATCTTAGGATATACTATGTTTATGATGCAAACTCTCTCGTCCCGGGCCAGGATATCCGATCATATGTCGATCGAAGTACTGTCGACAATCCAATTAAAGAATGATCTAGGAGATCCATGATCTATGTTGCTGAAATCAGATCAAGCTAGAGAAGATATCCATATTTGAACCCGAGTGGATGTCAATAGAGGCTGGATGTGTGTGCGGCTTGAAGGTGAACCTTGATTAGATTCAAATCATCGAGTCATAGAGATTGTCCACCTGCACAAGGTGATGTGATCACTAAACCTAATGTATGCTTATTTAATTTCTAGATTTAGCAATCAAATATATGAATTCAAGGCTAGATCGGATCTAGAATAGTTTTGAATTCCATTGCATCTGATCCGATCCGATTCGACCGGCACAACAAGTTCCTTCACTCAAAACTAAGTGGGATGGAGACACTGGTATAGCATGCAGGTGAGATGTAAAAAGTATATGTGCACTAAATATTATCAATGTAGCACTCTACTATTAGGAGTAGCTAGCAAAGGCTAATGGATATAAGTATTCCTCTGACCTGAGATCACCATAGTGACTTACAAGCAATTCACTATACTTTAATGCTGGACTATTTATATTTTTAATATAGTGATGAAAAATTTTTGAGTATAATCAAGTACTTGTAAAGTCAGTGAGTGAGTCAAGATAAGATTAACCATGTCTGATTTCAAGAGTGAATGTCTCATTATGTTTTAATTGAGCAAAACCTAGGCCTGGGTAATTCTTATAAGGAATCACGAGATTTTAAGGTTGAGATATAATATGGATGAATTGTTTGATTGTTGATAGTTATCTTGAAGTCATCCTAAGCATTAAGTGTCAAAGAGATGAATTATATGGTAGCTATAGGCCAGGATTCTAGAATATTGCTTTACATAGATTTGACCTATCCGAATGTTCGATATCATTATTAGATGGTAATTCTGATTGGTATAGGTATTTGTTCCTATACTACCGTCTTTGGTTCGAACCCATGGAGTTACACACAAAAGATTTCTATTTGATTAGATGGTTGATCAATGATTATGAGTCATTCAAGGATCAAATCATCAATACAATTAATGATTTATCAAGTGCAAGTATTATAGGATAAAAAAATAGCAATTAGATTACTAATTAACTCAATTTGATTGAGCATTAGAGCCGAGATCAAGTCTAATTAATTAAATTTAATTAGATTTGATTTAGATTTGATTAGATCAAGTCTAATTAGTTTATGAGATAAACCAGTTACAAGAAAGATCAATTTTTTATTCGATTAGGACTTGAGTGCACCTAATTCCTAATTGATTTAGGATTTATATTAGATTTAAATATAATTTAATCAGATTTAATTAGGCTTCTAGTTGGACTAAGATTGTTTTTAATTAGGTTGCACCAATTCTAATTAGAATAAGAATTAGATTAGGTTTGACTTAGTCAAAATTTGGAGAGTCCTAGTTGGACTGGGATTCTCCCTCTTCCCTTACACCAAGAATACTAAGCCCCATGCCATCTTTTCTCATATTGGCATGAGATTTCTCATGCCAATAAGAGTCCCTTGCTCCCTCTCTTTCTTTGTTTTGGAAAGTATATTGACTATGTCAAAATAAAGAAAGTTATGATAGAGTTTTAATTTTTTAAAACTCTTCTATCTTCCATTGGAATGTGGTTCCATGCCCCTTATTTTTTGGGTGCCCTATTTTCTTGGTATTTGCCCCCATTCCCTCTTTCTCTCATGAATTAATTCACACTTAAAACCTTGGAGGCATCCAAGAGTTGGACACCATAATGGAGCCCCCTTTGACTAGGTCTTTGACCTAGTCTTTAGTTCTCTTGTGGCGCCTTCTTTTAAGGAGTTTTAGGCATGAGGAATTCAAGGGTTTTTTCATGGAAGAAACCAAAAAATAGAGAGAGGGGGTGTGAGGAAGTGTAGAGGAGATGGTCTCCTCTTGTTAGGGCATGAGGTTCATTTAGGACAAAGATTTTGATTTGTCCTATTAAGAGAAAAGAAAGGAGAGAAGAAAGGTCGTCTTTAGAGTTTTTTAATATTCTCTTTGCTCCTATTTTTGAGAGATAAGGGAGAAGGATCTCTCTTCTGAATCCTTCTCCAATGCTTCATCTCTTGGAGGGTCTAAGAGATTTGAAGAAAGATTTTTAGATCAACCGTCAGGAAGAATCTGCAAGAAGCTAGTACTTCATGTAGATCTTTGATCGTCGAACCTCCTATTAGCATAGGAGCCTCATATGGACAACCTATAGAGGCCGAACATCCTATGTGGTTCTAAGTAATGAAGGAATCCATGGATATCATCACTGGTGTTCTTGACCCATGCTAAGATAAAGAGATCTGATCTCTTGTACACTAGATTTGATCTAGGATATTGATATGATCAATACCTATTTATTCTATGTTTCAGATTTAATTTATGCATCATGTCATATCATAGATCCTAGATGTAGATTTTTAGTGATTTTATCACATGAATAAATAGATTAATGAGATTAATCTTAAGTCTTCTGCTCATTATTATTTTTTGAAAAAGATTCAAAAGGTATGCATGAAACCCTACATAAGTTTTCCTTTAGCGAGGTCTCAGGACTTAGAGACCAGGTTTGCCATAATTTGTATGAGATGCATTGGACAAGACTTCTCCATCCATTGGTTGACACATTTGTCAAGATCTATCAGGTGAGGTGGTGTGCCAATCGGTTGGACCACAGTACCAACTAGGAATCCTAGTTGCATAGTGGTTTTCGCTTTCCAACCTAAAGAGTGTTGGGATCCAAATAAATAGTGACAGTCTAATTTATTTCTTAAAGTTTCTAGAATAAATTTTAAAATCTAGTGCAAACATCTAATTAGAATCCTCTTATCTCTTAAGTTCATAATGCAGCTTCAATTCCCATAGCCCATCTAGAGTCCCATTGGACTAAAACTCTCTCAAATTGCAATAGTTGCTAAATTATTTGATTTGATTAAATATGAGATTGGATCCTGATCAAGTTAAATATGATTTAATTTGATTAGATTAGAGTTTGAGTTTGACTCAGATTGGGTTCATTAAACTAATAGGATTGGACTTGATAAGTGTTTTACTTGTCTTGAAACCTAAACTCAACTAGATTTGATAAACTACAAAGAAATGACTTATAACTTTAGAATGGTTCTGAACTACAGAAAGGGTTAAGGTATATTCTAGATCAGGATTCTCTTATGTTACCAAACCATCCAATCGCTAAAATGTTCAGTGCTTTATAAATGGACAGATGACAGCAATAAAATTAAGCACTATATCTTGCCCTTAGTGCCAGCATGAGGACATCAAGAATTCAGAGCTATGATAACTCATCTATAATAGTTGTGTGATGAGCAGAGACAGACTACGTGTTGAGTAGTCAGTCCAAAACTATTTTTTGATAATGGTTAAGGACCTGAATGAGCTTCAGAAGCTCAGGATGATCATGCATAAGGAACTCAAGTGGATTTGATCTAGCAGTCCCTTAATAGTTTATTAGTTTATTTGGTCATTTTATAGTAAACTGCCATATGAATAATAATGATAGCACATTATCGAAATTGCCAAACATATTGGTAATGACTAAAAAGACATTGAAAAGTTCAAGGGGCTATTTTCTTATGGTGGAAAATCTGGTTCTAGGAAAGAGTCTCTTAGAACAAGAGGACTACAAGAGAATGAGCCAAGGAAGAATCTTCTTAAAGTGAAGGCATCAGGCAAGGAAATGAGTTTCTGCTACAATACTGATAGCCACTCTAATGGGAATTGTCCTTCTAACTGGATAGCCAAAAGAAGAAGGGAGATATACCTTGTGAAGGTATGTCATATTCGATTACATGTTGATGTATTCAGATAGTAAGTGTGCCATAGGATCTAAGAGATCTATGGATGAGATAAATCTAAGTATATATAGTATCTCAGGTAAGGTCATTTTGAAGAGGATATGATATACAAACTTGGAAAGGGGTTGTCTTCTTGACACATGAATTCTGAGTTTATGGATCTTGCCATTAAGAAAAATTGATATAACCACCCCTTATGGGATATGGGGAGAAGATCATTATATACAGGCCCATTTGATGGAAAATTCTTTAAGATTCTTTGATTGGATCGACATGGTGAATATCTTAGTGGAAATTTTATATTGATCTCATAAAAATGGCATAGTCACATAGTGGACTCCTCCTGATACTCCTCAGCGCCATGGGATGTCCAATAGGAGGATAAGGATTCTATTGGATATGGTTCGGTCCATAATGAGATTTACTCACTTACCTTTACTTCTTTAGGGATATACTTTAATCTATTTAATAGGATACTAATTGTACTTTTCACTGGATCATAATGTGATTGTAACCCATCATACCACATTTTATAAAAATAGTTTACCCAAGATGGTGGTAGTGGAAGGACATTGAAGCCTATTTATTCTAAGCTAGTTAGTATTGCACCTTCTTTCACCTCTAGTAGGGTCTCCCATCCTTTTGAAAGATACTTGGTTATGCTTTTAGAAAATGTAGAAGAAGTGTTTCTCATGGAAGATAGGGATCAAGTAGTTGATCCTAAGACCTATGAGGAGGTGATGTACGACATCAATTCTAAAAAATGGATGGAAGCATTATAGTCAAAGGTTGACTTGATACATTATAGGAACCAGATCTAGGATTTCATGAATAGATCTTGAAACTTTTTCAAGATCATACAGCAGAAGACTTAAATAAATTAAATATTTATTTAAATAAATATATAAACATCTAGGTCTCAAATCTATTATATGATCAAGGCATGATATTAAATTAAAAATTAAAATCAAACAAGAAAGAAAAGGTTGATCAAATCAACCTAGATCTACACTACATCAAATGCAGGTATGAAGTTAATAGATCAGATCTATTACCTGAGCAAGTTAGATATTCTAACTTGCTGATTTGGGCTTGAGGATGAAGTCTCGAGCCGCACATGCGTTCGATCTCTAGGAGTTATCAACATGAGCCTACGAGCACGATCAAAGATCCTAATGCAGGAAATCAGCACAGTATGCTAGCACCATGCTGATCTCTCTTCAATGATTGATCCGATGCTTTCTTTTTCAAAACATGGATACTCCAAAATACCAAAAGAAAAGAGAAAGATTTGTGATGCTAAGACACCTCTCAAAAGCTCACAAAAGGGAGGAAGAGATCTGGAACAAAAACCCTAGAAGAAGACCCTCTTCTTCTTCTTTGTTCTTTTTTTAGACACCCTAATTTTTGTTTTCAATATCTCCATGATCCAGATGAATTTTTCTTCTAATTTCTCTACACCATAGAGGACTCCAAAATGTCTACAATCCACAAAAATTTGAGTCAAAAATTCTCTTTAAATAAAGGGATATGTAGAATCCAAGTAAAAAATCTAGACTAGAATGGACCAAATAAGGGAAGTTGTTGGGGCGCCCAAGAGCCCAACTCTTGGGCACCCCCACCTTTTTTTCTGCCATGGACCAGCAAAAGGGGGCACACAAAAAATTCCTCTTTTTCCATGAAAATCAAAGAAAATAAGGAAGGATAGATCGGCACACTAATGAGAAGAGTATTGGTTGACAGGGATTCTATCTCATAGAATCCTTAAGCAAAACTAATTTTCCTTTTGACTTGGTCTTCCAACAAACTTCCATATGAGAAAAAGGAAGAGAGAAGGGAGGCATGAGAAACCTTTGGTAATGGAGATTATTAATGTAAAAACACAAAGAGAAAAGGGTGGGGCGTGAGGATTAGGTGGTGCAAGGAATAGGGAGTCCTAGTCACACTAGGACTCCTATTTTGACTTGGTCAAAGAAGGTCTTTTAACCAAATAAAAATAAGAGTAAATCAATCCAATTAAATAAGGCTCTAACCTATTTAAGGACTTAATTAAATAAGGTTAAATTAGATTTAATTTTAATTAAATTTTCTAATTAAATTAAAAAATTGGGTTGACCCAAGTACTAGTTAGACTATGACTAGTTCTTCCTTGTACTTGACTTATCCTATAAGCCAATTGAACTTGATCCAATCAAGCCAAAATTAAATCTAATTAAATTATATTTAATTAGACTTAATCTCAATCTTCTAGCTTAATCAAATTAAGCTAATTAATAATCGAATTGCTAATCGATCCTCCTACAATACTTGCACTAGGTTAAACACCAATCGTGTTGATTGTTTAAGCCTAAAATGATTCTAAATCACCGATCAGCCAATCGATCGAAACATGAACTCTAATGTATGTGACCTCATAGATCTGAACCTAAGCTGGTAGCATAGAAATAAATTTTTATACCAATCAAAGTGATCATCTAGCAATGATATCCGACGGTCGGATAGGTTGAAAGGTGTAGAACACCATCCTTAGAACCCATGCGAATATAGTTTCCCCATATAATTCATCCCTTTGACCATAATGCTCATAGGACACCTTAGAGTTCAACTGTCAACTCTGATTAGGTTGTCCACATTGTATTTCAAAATATCAAATCCATCAGATGGATTATCCTAGCCAAGATTTTGCTATATTGAAATACGGTGATACATTCTTCTACAACTCTTGGAGTGGTCAATTCCATCTTGATCACACTCCAACTTTGCAAGTACTTGACTGTGCCTAGAAGCCTTTCATTACTGAATTAGAAATTCATTTAGTTCGGTACCAAAGCACAGTGAGTTACTTACAAGTCACTGAGGTAATCTCAGGTCTAAGGGATACTTATACCTATATCCCATCAGAGACATTCTCGATAGCAGAATGCTCTAGACTTGGTCACGTTCAGTGATGGTGTACCCATACATCTCATCTGTCTACCATATCAGTATCTTCATATTCCTTGATTATGAGGACAACCAACCTATATGGCATATAGCGATCAATGCTTGATAGACGTTGTCGTCCTAATTAACAGCCTATGACTTATTCGTAAACAAATTTAAGAACTAATCAATAAATTCTCTCTTTATCGAAACTAAATAGTCCTAAGAACTTCATCACAATAATGGAGTTCATTAGAAGATATAAATTTATGATGAAAAAAGATGCCAAAATATTTTTTATTAATTAATAAATTAATTATAATATTTCAACCATCAACAGACTGATGATTGGCTTTGGAATATAATTTTCAATAACTCCCACTTGTCCTAAAGCTACTCAGCATAGTATCTAATACCCATATTCGACTTATGGTTGTCGAACTTTTTAATTACTAGGACTTTAGTGAAGGGGTCAGCTAGGTTCTCCTTTTCGTCGATCTTCTAAAGGTTGACGTCACCATGATCCATGATCTCATGGACCAAATGAAAGTGGCACAGAATGTACTTTATCCATTGATGTGCCTTCGATTCCTTTGCTTGAGCTATGATGCCAGCGCTGTCGCAGTAGAGTAGGACTGGACCATCAATGGAGGATGCTTTTTCGAGCTCGATGATGAACTTCCTCAGCCACATAGCTTTCTTTGCTTCATCAGATGCTGTTATGTACTCTGCTTCACAAATAGAGTCAGCCACTGTATGCTACTTGAAACTTTTCCAACAAATGGCTCCACCATTTAGAGTAAAGATATACCCCAACATATTTTTTCTATCATTATGGTAGATTGAAAGCTGGAGTCTGTAAACCCCATAAGCTTCAGATCTGACTCACCATAAACCAACCATTGGTCCTTAGTATTTTTCAAATACTTAAAGATGGTTTTAACCACCTTCCAGTAATTTTCTTCAGGGTCAGACTGGTATCTACTCACTACTCCTAGTGATAATGCCACGTTTAGTCTCGTACATGTCATTGCATATATAATAGATCCCACTATCGAAGTATATGGAATTCTACTCATACACTCTCTCTCTTCAGTAGTTATCGGACAATCCTTCTTAAAGAGAGAAATTTCTTGGTCTATCAAAAGATATCTCTTTTTGGAATTCTTCATGCTTAATCTCTTCAGCACAGTTTCTATATACATGGACTGGGATATACCAAGTATCCTTTTAGATCTATCCCTATAGATCTTCATTCCTAGGATGTAGGATGCTTCACCCAAGTCCTTCATGGAGAACTATGATGACAACCAGATTTTTATGCCTTATATTGCGGGGATGTCATTTCCGATTAAGAGAATGTCATCCACATACAAAATAAGGAATACCACTGCGAGACCATTTGCTCATTTGTAAATGTAGGATTCTTCTCCATTCTTAACGATGCCATACATTTTGATTACTTTATCAAAATGCATGTTTTAACTTTGAGATGCTTGCTTTAATCCGTAAATAGATCTCTAAAGCCTGGACACCTTGGACTCATCTATGGATGTGAATCTCTCGGGTTGTATCATATACACCTTTTTGATTAGCTCTCCATTTAGGAAAGCTGTCTTTACATTCATCTATCAGATCTCATAGTCCAAGTGGGCAGCTATTGCAAGCATTATCCAAATGAATTTGAGCATTGCCACTAGGGATAATGTCTCATCATAGTCAATTCCATAATGTTGATGATACTTCTTAGTAACTAGACGGGTTTTATAGATTTTCATCTTTTCATCTGCACCTCTTTTCCTTTTGAATACCCATTTACACCTAATGGGTTTAACCCCTTCAGGTGGGTCAACTAGTGTCCATACATCATTGACCTTCATGGAATCCATTTTGGATCTCATGATTTCTAGCCATTTCTCAGAGTTGGATCTCTGCATCACATCCATATAAGTAATCAGATCCTCATCATTCTGATCGAGTTCGATGAAATCACCATCTTGGACCAAGAATCCATAGTATCTGTCCAAATGGCGCGGTACTCTACCAGATCGCCTTAATGGTGTGGGTTCACTAGGCTTCGAATCTGGTATGATCAAATTCGACTTAGGTTCATCATTCTGTGTCAAACTTTCTATCTGTTCAACTTCATCAAGTTCAAACTTAGAGGCAACAGTTTCTTCACCAAGGAACTTCTTTTTCAGAAAGGTTGCCCTAAGGCTGACGAACATCTTTTGTTCATTAGCATGATGAAAATAGTATCCTTTGGTCTCTTTTGGGTATCCTATGAATGTACACTTGTCAAACCAAGGTCCAAGTTTATCTGTAATTAACTATTTGATGTAAGTCGAGCACCCTCAAATCATAACATGTGAAATTGCTAGCTTACGCCCCGTCCATATCTCATATGGGGTTTTAACTATAGACTTACTTGGAATCCTATTTAATAGATAACAAGTCGATTCGAGTGCATATTTTCAGAAGGATATCAGCAAGCTGGCAAATTCCATCATAGATCGGACCATGTCTAACAGAGTCCAATTCCTCCTTTCAGACACACTTTTATTCTATGGTGTTCTAGGAGGAGTCTATTAAGAGAGAATCCCATTCTCTCATAGATATATAAGAAACTCATTAGAAAGGTATTCTCCTTCTCGGTCTGATCGAAGAATTTTAATACTCTTTTTAGTTTATTTTTCTATTTTACTTCAAAATTATTTGAACATTTCAAAAGAATCTGACTTATGTTTCATCAGATAGACATATAGAAATCTAGATAGATCACCTATGAAAGTGATGAAGTAGACATATCTACCTCTGGCACTTGTGCTTATTGGTCCACATACATCAGTATGTACTAGACCTAAGAGCTCATTGGCTCTCTCACCTTTTCCAATAAAAGATGACTTCATCATTTTACCAAGAAGATGGGACTCATAGGTTGGAAGTGATTCACAATCACTGACTTCAAGGATTCCCTCTTAAGTCAACCTATTTATCCTGTTCTTATTTATACGACCTAGCCTATAGTGCCATAAGTAGATATCTGATACACTATATAATCTAGGGTGCTTGCTAGTAGAATAGACTATATTAAAAGATTGTGATAACATATATACACCATTGTTTAATTATCCACAGAAAGTAGTAACACCATTTATAATGACATTGCAAACTCATTTCTTTATTAAAATTTCATAATTATTCATGGCCAAAAGGCCTATAGAAATGATATTTAAAAAGAAATTGGAACAAAAATGATAATCACTAAGAACAACGGTATGAGATTCAAATACAAATTTCAAAATTCCTAAAGCTAAAACTAGAACTGATCTTCCATCTCCAATGTTTAGGAATCTCTCATCTTGCTCGAATCTTCTACTGACCTACAACCCCTACAACGAATTGCAAATATGGTAAGGGCTACCGGTATCTAATATCCAGTCAGTAATATCACAAACAGAGAAATTGCAAGGAGTTATCATATAAATATCTTGCCCAACAATAGCTTGCTTCTTTCTTTGCCTGCTCGGATCTAGGAAGGCAATATACTAAGGACAGTTCCTCTTCTAGTGCCCCCACTTCTTGCAAAAGAAGCATTCAGCTTGACTCTTATTGGACTTGATCTTCCTGATCAGGTCCTGCATTGATGTCCCAGCCTAAACATGCACCTTCATTGTTTTCTTCTTCTTCTTCTTCTTTTCTTTTCAAAAAAGTCGAGAACCAGAAGACAAACCTTCCACTAAGTTCACCGACTCTTTATGGAGCTGGTGATCCTTCTCAAAGTTTTGAAGTAACCCCAGTAAGCTTTGGTAGTTTACTTCAGGCTTTGTCATTCTGTAATGAGTAAGAAAAGGGAGATAAGATTTTGGCAGCGAGTTCAGTATTGCATCTTTTCTAAGTTGTTCATGGAAGGAAAAGCCGAGTTTGCTCAAGGTCTCTATCAACTCGATCATGTATAGTACGTGATTAGTGACAGAGGCTCCATCCTGCATTCTGGCATTGAAGATGGCACAATTAGTCTTGTGCCTCTCAACGTCATTGGGTGTGCTAAAAGAATCTTCCAACACTTAGAGCATTTCATTTGGCAGAGCTATCTCAAAACTGCAATTGAACTCGTTGCTCATCATAGCCAGCATAATGCAGCGCACCATGGTTCGATCACTGAGCCACTTCTTATAGGTGTCTCTAACTATTTTACGTGCATTGGCAGCTGGCTCCTTAGGTATAGGATCCGTCAGCACATATAGGATCCATTCATGCTCTAGGATAATCTTCAACTTTTGGTACTAGCTATCGAAGTTGGATCCCATCAACTTATCATTGTCCAATAATGATCGGAGCGATAGAAAAGTGGCCATATCTGCACAAAGAAAAATCAAAATCTAATTAGTAATTGATTCATTAAACCTAAAGATTTGGACTTTAATCAAAAAATTTCTCCCACTATTTTATTTGAATTGGTAGCCTCTACCTCCAATTCGAGGAATTATCCTAATTCCTTAGTGGGTACTAGAATCCACATAGACTGTACATGAGCCCAACTTTGGTTGGCCAACCCATGTACATCTAAGGATAGATTTTTAATCAATTATTTCTCTAAATAATTTTTAGTAATTAAATTTTGCCCCAGCCCCTGATCAATTGGCTTTGGCCTTCTCAGAAAAGGGTCTAATTAGATCAAACCATTAACATGACCATGCTTAGCCCATTTAACCAATGAATGATCAAGCCTAATTTTGGTTGGCCCACCTGACCACCATTTAGAAAGATGTATCAAAGAGGTCATATAATGAATGATAATTCCATCAACCGATAAGCACCAGGCCTTTGGGCCTTCAATGATTATCCAACTGATGGACCCATTATCATCCACTTTAATGGGAGGCTATGATCTAGTTATCATATAACTATTTTATTTTAGACACCTAATAATTTTAGAAGATTCATTTATAGAAGTGAGTAGGTCAGATTAACTAGCTTGTCATGATCATCCCACTGGCTTCACTAAGTCAGCTTAAGGGAGACCACTAACAGACTGATCTAGGAGCACCTAAATCAGTCACACTGATTTACCTAGCTAACATGGGTCAACTCGAATAGTCAAGTGATTCAATCAAAACATAATCTCACCAAAAGGCCAGAAAAGTTCGATCGATGGGAGGGTCTGCCAAAGCTTGCCTTAGAGATCATCAAAAATGGCCAGGTAAGTGGACTGCCAATTAAAAACCACCAGTCTGATTTATCTTAGACACTAACTTATTTAATTAGTTTCAATTAGATCAACCTAACAATTCGTGCTAGACCGCATAGCAAAAAATCAAGTCCATCTTGCATCTTATTAAAGACATGAACTTGACCAACTACAACTATTGTAATTGATCTAGAGAATTCTTGACCTAATCTAAGACAATAATTGATTAGATTTAGTCAATTTTCTAATTAAGTCTACTCTTTAACCTAACCTAGGTCTAACCTAATTAATGAATCTAATCCCCACTAACCTATTTAATCCAATGTGTTATAATTTGTGTCTTAGGATCTTCAATTCACAATCCTAGATTCTAATCAATCAACTTCTTAATTCTCAATTAAGTTTTGGGCTGAGGGTTGGGGTTTGGCTTTTCAAAAATAATTTTCATATTTATAAAATATTTTTAGAACATGGTTCTATCAACCAAGTTGCATGTTTGATTCATAATCAATATGCCAGTAAAATAAATATAAAACTACTTTAGATCTAATCTAAATAGGTTCATGTAATTAAAATAGTTTCAATAATAATAAATCATAAATCTTCCTAGATTAAATCTAACACAATTATGATGATTGAAATTAGATTAAAATATTTTTAATCAGCTCATAAAATCTTTTAGATTTAATCTAAAATTTTATGATTAATATTTTAGATCAGCAGGTACTAGGATAATCTATTCGCTATAAGGGATAAACCTTACAGCTGGACAACCTTATGGTAGTCCATGAAATCTAAAATATTTTATTTTTAGATATAAAACTATTTTAAATCTATTAAATCATAAAAAAATTAGATCAAATCTAATAAATTTATGATTAGAGTCAGATCATCACCAACTAGGATAACCTTTTTACTGTAAGGGGTAAACATTACAGTGGGACAACCTTATGGTAGTTCGTGAGATCTAATTTTTTTTTAAATTTTAGATTTAATAATTAGATTATAAATTAGATCTAATCTAATAAATATTTTAAACATATATAGAAATCATATAACAAGAACCTAGGCTCTGATACCAATTGCAGGAACTAGATCTAGGGTTTCACGGATAGATCTTGAAACTTTTTCAACATCATGCAGCGAAAGACTTAAATAAATAAAATATTTATTTAAAAAAATATATAAATATCTAGATCTTAGATCTATTATATGATCAAGGTATGATATTAAATCAAAAATTAGAATCAAATAAGAAAGAAAAGGTTGATCAAATCAACCTAGATCTACACTACATCAAATGCAGGTATGAAGTTAATAGATCAGATCTATTATTTGAGCAAGTTAGACATTCTAACTTACTGATCTGGGCTTGAGGATGAAGTCATGAGCCGCACATGCATTCGGCCTCTAGGAGTCATCCACACGAGCCCGCAAACACGATTAGAGATCCTGATGCAGAAAATCAGGATAGTATACTAGCACTGTGCTAATCTCTCTTCGATGGTTGATTCGATGCTTTCTTCTTTAAAATATGGATACTCAAAAATATCAAAAGAAAATATAAATATTTGTGATTCTGTGACACCTCTAAAATGCTCACAAAAGGGAGGAAGAGATCTGGAACAAAAACCTTAGAAGAAGACCCTCTTCTTCTTCTTTGTTGTTTCTCTAGACATCCTAATTTATGTTTGCAATATCTCCATGATCCAGATGAATTTTTCTCTAATTTTTATATAACAAAGAGGTCTCTCAAATAAATACAATTTACAAAAATTTTAATCAAAAATTCTCTTTAAATAAAGAGATATGCAGAGTCTAAGTTAGGTCAAAAACTTAGACTAGGAAGGACCAAATAAGGAAAGTTGTTGGGGCATCCAACTCTTGGGCTCCCCCACCTTTCTTTTTAGATGTGGACCAGCAAAGGGGGGCACACAAAAAGGTCCTCTTTTACCATGAAAATCAAAGAAAATAAGGAAGAATGGGTCAGCACACTAATGGAAAGAGTTTTGGTTGACAAGGATCCTATCTCATAAAATCCTTAAGCAAAACTAATTCCCCTTTTGAGTTGGTCTTCCAACAGACTTCCATATGAGAAAAAGAAAGAGAGAAGGGAGGTGTGAGAAACCTTTGGGCATGGAGATTATTCACATAAAAATATAAAGAGAAAAGGGTGGGGCATGAGGATTAGGTGGCGCAAGGAATAGGGAGTCCTAGTCACACTAGGACTCCTATTTTGACTTGATCAAACAAGGTCTTTTAATCAAATAAAAATAAGAGTAAACCAATCCAATTAAATAAGGCCCTAATTTATTTAAGAACTTAATTAAATTATATTAAATTTAATTTAATTTTAATTTAATATTTAATCAAATTAGAAAATTGAGTTGACCCGAGTCCTAGTTAGTCTAGGACTAGTTCTTCCTTGCAATTGACTTATCCAATAAGCCAATTGGACTTGATCCAATCAAGCCCAAACTAAATCTAATTAAATTATATTTAATTAGACTTAATCTCAACCTTCTAACTTAATCAAATTAAGTTAATTAGTAATTGAATTGCTAATCGATCCTCCTGTAACACTTGCACTAGGTTAAACACCAATCATATTTATTGTTTAAGCCTAAAATGATTCTAAATTGCTGATCAACCATCTGATCGAAATATGAACTCTAATGTATGTGACCTCATAGGTCTGAACCTAAGCTGGTAGCATAGAAATAAATTTTTATACCAATCAAAGTGACCATCTAGCAATGATACTCGACGGTCGGATAGGTCCAAAGGTGTAGAACACCATCCTTAGAATCCATATGAATATAGTTTTTATATAATTCATCCCCTTGACCATAATGCTCATAGGATACCTCAGAGTTCAACTGTCAACTCTGATCAGGTTCTCCACATTGTATTTCAAAATATCAAATCCATCTGATGGATTATCCTGGCCAAGGTTTTGCTATATTGAAATACAGTGATACATTCTTTTCCAACTCTTAGAGTAGTCAATTTCACCTTGATCATACTCTAACTTCGCAAGTACTTGATTGTGCCTAGAAGCCTTTCGTTGCTGAATTAAAAATTTAATTAGTCTAGTACCAAAGCATAATGAGTTGTTTGCAAGTTACTGAGGTGATCTCAAATCTAAGGGATACTTATACCTATATCCCATCAGAGATATTTTCGATAGCAGAATGCTCTGAAGTTGGTCACGTTCAATGACGATGTATCCATACATCTCACCTGTATGCCATACCAATATCTCCATACTTCTTGGTTAAGAGAACAACCAACCTATATGGCATATAACGACCTATGCTCGATAGACACTGTCGTCCTAATTAACAGTCTATCATTTGATCGTGAATGAATTTAAGGACTAATTGATAAATCTTTTGACTAATTGATAAATCTTTTCTTTATCGAAACTAAATAGTTCTAAGGACTACATCACAATAATGGAGTTCATTAGAAGATGTAAATTTATGATGAAAAAAGATGCCAAAATATTTTTTATTAATTAGTAAATTAATTATAATATCTCAACCATCAATAGGCTGATGATTGACTTTGGAACATAATTTTCAATATACATTTCAACCAAATCTAATCATAGCAGATCCACCAGAGGGTATTGTACTCATTAGATGTAAATGAATCTACAAAAGATAGTTAAATGCGGTCGGATATGAAAACTATTTTCTTAATGGATATCTTGTGAAGATATCTATATGGATCGGACTAATGGGCTTCACTTCTGGTGATGGAGATCATAAGATCTACAAGCTATATGAATCAATTTTTAGATTAATGCAAGCATCTTGGAGTTGGATTGATGCGATGAAAATATTTGATTTTATCAAAAATAAGAAGAAACCTTGAGTTTTCAAAGGGTCAGCAGAAGGATGAGATTCTCCTAATTGGGAAAGGTGTTCTTATATTGACCTAGGTCAAGAGTTGGTTTTCAAAAAGGGTTCTCCAAAAAGACCAAGAGAAAGTATCTAGGTATGAAGGTTTATAGAGATAGATCTAATAGGATGCTAGGCTTTTTATGAGAAAAGTAAATAAAAGAGGTGTTGAAGAGGTTTGGCATGGAAACTCTAAGAGGGGACTTCTATCCCTTAGGCACGGCATGTATCTCTCCAAGAAGATATGTCTAAATACAAATGAGGAGATTCACCTCATGAGCTAGATCCCTAGTGGTTCGGCTAAAGGGAGCCTCATGAATCCCATGCTATTTACCCGACTTAATTTTCTGTGAGTATCGTGAGCAGATATTAGTCAAAACTAGGTGTACGATACTGGATAGCTATAAAGAACGTCCTTAAGTACTTGAGAAGTACTAAAAATTTATTCTTGATTTTTAAAGAAGGATTTTGATTTGTGAGATTTATGGGTACACATGCTCAAATTTTGTGTCTAACATTGATTATAGAGAGTCTATATTAGGATGTATGCAATGTAAAAATTAGTAGATTAGAAGAGTTTCAAATAACCAATTATTGTAGGAAGCTAAGTTAGTCACCATTTCCAAAGGTGCTAGGTAAGATCTTTTGGTTCAAATATCTTTGTTGCTTTTGATATCATGAGATGTCATCATAGTAACAATCTTGGTACCATAGCTTTTAGCTTATATGCCTGGGTCTCTCTAGAATATCCCACATAAGGAAAATGAGACTTTGAATAATATTCGACTATCTCAATAAGAAAGATGTCAAGATGAAGAGAGTGGACCCTATGGAATCATGGTGGATCCACTGACTAAACAATTTAGCCAGCTATAGATTGAAGTCTATCTTGAGAAGATGGGACTTAAGTTCATGGCCAATTGAGTTTAGGTCAAATGAGAATTTGTTAGATGTGTGACTTAAGCTAATTATTGATAGATACATTACAATTTTCTAAGGCATAAATTTATATTTGATTTATTAAAATTAAAATTATAGATAATTATTTTTATTCCAGAGTAATGTGTCCTAGAATCATCCAAGAAATTAATGATCAATGATACATATTCTTAAGAGTAGAGAATTTAAGTCATGTGTAATTATAGATTAATTCCTAAACTATTCCCAATCAATGATTATCACATGGATGGTGGTAGATCCAATTAGATCGGTGCACAAATCATTTTTCCTTTTGATAGATGGATCTTATTTAAGTCTATAGTATAGGGATATTGGAGTGAGAGTGCAGGTGGTTGACATAGATCAATGGTATGGAGCATGACCAAGATCGAGAAGTCACTTGGATGCTTACTCATTCATCAATGACTTCTCGATGCTATAGTTATGTGAGTGGTTCTTGAACTTGAGGTGTATCGGCCAATCACCTTGAGGATGCTATAGTTTGACTATATCATAACTCGATCCCCTATCTATATGGAGCCTTAAGGTGTATGTTGGCTGTAGTATATTTATTGTAGAACTTGGGTTGCATCAAGAGAGGATTTATCAGCCTTAGCAGTAAAGGAGCAGTCTTATGCAACTTAGGAGGCTGAGTCCATAAGTCTATGACCATAGCAGCATGATTATGAAAAGAAGTTTGCACGAGATTCATGATTGGACTCGAGTTAATTAAGTTTGGCATATGACGGATGTTTAGGATTTGACGAGGTTCCATGACCTGCATCCTGTCGGAACTCTCGATAGAAAAACATGATTACACGATAACTACACCTAGGGGTTCATCTTTTTTTTTTTTTGCTGGGTTGCCACTATATGCTGCTAGACATTATTGGTGGATTGTGAAAACTCATTAGGATCATTTTTGGATCAACAATCCTTATTAAGATGAGTTAGAATTATTTCAGCCCATCGAAAGGAGTTTTGATGATACTATGATGAAGATCGTGGTATATCTCACTATGAGATAGAATAAAATTTGAGAGCTCACACATAAAAGAAGCTCATCCTGATCAGTAGCTTGGAACATTATCAAATTATCAATTAGATTGATGATTTGGATCAATTTATAAAAGTTACAAATTTGGAAATTGCTAATTGTTAGCACAAGGGACTTTATTGGAAGTGTTTCAATTTAATTGGATCTAATTGAATTATGGTTCAAGTTCTAATTAATTCAAATTAGATTTAATTTAATTGAACTTGACTTAATTTAAGGCTAATTAGATTTAATTATCTAAGTTAGACTTGGATTTCATTCTTGATTGGATCAGGTTTGATAGCTTTCAAATTAGATTTGAATCAGGCTTAAATTAGATTTGGTTTGAACACAAATTGGATCCAATTAAAGAAGTCCACTTGAGCCATGGTTGATTGGGCTTCTCTCTCTATTTGGTGTAGTTTTTATAGAAGGGAGAGTGGGGTGCATGCCTCCTTTGGATGAGATCTAGTAAGGGCACATGCCTCCTCTTCTTTTGGTATGTTCCATGGGTGCTCACCCTTGGAAAGAGTGTGGAGGAATGAGAGGGGCACACGCCCCCCCTCTAGTTTCAGCATGGAGAGCAAGAGAGAGTGCATGCACTCTCTCTCTTGTGGACACCTGGACACTGAGTGGGACGCTAAGGGTTGGCACCCCCTTCGCTTTCCATATTTGGCATGGAATTTTTCAATTTAATTTTGATTTTCTTTCAAAGAAAATTAACAAAGGAGGAAAGAGTCCTTATGAGATAAAGACTTGCCTCCTATCCTTGATTGGAGTTTTGATTAAGGTTGTTTTTAAGAGGCCTTTCTCTATGGGTTTAAAAAGAGGATATAGAAAATATTGATTTTCTAGAGCCTTCTCAAAATCTCCACACTCCTCCTTCATCCTAACGCCTCTTCTCACTCTAGACAAGATTTAAGAGAGTGAAATCAGAGAGAAAAAGAAAAAGAGAAGAAAAGATGTTTTCTTCCTCCTTTTGGTGGTTCTTGAAAGTCACTTTCAAGTCTATGCAAAAGGTTCGCGCAGTAGGCTTTTGTTCTGATCTAAAATAGAAGCTTTAGATCCAAGTCAAGAAGAAACATCTGCAAGATGCTAGCACTCCAATGGCATTGGAGCTTCGATTAGGTCGTCTCTATGTGAATACCAGCAGAGGCTAAGCACTTGCACGGCTACATCTAAAAACTCGGGCATCCGCAAGATCCAATCCGACAAGAAGATGGAAAAGCGATTAAGGTAATTGATATTCCCTCTTTATTTCTAATTTAGATCTATGTTTAAAATTTATTTATGCATACTAATCGATCTTTAGGTGATATAGATTAGATCTGCATGCATTTGTATGAAAAGGTTTTTATATATGCTTTCCTCTATGCCTTGTTCATGAGATGAATTTTGCATGCCTGTCACCTAGATTTCCTTCATAGCCGACCTAGAACCTCTCACCATGGAAGGAGAGGATCCCTTACTCCACACTTTGGGAAGGGCTCCACTCGAAGTTGATCTTCACCTCAGCATTCAGAAGCTTGTACCGCCCAAGATGCTAATTTGGATTGAAGGCTCTAGGAGATGAACCGATGGATTAAGGCATTGCATAGCTAGGCCCCAATTCAGGATCGTGAGCTCAATTTCAATGCCGACTTACCTTTTAGTACAAAAATCATGCAAGAGTCGATCCCCAACCACTTCAAGATGCCATAATTGGAGGCCTACAATGGTTCAGCTGATCCTATAGACCATCTTGAGACTTCCAAAGTCTTGATGCTCTTGCACGGTGCCATTGATCGGATATTATGTCAAGCCTTCCCATCCATTTTGTGATGGGTGGCTCAGTACTAGTACTCAAATTTGAAGCCAAATTCCATCCACACCTTTGAGTAGCTCAACTGATCTTTCGCCACTCACTTCATTAGTAGTAGGAGATAGCATCAAGGAGATAGCATCAAGCATCAGATTCCCTGATGAATATCAAGCAAAGAAAAGAAGAGTCCCTCCTAGCCTATGAGCTAGTTCAATGTGGCCATACTTGAGGTACATGACCTTGATCAGTTAGTCATGATATTAGTCCTAAAGGGCAGACTCCAGAAGTATTGGTTCCTCTTCTCACTTGAGAAGAGGTATCCAAAAGACTTCACCGAGATGCTAGCTTGGGTGGAGAAATATACCATTGCCGAGGAGGCTTATGGGCTCCACAAAACCTCGTTTGAAGTCAGAGCCAAGGTAAGGAAGGAAAAGGAAGAAGACAAGAAGGACTTGCCAAGGTTGGAGAATCACCAAAGGATTTGCGACGATCCAAGACTCTGCCTACAAGTTGATAATAGATCGATGTCCATAATTGCCAAGCTTGATGATGCACTTAAATCAATAAGGTAATGGAAGTTGTGATGGGCTTCACACCTCAAATCCTAAATGGGTTTAGCGCATGCCATGTGTGAATCATACATTCACAATACCAGTTACTAATGGATGGTTTTAAATAGATGAAATCCAACTTCCTCCACTTGCTCACAGCACCATCATTAGGCTATTTATTGCATCTGACCTCAAAAACATGCATTACAAAATGAAACAAGAAAGTGGTATCAATAAAACTGCTTTCAATAATACTCCAATTGTTTGATCATGAAATAGGTCAATAAGCAATCAGACTACTTTCTTCATCCAAGCTGAAGAAAATGGCTCTAGCTCGAAAGTAGAGGGCATGATATGGTATATAATCAATTTGCCTATCAAGATTGGACATGTGGCAAGACATTTCAAACATATTTAAATTTCAAATGGAGAAACAAGATAAGCATGAAAATTATTGTTATGCCTATGACTGCTCGGAGCCACAGCCATAGATTTGATCTATTGTGTAGAACCTGGGTATTAATCCAGCAAACTGAAGAAGATCTAAGAAGAAGAGAGAAAGGGGATGACGCCTAAGGTTTTGGCATTGAAACCAGAGAGAAAGAGAGATAGAGAGTTAGAGAGAAAAGCTATGTTGTATTCCACTTATTATAAATGTTACAATATCTTTATTTATATATCCAAGGATCTCTACATGAACCCTAATAAACCCTAGCTAAAAAACTCTGCTAGGCTAACCCAATATATTAAAGCACTCATCCAAATTCATGTACACCTATGATTTTACATACTTTCATCCCCTGGATCCAAACCCGATCCATACATGAATTAGCCCTTCTTAAGACCTCTCAAACCAGGCCTTAAAACTCCTTGGATTAAACTCAATTGAAGACAAAATAGAAAACCCCATGTAGGTCTATCCATCGCATATGAGCCAGCTCGATGGAGGATGCATCTCGTGCCATAGATTTTTGAATTCTATTTTCTATCTGCCTGAGAGAGCTGGCTCAATCTCGATCCAAGCTAGCTCAATCTGTATCCAAGCTAGCTCTACCTGTATGCCAATCCCTTTTCTTAGCGATACTTCTCCTAACTCTAGTTCTTTGCTCCACCTTGTATATATAAGTCTCCGGAGCACCAACGAAGCCCCTCAAGGTTCACATACCTGAACCTCAAGCTTATGGAGAGCTAAATGTTGCCTCCATTCTAGGACTACTCCTATCTTAGCCCTAGGACTACATCTATTCTAGTCTTCTAGAGCCAACATCCTAACTCCTTTTGTGGCCTCTCAAGGCTTGGGAGCACCACCAAAATCTTACAATCTCCACCTTGGTGTATCGAAGCCTTAGCACACCTAGCAATGTCCTGTTGCATGATTCCATTGTTGATATATGCCTTGATAGTCCCTTTTGCAAACATCACCTTCGCCAATCCTCTTTAGCTGCTGAGCTCTCTTGGAGGCTTTTGGAATGACCACCTCCACCACTGAAGTCTTTGGCTTTCTCCTTTGCACCAACTTTGGAGTTGTAGGCATCCTTCTACTTAGTAGCTGCACCACTTATTCTAGACTTCTTTAGAGAACCTACAGCATTATTGTACTGGCACTCGCTACTCGACTTGACACAGTCTTCTTAGACCTATGCCTATCCTCGTTCACACCCGCTACACCTGGAACTGTGCATCTCTGGTGCTGGTGTTGGGATATCGCTCCTACCTCTGCACTCCTTCGCTCTGAACTCATGCCACATCTCTCTCTACTTATGAAGCCACCTCTGCCCGATACTCCACCTAGAATTGAAGTTCTCCTGATGTCGCAAAAGATTCTAACTCTCCAACCAAGTCACCCAAGGTCAACCATCCAATACTACACTGCTGGGTCTATTGTTGCACCTTGAATACCATCACTGCACGTTCGAACCTTCCACACTCTATGGATCTCTTTAAAGCCATCTTGGATACACTGCACCTCACGGGCTCCTCCGAAATCAACAAGTGCTCATTCGACTCTTCTCCTTCAGCATTTGTATTAATGAAATCTGACTTTTCTTCTTTCTTGCACTTCTTTCAAAGTGGACACTCCCTCTTAAAGTACCTTGCTTCATCATACTTGAAACATTTTCTGGACTCCTTACTGCTCCTCTGCTCACCCTTCTTCTTTCCTTTTCTAGACCTCTTTAAAACTGCAAGATCCTCCTGGAAGACCTCTCTCTTTGTCATCCATTTTTGCTACTTGTTGGACTTGAGCACTAATATGATCTTCTCGTACACCAATGTCTCCTTACCATATAGCAGCACAGTCACCAATGGATCAAAGCTCCCGGATAGCGAATACAATAGCAACAGGCTTTTGTCCTCATCTTCAAGATGCACCCCTATGTTGATCAAGTCCATGCTCATCCAGTTGAACAGCTGAATATGCCCTGCAACATCCTCGCCCACCTGCATCCGAAGGCTTTATAGTTGCTTCTTCAGTATCAACTTATTACACATATTTTTCTCCACGTACAACTGATGTAACCTCGACCATAATCCTTTGGATGTTCTCTCCTCCAACATGGCATACAAAATCTCATCTACCAGACAAGCTCTAATCATGGTGCATGCCCTTTTTCCTAAGGACATCTACACTTTGTCTGTCATCTCCTCCGGTCTATCCTCCAAGGCCAAATCCAATTCCATCTGCACTAGCATATCCTCCACCCTAACCTTTTACTTTGTGAAACTTTCTTTGCCATCAAATTTCTCAAATCCTATCTTCAACCTACTATTTTTCATGATCAATCTAAAATAAATAATAGCAAAGAGGAAGATTTGAAAATTACCTTGACTAGAGAGGATGGATAGTAGCCCTTAGATCTTTTTCTTCCTTACAAAGCCTAGAGAAAATCTAGATCTAAACCTTACTGTTGATCCTCTGCTAAAATCCGATCTTCCTCTTCTACACTCAACCAGGCTCTGATACCAATTATTTGAAAGAAACTGCAGGATCGGCCTGATCGGATCAGGTTTAAGTAGTGAAATTTAAAAAAAAGAATTGATAATCTAATCAGATCTGAAAGCTCTAAGATCTGATTGTAAAAATCTAAAGTAAAATATGCACTGGGATATCGAAATACCACCTATTTGCGAATAAACACCTTACTTGCTGTGATGATCTATTGCTATCTCGAGATCTGACTTAAGCCATGCACATGCCCCACCTCTACCAATATTCACTTGGGTTAGATTTGGAGATCTTCTTATTCTATATATAACCTCTAAAAATTAGAAATGGATCTCCTGAATGTGCCTTCGATCTAATCTCCAACAGTGATTCAATCAACACATGATCGAAAAGTTCTTCAACCTCGACTTGCATGGACAGCACCTCGATGCTTGGAGTACTGGTCAGCCCAACTCTTGGATGTGGGAGAGAGGGATTAGATGAGGGAGAGGAGGCATGGAGAAAAGAAGTAGGGTCTATATGTTGGGATGTGGAATGGCCAAACACTTCAGCCTGATCTCCAATTTATAGACAAACTAGAGTCCTAGAGTCCTAGGGCTTCTCAAACTTTGACCCATTCAAAATTTAAGAAGCAGAAGGACTCCTCACATTCCCCCACACCCATTCAAAATTTGCATGGATTTATGTCATATAAAAGCCCTTTCTGGCATGTGCCACCTTATCCAGAAAAGGTGGGTTAGGCACTAGATAATATCTCTCCATGATTTCAAATTTATTTGACCAATTCAAAGTAATTTAAATTCCAAAAACTTTTGTTGGAGTTTAAATTCCCTCTCCCTTGTCTCTATCTTCAAGGGGTGCATGCGAGGAATGGACGTGTGCCCTTCTTTCTTTAGGAAACCATCTGGGGGCATGCCCCAAGAAAATAGGGGGTGCATGCCCCTCTCCTTCCCTTCTCGCGCATGACCAAGTCAAAGTGGGGGTGCCAACACTTGGTGCCTGTTGGTGCCCCCTTGTCCAAATTCTCCTCATGTGAGATCAGGACAAGGCCCGATCTGATTAAAACAAGGTCTAGTCAGTTTAGAACAAATCCATACAGGGATCTTGGATAAGCCAAATTCAATTTGATTGAGTCCAGACTAATCATAAAATCTAATGAAG
The DNA here is from genome assembly GCA_006176705.1 of Cocos nucifera. NCBI lineage: Eukaryota > Viridiplantae > Streptophyta > Magnoliopsida > Arecales > Arecaceae > Cocos > Cocos nucifera. Next base: position 143,124 of record QRFJ01001581.1, read on the forward strand.
GAGAATATTAGGTCTAATCGTGTGCTAGCATGATTTTCTTGAACCTAATTAGATCTAATCCAAATCAATCAGATTCCATGAGTCCAATTAATGACATCCAAATCTAAACTCTTGTTTGTGTAGTCTAATAGGTTCAATTTTATATGGTAATGGAGCATGTTGCAATCTTCATCATTGATATCATCGAAATATCTTTTAATGGATTAGAATTCTTTCTGATTCGCCCAATTAGAATTATCGATTATCAAGATAATTCTAATTGATCCTATAATTCACTAGTGACACCTAGCAGTATATGGTAGCAACCCATTAGAACCGAATATGAACCTCTCGGTGCAGCCATCATGTGATTGGGCTCTTCTATCATGAGTTCCGATAGGATTAGTTTAAGGTCGACTCATCAATCCCAATTCCTATCATATGATTGAATCATTTTATTCAAGTTCGATGTGAAAATCTAATAAAAACTCCTTTCTATTATTTTATATTACCATGGCTATAGGCTTTAGGATTCAATCTCATGATCACCATGGGACTACTCCTACTCTATCGAGGTTGATAAATTCCATATTGGTGCGATCTAATTCCTATAATGAATATGCTATAGTCAATATATACCTTAGTATTCCAAATGACTAGGAGACTGAGTTATGATATAGCCAAAGTATAATACCCTCAAGATGAATTATCGATGCACCTCAGGTCAAAGAACCAGATACGTAACTACAGCATCGAGCCAATCATCGTTGAGAAATAGACTCTATTATGACTACTCAAAAATGATCAGGCTTTGTATCCTTGTTCTCAACAAGCACCTATACTATTGCTCTGGTATCTCCACACCATACATTCGAGACTCATCTATCTTAAGAAAGTGATCGTACACTAATCTTCTAGATTGATCATCATTCTCATGATGATCTTACGATTGGGAATAGTTTATGAGTTTATTATAACAACACATGTCTTAAATTCTCAATGTAGGGTTTGGTGATCAGGATGGAAGCATGGATTTCAAAGCAATTTATATGAAATCATAAAATCAAATCCTAACCCAAGGACCACCTTATTAGAATTTAAATCATATAATATGCTATTATAATATAATATGGAGTATAGGAACATACCTCTGATCGTTAAACCTTGATTCAAGCCTAAATTCTGGTAGAGGTCCGTTAGGGGTTCCACTAAGTACCCACGTGTTCACCCTCCAACATTGATCCACACAGGAACTTGATCAAGCCTCTAACACCTTTTATATCTGATTCCTTTAATTAAATTTTTATTATAAAAATTAAATTTTATTTGGGCAGAACTATCTTTTAACCTTACTTTCTTCCACCTAGTCTTTCCTTTCCTTGCTTTCTTTTCTCTTTGTCTTCTTAATTTTTTTTCCTAATATCTTATCTTAAAGAAAACTTCTTATCCTTATTAGGATCTTGTCTAGACAAGAAAAGGAAAGAAAGAATATTGGACAAGAGAGAACACTTGTAAGAAAGAAGGTTTGATTGCCTTGGACTCCTGGTGTATGCCCCTATTTATAATGTACATAGGGGTGCCACCACAAAAATCTCATGCCTCCTCAAATTCATTTCTCATGCCCATTCATAATATCAGGACCATCTAGAAATTTAGGACACATGGAAACCAAAAGGAATTAATCCGAAGAGAGTTTAACATGCAGAAGGACTCTTCGGTGGAGAAACAATTTTACGATGATTTTTGAAGTATCGCAAAACTTCACAAATATGGCGCAATTAATTTGAATGGTGTGGATCAGATCTTTGGCTATCCAATGGCCATAATAGGGGATGCCATATCAGAGTGTGGCATGAAGAGGGGTGTGGAATGAGTTAATGTCCCTTGTGCCTTGGACTCTTAGTCCAAGAGGCGCCAACAACCAAGGGGTGGTTAGGAGTCCAAGTCTATCCAAAAACCTGAAAACCATCAAAGAGTTTTATAAGTAGAAGGAGTCTTCTGGGAAGCTCTTTAGATCTAAAGTCCACATAAAAAATTTACATAGAAAATAAATTTGAAAAGGACTTGGAGAAAGGCGCCAATTCAAAATATGCGCCACATATGTCCCTAGCACATGAACAACCTCCCATGCGCCAAGAGAGAGACTCTCTAGCAGGTTGGATTTAAAGATGAGGCACCCAACACTCAGCCCATTAAGCAAAGGATTGACCCAATTAGGATCCAAATCTGATTTGGTTTTAATTGGATCAAATTAGCCAAAATTGGGACCCAATTCGAATCCAATTTGAATCTAGGTGCTAGGATTTGCAACATGTGCTAGCATGTTTAACCTGCAAACATGATCTAATCCAATTAGATCTTTGATTAGTTCTCTTTATGTGTGACCCATTGGATTTTATATCTAGCCAGTAGTAGGTTTGGGTGTGATTTGACCTAATTTGGTTAGAACTCAACCAAACAGATTTAGGTCAAATCGAGTTAACCCGATTCGATCAATTAGAACACTTTCTAATTGATGATCAAATTAAATTCTTTAATTTAATCTAGCCAACAAGACAAGATTGACATCTAGCAATGTATCATGTCTATCTAGAAGATCTAAAATTTTAGTACAAATATCAAAAATATCCTTTAGTGAAAAGTTACCATGCAACTCGACCTTGCATCCCGAATATGACTTTGGATATAGAAACATGCCAAACCCAATATCATATTCATATTTCTCTCAATTTTATAATGATGATTCAATTAATAAAATATTAAAAATTATTTTTAATTTTTATTATGCTTTGATCAAAGTCTTCCTGAATCATCATTCGATTGAAGCAAGTAGAATATGATTTCTTCTTACTAGGAGTGATCGATTTCATATTGACCTACTCACAACCTCTATATGTAGTCCACCATATCCAGAATATTCTATATGTGACTAAATCATGAATGAGTATAAATCAATATACAGGTTCATGCATACAAGATTTTATGATAGTCTCAGGTCAAAGGATTACATGCACAACTTCTACTATGAGAACCATCTATTTATATGTAGATAAGACTCTATTTGATGTTCTCAAGTTAGATCAATTCAGTGAACTCATTTTCTAATGAGCACCCACATCTTTATATTAGTACCAAATCCAAGTGATTGTGAGATCAATCACCCTCTCCAACAAGCATACATAGGATGTGCCAATCTTTCCAAAAATATTGATCCCCAACTTAATGTTCCATCAATCTAGAATATTCTAGATTAGGATTTTAAGGTTTTAGATCTCACTAGTATAATCTCATCGGAACCATAAAACCATAGCCCTAATCTATGGGGTTCATCATAATCATAAAAATAAATAATTAAGATATAGCATTTGATGAAATAAATGCCTTTATTGATTTAAAATATCATTACATGAGTCTGGGAGATAAAAGAATATCCCATCAAAAATATATTTTGGTTAGCTTGTAGGGTATATTCCTTTCAATCTCCCACTTGTACTAAATTCAATCACCCTTATATTTTAATCCCATACAATCGAGGTGGTGATCAAATTGCTGCTATGGTAGAGCCTTAGTGAATGAGTCTGCTTTGTTGTTCTTTGTACCTACTCATTCAATGACAACATCTTGTTTCTCGATAATTTCTTGAATGAGATGGAAGCATCTCAGAATGTGGTTGGATTTATGATGAGATCTTGATTTCTTTACTTGAGCAATTGCTCCAGTATTATCATAGTAAAGTGGTACTGGGTTCTCAATCTTCAGAACAATACCTAACTTAGTGATGAACATTTTCATCCAAACAACTTTCTTGGTGGCTTCACTTGCAGCTATATATTCTGCCTCAGTGGTTGAGTCAGCTACAGTTGGCTACTTGGTACTCTTCCAACTCACTACTCCACTATTCAGAGTAAAGATATATCTTAAAATGGATTTGCTATCATATAGGTCTGATTGAAAACTAGAGTCAGAATATCCTTCTAGTTTAAGATCAGATCCACTATATTTTAGAAAAATATCTTTAGTCTTTCTCAAGTACTTAAGAATATTTTTTACTACTTTTTAATGATCCTCTCCTGGATTAGCCTGAAATCTACTAGCTATGCCTAAAGCATAAGCAATATCAGGCCTGGGACATAACATAGCATATATTATTGATCCTGCTGCCAAAGCAAAAGGAATAGAACTCATTCTATTTCTCTCTTCAGATGTCTTAGGAGACATCTTCTTGGAGAGATGTATGCCTTGACTCATGGGTAACTAACCTCTTTTACTTCCATCCATACTGAATCTTTTCAGTACTATGTCAATGTACCTAGACTGGGACAAGCCTAGCATCCTCTTAGATCTGTCTCTATAGATCTTTATACCAAGTATATAGGATGCTTATCCTAAATCTTTCATGAAAAACTTATTTGATAGCCATAACTTGATCGATTGCAATATTAGGATATCATTCCCATTAAGGAGTTTGTTATTTACATATAGAACCAAAAAAACTATGGCACTCCCACTAGTTTTCTTATATACACAAGGTTCATCCACATTTTTTATAAAGCCAAACTCTTTGACTATTACATCAAAGCAAATGTTCCATCTCCTTGAAGCTTGTTTTAATCCATAAATGGATCTTTTAAGCTTGTATACTTGATCTGGTCTCTCACTTGAGACAAATCCTTCTGGCTATGACATGTAAATCTCCTTAAGGAAATCATTAAGAAAGGTGGTCTTCACATCCATTTATCATATTTTATCATATAGTATGCTGCTATGGCAAGCATAATTTGAATAAATTTGAGCGTGATAATAGGTGAGAATGTTTCATCATAATCTACACCTAGATTTTGCTTGAAATTCTTAGCCACCAATCTGACTTTATAGATTTCAACTTGGCCATCTGCTTCAATTTTTTGCTTATAGATCCATTTGCATCCAATAGGGTTCACACCCTCTAATGCATCAACCAAAGTCCAAACTTTGTTGGTGTACATGGAGTCCATCTCGAATTTTATGCCAGCCAGCTATTTATCTGAGTCCTTACTCATGGCTGCTTTCGTATAGGTTAGAGATTCATCAGTCTTAATGATTTGGGCTTCATTATTCTTAACAATAAACCCGTACCATATAGGTGCTTGTTGCAATCTATCAGAACTATAGAAAGGAGTTGTATTTTTTGATTCTTCCCTATTTATGTGTTCATTTGGTTGAGAAATTTTTATTTGTTTATCTTGAACTTCGCTAAGTTCAATATTTCTCCCACTATCTCTTTCTTGGATAAACTCTTTCTCCATGAAAGTAGCATGCCTACTTACAAACATCTTTTATTCAGTAGGGTGGAAAAATAAATATTCCATACTGTTGGAGAGAAATCCATGCCTATCGAAGTTTGGCTAAGACTCTGACTCTTGATCAGTTCCGTCCGATTGTAGTTATAACAACTGAACCTCAACCCGCAGGAGTATTCAAACTCTGAATCATTATGAGATGATCGACCTTCAACACTACAGTCAGATAATCCGATTGGCTAAAAAGACTGATTTTAGATTCAACAGGGCATTGCGGATTCCTTCTCCAGATGAACTTGAACACTTAATGCTTTTGCCCTAGAGAACCGACTAAGTCCTCGGCTCCCGTGCATCCTATTTGGTCGATCTCCTTTCGATAACCTATGTAGCCCCACTCGGATGAACTTCTTTGGATCCCTCTTTTGGCAGAATCTTAGTCGAACTCCTTCTGGATTTTTTCTTTAGCAGAACTTCTCCAGCAATTGAACTTCTTCCTAACTGCCCTCAGATGAAATTCAATGCCTTATCATTATTCACTGGTGAGAAACCCTAGGAATGGATGAACCTCAAAGGAATAGCAGAGATGCCAGTGTTTCAGTAGCGCTTGCTTATTACAGCCATCAGTCAATACTTGATCCAAGCGGACCCCTCACAATCGGACTCCTTTCGATTGGACATTTTCAAGGCCTCTTCGTTAGTCGAACCCCTATCAGACTTTTCTTTCGATCAAATTTCTTCTAGCCATCTAAAAGAACCATGACGTACACCTTCAAAATAGCGAATAAAAGCCAATGCATGGTTAATCTTGAGAACCTCCAAACTCCTCCAAAACAATAATGTCCAAGAGCCCTTTATCGCCTATAGTTGTCCCATCCAAACTCTAGCTGTTATGTCTCCAACAGACTAGCATGTCACGATAACGGACACCACCCACTGTAATAAACCCCACGTTACCCCGAACGACCCACTACCAAATAGTTGTGGCTGTCACTATCAGTTTGTTATAGTCTTCGGGGCTATAAAAGAGATCCTCCAGATACATTTTCTTCAAGCTCTCTTCTCCCTTTTGATACTCTGCAACTTTCTATAGCGAGAATTTTATTTCTGTTGGCCGAAAGAGCCGATTTGATCGTCAAAGGATCCTATCGAAACCACCCCCCCAGGCTCTAGATGAGACTTATTTTATAAATCACCGACGGCAATCTCATCTTCCTCGACTCCAATGCTTCTCCGACGACGATAAGATTTTGCACCAACAGGATTGGTGCTAGAAGAAGGGCATGAACCTTCACCTTTTGAAGTTTTCTTAATCTTAAATGAGTGCTTAGTAGAGATCTCAACTTCTTCTCCTCCAAAGTTCTTCTTTTCAAAAAAGATGCCTCACAGAAAAGCTTCAACCCGACGGTCAACGGCCTCCATGGCCAGATCCCATCCTGATATGCCCGCCCCTATTTCATCCCTGGCAACTGAAGCTCCACCTACAGTAATGGTGCACATGAAATAGTTCAACTTGCTGGTCCAACAGGTTCATAGCCTCATGAAAGCAGTGTAGGCCATGCAGTAGCAGCAGCCTTCGATGCCAATTTGATCGAAGCAGGCTTCTCCGGAGCCCCATGATACGGTCTAGGGACGGTCGACTTAGGCAAGCTGGCCAGTGACCTTCGAAAAGGTGAAGCAGAGGGCCGAGAGCCCTTGCTCTGATTGATAAGTAATAAAAATATACTAATCAAAGTATTAAATTATAAAATAAATTAATCTATTTTTTTAGAAATTGATACTTTTATTAATCTTATGTAGAAAAGAAGGCTACCAATATGAAGATCTTATTTTTCTAATTTGGATAAAATAAATTTCAGGCAAAATGGACTTCAAACGAGCCCAAAATTGAATTTCAAAAAAAAAAATTGGTCCAGTTCAAACCAATTCAGAAAAATTGGCTCAGCAGACTGCCCGATTCGAACGGACCAGTAGACCGACCTACTGATGCAGCACTGACAACAGGCTGATTTTAGCATTTTTTGTGGCATACGGTGGACCGACTTGAGGGCATTTCAGAAATTTCATATGAAGAAGCGTGCTCTGATTGACTGAAGAATGTGGCGGTCCACGCAACACCGAACTCGCGCATGGTCTACAAAGGATAATTTGGAAATTTTGTCTGATCCAACGAGCATCTTTCACTAAGATTTGATCAAATGACCGAAACGTATGCGCTGATGAACGGCATCCGTAGCTCTCGATCGAGATCCAACGGCTGAGATTCATCCTGACGTTAAACTAAAGATCAGAAACCTTCCCTGTGCATGATCTGATGGCCCAGATTCAATCCAATAATTGATCCAATGGTTGGCATAAATTTTGACTTGATCTGGAATATTTTAAAGGGCTTAAGTAATTTTTGGACCATTTGATCAACATCCAATGGTCAAAATCATCTAGAATCCTAATTTGAGTTGTTTTAAGAGTTCTAAACCTAATTTCAAGAGGATTTTGGGGGGAAATCAATCACTTAGCCTATAAAAATAGAGGACTTGCTGTTGCCGTAGAAGAGGGAAGTCAGACAAAAAAAAAAAGAGAAAGAGAGTCAGAGAAATAAAAAAAAAAGAGAAAGAGAGGAGAGAGGTAGAAAGAGAAGAGAGATTTGTGAGAGAAAGAAAAGGGTTTTTAATTTTTTTTCTTTCGACAATCAGAATAGTGATCAAGGAACTTCTTCTTCACCAAGTTCTCCACACCAAGAGCGACGGACAATCAATTTCAGTAATCAAACAGTCTAATTTCTTTATACTTTTTATTTTATTTGTTATTTTTAAACTTATTATCATGAACTAAATTTTTTTTTACTAAGGCTAAGCTGTAGCCACTCTTTTGATGCAATATTCAGTGTGATTTATTTTTTATTTTTAATTTTATTCATGAGGAGTATATAAATCTGATCTTAATGCTTTTAGATTACTGGCCATCTTCTAATTGATCTGGTAAACATAGATGTTACGGATGAAGTACATCTATGTTATTGCTTCTTGATTATATACCTTATATTATGAATCAAATTAGAATTTATATACATGCAGAAATTTTAGTGCGCTTTGAGCACAGCGTATTTTAATTAGAAGATTTCACAAAACTTAATGCATTAATATTTATTTAAATTACACCTGGACCAAAGGGTAATTAATAAATATTGATAGTTTTGCTATGCTTGGACCAAAGGGTAGTGAATAAATTAGGAGACTCCATCGTCACATGAAATAAAATTAATCTAATAGCCTGAATATTGTATTGACTGAGTTGGTAAATCGATTGCCTTAGTAACATATTGTTCTTAAGTTTAAAACCCTAATAATTACACTCTCTTTATTTCCTTAAAATTTTTAATTATTTTTTTATTTTGTTCTTTAATTTCTTATTCTCATAAATCGGTCTTCTAAATAAAGCATAGAAAAGAGCTTTTCAATACTTATTTTTCAATCCTCTAGGGACGATACTCTACTCATTCACTTTATTACTTGATCGATTGGTGCACTTATCATAGCTATAGATTAGCATGCATCAAGTTTTTGGCGCTGTTGCTGGGAATTATGTCTAAAATAATATTAAAATTTTGATCCAAGCTTTACTTTAGAATTTTATTTTTAATTTTTATTATTTTTTTTAAAAAAATTTTGTTTAGTGCATGACACGTACTGGACATAGTAACTTACTACCTTTAGATCCAGAAATTGAAAGGACCATTGGAAGACTATAATAAGAAAGAAACATAGCAGCTGAAGATCCTAACAACATCAATCTAGGATTGGATATGATGATCGAAGGATACCATGAAGCTATTCGACCAGTACATCATCCATTAAATGATTACATCACACTATCTATAGCCGATGCAGTTTCTAGCATCAGGAGACTGCCTGTATGAGCAAACAACTTGAAAATAAAATCAACGATGATCCAGATGATTCAATCAACTATCCAATTCAGTGGACACGTGCATGATGATCCGAATGCCCATATTTTTAATTTTCTTAAACTTTACGATACTTTTAAAATTAATGGGGTGTCGGATGATGCTATTAAATTAAGATTATTTCCTTTCTCTTTATGGGACAAAGCTAAAAGTTGGCTTCATTCTCTTTCTGTAGGTTCTATCACAACTTGGGATGTCCTAGTCCAAAAATTCTTAGGCAAGTACTTTCCACCTTCCAAGACTGCCAAAATCCGCAACGATATCACTTTCTTTATGTAGATGGACATGGAGACACTATATGAGGCTTGGGAGCATTTCAAGAAACTGCTGAGGAGATGTCCAAATCATCAACTATTCGTATGGCTTTAGGTACAAACTTTCTATAATAGTTTATCTCCTACTAATCGTTCTATGATTGATGCAGCAGTAGGAGGAATCATTAATCAAAAAATAGAGAAAGAAGCCTTCGATCTAATCGATGAGATGGCATCAAATAGCTATCAGTGGCAGACAGAATGCATGATGCCAAAAAGACTAGCAGTTGTGCAGGGAGTAGATTGCGTGCCAACCTTACTAGTTGAAATTACAGCCCTTAGAGCCGAAGTCAACAACTTGAAGGGAACAGCTATGCATATTCAGAGCATTACTTATGACCTGTGTGGAGGAGGACACGATACGAGCAATTGTCAGATAGATAATCCTTTTGCTAAAATAACTGATACAGCTAATTATGTTGGTAATTTTTTCAGACCGCAATAAAATAATCCCTACTCCAACACATACAATCAAGGGTGGAGGCAGCACCTGAATTTCTCGTAGAGTAATCAAAATGCAGTACAACTGCCACCCCCGAGATTTCAAGTACCTAAAAAGAAGTCCAACATGGAAGAGCTGATGGTCAAATTTATGCAAAATCAAGAAGCAACTATAAAAAATTTAGAAGCCAAACTTAGGTAGGACCAAGCAGCAGCAATTCAAAACTTGGAGATGCAAATAGGTTAAATGGCTAAGATAATCTCTGAGAGACCTCAAGGATCATTGCCCAGCAACACGGAGACCAATCCAAGGGAGCAAGTCAATGCTATCATCCTAAGAAGTGGTACAAAGCTAGAGGAGCCACATCAGAAGAAAGAGAATGAAGAACCAACTATAAATAAGGAACCATCAACTAAAATTCGTCAGTCACCAAAACAACCAGTGGATGGATGGACTCCAGGTATATGATTTGCCGATCCAAATGTGAAGCCCTACATGCCGCCACTACCATTCCCAAAGAGATAAATACAACATCCAGATAAGGAATTCTCTAACTTTTTCAAAATATTAAAGAATTTATATATTAATATTTTTTTTGTAGATGATATTACTCAAATGCTTCAGGTATGCCAAGTTTCTTAAAGAAATCCTAACAAATAAGAAAAAATTGAAGGAGCATGAGAGAATAAATTTGAATGAAGAATGCTCAGCAATACTTCAAAATAAATTACCATAGAAGCTAAAAGACCTAGGGAGTTTTACTATCCCTTGCATTATTGGTGATTGTAGTTTTGATAAAATTTTATGTGATTTAGGAGCAAGTATTAATCTCATGTCTTTTCTATTTTTAGGAAGTTGGGTCTAGGAGAATCGAAGCCTACCACTATTACACTTCAATTAGCCGACAGATCCATCAAATATCCAAAAGGAATAGTGGAGGATGTCTTGGTAAAGGTAAACAAGTTTATTTTTTCTGTTGATTTTATTATTCTTGATATGAAAGAAGATTATGATGTACCCCTTATTTTAGGGAGATCCTTTTTAGCTACTGGAGGAGCTTTAATAGATGTTCAATAAGGAAAATTAATTCTTAGAGTCCAAGATGAACAAGTTACTTTTAATGTTTTCAAAGATACTAAACATCCTGATGACAATCAAACTTATTTTCTAATTGATATTATTGATAATTCAGTATATGAGAATTCTGTAGAAAATAGGTTTGAGACTATAAAAACTAGCAATGTCCAATTGAAAAAGGACTCGACCAAACATGAAAGTATTCCAATTGAAGTGGCACCAGATTGATCCACTTTAGAACTTAAAGAAAGTCAAGCTGAAGACTATAAATCAGAACTACTAGATAGGTTATTTCTTTTCTTTTTAGTTTTGATCATTTTTTTTCTTTTATTTTTTAGTAATTTATTATTGCTCTTTTACTACTTTGGTGTGTATTTTTAATTTTGCAGAAAAAAAAATCAATGAGAGCTCAAGCAAAATTTCAAAGCTCCAAAGAACCAGACTGAACCAAATCAGGTGTATTCCTTCCTATCCTTTATTGCACTCTTTATTTTTCTTTCTCCTTTAAGACAATGTAGAATAAGTTAGGGGATAAATTATAATAATAAAAAATAAAACCATATGTCAAGAAGAAAATCTTGAGCAAGATAGACTGGACAAGTGATAAAAGATAGAATTATTTGCTAATGAATGTAACGAGTTAAAGAAGTAGATTAGTTGGTCAATTTTTAACAGCCTACTTAGATCATTAAAAGACTATTAAGCACTTCTAATTGCACATGCATACTAACAAGGCAAAGTAGGTATTGATTATAAGGCCAACTGAAGATTCAATTATCACTAAAAATTGATAATTAATATACATTCTAATCAAAAAAACTTGAATTTAAGGAAAGAGCTACCTGCCTAAAAATAAAGTATAAAAGATAGAGTATATGTGGATTGCCCAAAGCCTAGTAACTGGATCTCTGCACCTAGGTTAAGTGTGAAAATTCACGTAAAATGATAAAGGAAAGGCCAGGATGCTCAGCACAACAAAAAAAAAAAAAGGGGCAGTGTGAAAGCTACCTTAATTCATGAGTATAAAATTGAGAATGTATAGAAAATTGACCAAAATAGGTGATAAGAGAGGATACTTTTGTTCTTTTAATTTAACACTGAAATGCTAAAGTTAGTCATCACGAACACAAGTGCTATAGATCTTTGATGTACTCTAAGAAAGTTTTTAATTATATTGACTGAAAAATTTGCTTCTGAAGCTCAATGCTTAATTAGCAGTATTTTCTAAACTTTTTGACCTTTAGTCCTAGATTTTATCTTTGTGATGGATAATCTTATTGAAACATGGTATTAAATAAAACATTGCTAAGGGACTAGCAATGACTAAGTTGGGGGGTGTGATAAGTGGTAAAAATATACTAATAAAAAGTATTAAATTATAAAATAAATTAATCTATTTTTTAAAAATTGATACTTTTATTAATCTTATGTAGGAAAGAAGGCCACCAATATGAAGATCTTATTTTTTTGGTTCAGATGAAATAAATTTCAGGCAAAACGGACTTCAAATGAGTCCGAAAATGAATTTCAAAGGAAATAAAAAAAAAAGCTGGTCCAGTTCAAATCGATTCACAAAAATTGGCTCAATAGACCATGCTCAGAACGATCGACCCGTTGACGCCGTGCTTACACAGCACTGATGTTAGCATTTTTTGCGGTGCATGGTGGACCGACTTGAGGGCATTTCGAGAATTTCACATGAAGAAGCACGCTCCGATTGGCTGAAGAACGCGATGGTCCATGCAACACTGGGCTCACGCATGATCTACAGAGGGTAATTTAGAAATTTTGTCTGATCCAATGGGTGCCTTTCACTAAGATTTGATTGGATGCCCGAAATATATGCACTGATGAACGGCATCCGCAGCACCCGATCGAGATCCAATGGCTGAGATTCATCCCGACATTAAACTAAAGATCAGAAGCCTTCCCTATGCGCAATCTGATGGCCCAGATTCAATCCAATGATTGATCCAATGGCTGGTGATAAGCATCGTAAATTCACCAATAAAAGTATTAATTTATTAATTAATTTATATTAATTTTTAAGAATTATCAATCAATTTATATATAATTTTTGAAAAATTCATATTTTTATTAATTAAAAAATTAATTAAAAAATAATAAAAAATAAATAAAAATTAAGAAATAAAATTTTATTACTAAAAGAAAGAGCTCATTTTTCTGATCACAATGAAATAAATTTCAAGTAAAACGGAGCTAAAATGAAAAAGATATGAATTTTTTAAAAAAAATATAAAATAAATAAAAATTAAATAAAAAAAAGAAAACGGCTCAACCGGCTCCGCAAGCCGAGCCACCAAGCCAAGCCGAGCCACCAAGCGAAGCCGAGCCATCAAAGCCGACTCAGTCATTGAAGCCATCAGCCGGTCTACGATCCAGGCGTGGACCGCCAGCTCAGCAAAATCCGGCGAATCAGAGCCTGCCACGTGGTGGACCTAGACCCTTAAAGGGTCTACAAAATTTTATCGCGGCTCACAGGGCAATCTGGTCATTTCACTCGGTGACAGAAGCGTTGATTGGTTGCGGTGTGCGGTGCGGCCGGTCTACGCGGTCCATGGGAACAGTAATTGCGCGATCGGACGGCTGCGGTTGATTGCGGTTAAGATCGGACGGTCAGCATTTTTTTCGGTTGCCAACTTCACTCGGATCACCATCAAATGGCAGCGCCTGATTCCAGCTTCGATCCGACGGTCCAGAACGCTCCCGGCGGTGATCAGGACTCCCGAAGCGCGATTTGCGGCCAGATTTCCTCGATCAAGCGCGATCGGACGGCCAGTATTTCAATTCGAGCTGATCTGGGCTGATAGGCATCCGATTTTGATGATTTTTGAACCGTTCGATTCCTATCGGATAGCCTGATTTTACCAGATTTACCAGAGACGTAACAGGATTGTTTTTATTCAAATTTTATTCAAATTTTTACGATTACAAAGGGAATTAGTCCCATATTGCTTTTAGAAATAAAGATCTACCTCTTCTAGCTCTATAAAAAGGATCCTAAGCCTCTAAGAAAGGAAGGAGGGTTGGAAGAGAAGCTAAGGTATAGGGTGGAAGTCAAGCTCGGGATTAAAGGTTGCTTCAAAGCTGCGGTGCTGCTGAGAAGAAGAGCCGGTCTTCTACGCCATCTTCATGCCTACGCCGATCTGCGATCTTCATCTAGTTTTTTTTTTCCTTTAATTTCTTGTATTAAAATTCTGAATTTTCTTTAATTTCTTGTATTTAAATTCTGCATCTTAGTTTTAAATTTAATAAAGAAAGTTTCATTATTCTTTTCAATTCTAGCTCTTTAAATTATTTGTTCTTTATTGCTCTTTAATTTTACTATAAGTAGTTGCTAAGATCTAAATAGTAGATCTTAGTATCAAATTTATTTTTGCATAATTTAAATTCTATTTTTATTTATAGATCTATTTTTCGACTTTAATCTTTGCTTTCTTTTCTTAAAAAAAAAAAAATCAAAGATTTTAGAAATAAATCATTGCCTCTCTGTGGATTCGACCCGACTCACCACTTTCTTCATAATTTTTAATTAGTTTAAAAAGTAAAGAGTCGGATTTAAATTGATAAACACGGTGTCTTAACGACAGCATCGTGTCCCTATCAAGTTTTTGGGCGTTGCCGGGACAAAAAAAATCTTTATTTTGATTTTTTTTTTAACTACTCATTTTTTTTATTTATTTTGCAGAAAAGAAAAAGGGAACAAGGAAGATTAGGCCGAAAAACTCTCTCCTATTCGGTGAGATCATCTAACCCTAAATCTATTTCTTTATTTTAATATTTACTTTATTAAATTAATTAAAAATATTACCTACATAAACCTAATTAAAAATCTCATCACAAGATTAGAAACCCTAATTATTTAGAGCATCCATCATATTAGTTTTTATTCTTATTTTTTGGTGATTGCTGGAGTCAAGGTAAGCCTTTTTATAATTTAATTAATTAGTTTAAATTGCATAGAACTCTTTGATTGGAATTTTTTTTTTTGCATATTTCATATTAAACCAAATTAAGGGCATAACCCATTAAACAAGATAAGGTGGGGATTTGATCACCCTTCCTTAGCCCACAAACACCAACCAGCATCCTGCATTAACCCAAACCTTAACTCTTAAAAATCAATTAGACATTAACCTTTAAGGATATTCGAGCTCAATAGGATAAGAAATCCTAAGAGTTGAATCAAGTTTAGGATTAATCAATTTGACTGGTGTCTAGGAAAGTGGTTCAGGGACGATTGGGCCCGAAAAAGAAGGTGGTTACTTAATTGGTTCTGTTCGCTTTACCTGGCCAAGCACAATTGGTGTCTAAGGCAAGCAACGGAGGGACTCCCACCGACTTTACACTTACCTGGCCAGTTGATTGGTTAATTCTCTATTTGGAGGGCTTGAAGGTGATCTTGGCAGTTAGGAGCTGTCTAGATCTAGGATTAACTCTTAGTCAGGATTGATTGCCTAACTTGTTTGCCAAATAATATCTAACATAAAAATTAACTCCTCCCTATCTTCTCCAGATTTAAGATTCTTTAGGATTTTTTTTCTCTTCTTTCTTTCTCTCTTCTTTTCTTAAAAAAATAAATAAATTAAAAAAAAATAAAAAATATAATTTAAAAAAAAAAAAAAAAATTTGAACCATATATCAAATTGCACTAGTACATGCACGGTAGAAGATCACTTTTACCTGACCTAGTTAAACCAGATCCTGAAATTGAAAGACTAATTCATTTAAGATCAGATAATCAAAATGGCTGGAAATCGTGAAGAACCACCTAGGCAAGACGAAGGAATACTTTATTCCTTCCACCTACAACCCATCGACTTGCATCCACATACCTGATATCCCTGCTAGTCACTATGAGATTAAGTCGACCACAATCCAGATGCTCCCATCCTTTTTTATGGAATGCCAATGAAGACCCTTATTAAACATCTGGATGAGTTCTTAGAAATCTGCTCTACGATAAAAATTCAGAATTTTTCTGATGATGCCCTTAGACTGACCTTGTTCCCTTTCTCATTAAAAGATAAAGCCAAGTACTGGCTTGGCACATTAGGAAGAACAATTCAAACATGGGCAGAGATGCAACATGAATTTCTTAAAAAATTTTATCCCATAGGACGAACCAATACCATGAGGCGAGCCATCACGGGATTTGCTCAGCTTCCAGGGGAACAAATTCATGAATCATGGGAAAGACTTAAGGAACTCCTTAGAAAATGCCCACACCATGGTCTATCTAAGTGGCAAATTGTACAAGCTTTCTATGAAGGTTTAGGAGATCAATATAAGCAGATGGTTGATGCATCCTGTGGAGGTGCATTCA
The DNA here is from genome assembly GCA_006176705.1 of Cocos nucifera. Taxonomy (NCBI): domain Eukaryota; kingdom Viridiplantae; phylum Streptophyta; class Magnoliopsida; order Arecales; family Arecaceae; genus Cocos; species Cocos nucifera. The sequence continues at coordinate 159,523 of QRFJ01001581.1, forward strand.
TGAGCAAAAGTGAGGATGAAGCTTATACCTTGTTTGAAACTTTAGTGAAAACTCTATTAACCATGCTTCATTATCTTCTTATGAAAGATCAATTTCTCAACAAAAACGGGTAGGAATTTATGAGATCAAAACTTCGAAACTCAATTCTAAAGCAGATTTGAACATAATAGCACAAAAATTAGATAAAGTCGACCTTATTGCACAGAAATTAGATCAATTCCTAAACTTAGGTCAACAATCCCCTGCACATACACACCAACTTCTAATTATCAAGTGATTTGCTCTATTTGTGCTAGCCCAACACATCATGTAAGTGAATGTCCTACGGTTGCACAATTACCACCTCTTATCCAAGAACAAGTCCAAGCTGCTAAGGTTACTCAAAAAACCACTTAATGACCCATATTCAAATTCATATAATCCTGGTTGGAGAAACCATCCTAATTTCTCTTGGAAACCACAACAAACTCAGGCTCAGACCCAAATCCCACCAGTTCAGAATTATCAAAAATAGGCCCAATACCAGAACTATGCCTATAATAAGGGTCAGCCTAGTCAGTCTTCTCAACCACTACATTATAATCAACCCTCATACCACCTCCTCAACAGACCAATCTAGCCGACGATAAATTCAATCAACTTCAACAATT
>QRFJ01001581.1:161172-184082 GCA_006176705.1 Cocos nucifera
TGTCCTTATGGAACCTTTGCTTTTCGTAGAATGCCATTCGGATTATGTAATGCACCTGCAACTTTTCAACGGTGCATGATGTCAATATTTTCAGACATGATAGGAGATTTCTTAGAAATATTCATGGATGACTTTTCGGTCTTTGGAGAATCTTTTGAGAGTTGTCTCAACAATTTGAAGAAAATATTAAAACGATGTATTGAGGCTAATCTAGTGTTAAGCTGGGAAAAGAGCCACTTCATGGTTCAAAAAGGGATCGTTTTAGGACATATAGTATCCAAGAAAGGGATTGAGGTAGATAAAGCTAAAGTTGAACTAATTTCTAAACTTCCTCCTCCCACTTCTGTCAAACAAATTCGATCTTTTCTTGGTCATGTAGGATTCTATCGTCGCTTCATCAAAGAGTTCTCTAAAATTTCTCGTCCTTTGTGTAATCTCCTTGCTAAGGATGTTTCTTTTAACTTTGATGAAAATTGTCTTAAAGCTTATGAAATTTTAAAAGAAGCTGTGACCAAAGCTCCAATCATACAACCTCCTAATTGGTCACTACCTTTTGAAATTATGTGCGATGCCTCAGATTTTGCCATAGGAGCTGTCCTAGGCCAAAGGGTAAACAAATGTCCTGTAGTGATCTATTATGCTAGTAGAACTCTGAATGAAGCACAAATGAATTATACCACCACTGAAAAAGAGTTGCTAGCCATTGTGTTTGCCCTAGAAAAGTTTAGATCATATTTATTAGGATCAAAAATCATAATTTACTCGGATCATTCAGCCTTGAGATACCTGCTCTCAAAGAAAGATGCTAAACCATGATTAATTAGATGGATTTTACTGTTACAAGAATTTGACATTGAAATTCGAGATAAGAAGGGATCTAAAAATGTTGTAGCAGACCATCTGTCTAGGATCCTAGTGAAAGATAATGAACCTGTATCAATCAGAGAATCTTTTCCAGATGAACAATTGTTAACAGTTTCACATACAAAGACTCCTTGGTTTGCAAATATTGTCAATTACTTAGTCATAGGACAAATTCCTGATGGCTGGTCTAAGAATGAAAAGGATCGATTCTTTGCTCAAATCAAATATTATTTTTGGGAAGATCCTGAGCTTTTTAGAATTTGTGCTGATCAAATCATTCGTAGATGTGTTCCTGAATCTGAACAATGGAGTATCTTACAATTTTGTCATACTCTTGCTTGTGGAGGACACTTTTCTGGACGAAAAACTGCGGCCAAAGTGTTACAAAGTGGTTTTTATTGGCCAACATTATTTAAGGATGCCCATACTTTTAGTCAGGAGTGTTTTAAGTGTCAAGCCTTAGGGAATATTTCAAAGAAAGACATGATGCCTTTGAACCCCATTTTAGTGGTTGAAATTTTTGATGTATGGGGAATTGATTTTATGGGACCTTTTCCACCTTCCAATGGATTTGAATACATTTTGGTAGCTGTCGATTATGTTTCTAAATGGATTGAAGCAATAGCAACTCGAACCAATGATCATAAAGTAGTCCTAAAATTTATTCAGAAGAATATCTTTTCCAGGTTCGGATTTCCACGTGCTATCATTAGTGACGGGGGTACCCATTTTACAAATCATCAATTTAGAACTTTATTACGAAAATATGGGGTGACACATAAGATAGCTACACCATACCATCCGCAAACAAGTGGTCAGGTAGAAGTCTCTAATAGGGAAATCAAGAATATCTTACAAAAGACTATTAGGCCTGATCGAAAAGATTGGTCAGATCGATTGGATGATGCATTATGGGCCTATAGGACAGCTTATAAAACCCCCATTGGAATGTCTCCCTATAGATTAATCTATGGAAAAGCATGTCACCTTCCGGTAGAACTTGAACATAAAGCATATTGGGCAATAAAATAATTAAATTTTAATTTAAACAAAGCTGGTTCCAATCGGATGTTACAATTAAGTGAATTAGAAGAATTAAGGCAAGAAGCTTATGAAAATTCAAAAATTTATAAGGAAAAAATGAAAGCCTTCCATGATAAACATATTTCAAGAAAAACCTTTGAGCCAAATCAACAAGTCTGGTTATTTAACTCAAGGCTTCGATTATTTCCTGGAAAACTAAAATCCAGATGGGATGGACCTTATATAGTTAATCATGTATTCCCACATGGTGCAATTAAACTCTATGATCCCAGGACTAAAAATTTTTTTAAGGTAAATGGCCAAAGGCTTAAACCATATATCGAAGGGATATCATTACATCGAAATATTGATCAAGTGCAATTAATAGAACCACAATGAATTAAACTGCATCTTTGTCTGGCTGAAGACAATAAACTTAGCGCTTATTGGGAGGCAACCCAATACTTCTTGAATCTAATTTATTTTCTCTTTTTTAGGCTAAGTTGGAGAACCAAAAAGCGGGAGAAGGATCATAAGCTTCAAGACCCATGCTAAATAAATAAACATAATTTACACTCTTTTATTGAGGACAATGTCAATTCAGTTGGGGTAAAAAGAAAAAAAAAATAAAAAAAATAATAATAAAATAAAAAAAATAAAACAAAATATATATATATATTTAAATAAATAAATCAATAAAAAATAAAAATTAATAATAATAATAATAATAAAATAAATAAATAAAATATTAAAAAATTAAAAAAAATAAATAAATAAAATAAAAATAATAAATAAATAATATATATAATAATAATAAAACTATTAAAAAAATAATAATAATAAAAATAAAAATTTTGAACAAACCATATTTTGGGAAAGAGAATCTTAAGCAAAATAAACTAGGATAAGTAATAAAGTTAGAAAGTATTAACTAATAATGGTAGCGAGTCAAGAAGCAGATTATTTGGTCAGACCATTAGCAACCTACTTAGGTCATTTAAAGGCTAACAGCACTTCTACTTGCACATGCACACTAATGAAGCACAGCAGGTGTTTGATTATAAGGCTAAATTGAGGATTCAATTATCACTAAAAATTGATGGTTTATATATACTTCAATTAAAGAAACTTGAATTTAAGGAAAGAGCTACCTGCTTTCTAAAAAAAAAAAAAAAAAAAAAAAAAAATAGAGTATATGTGGATTGCCCTAAACTAGAACTTTGCACCTTAAATGTAGAAGTTCACATCAAATGGTGAAGGGAAGGCCAGGATGCTCAGCACAATTTAAAAAAAAAAAAAAAAAAAAAAAAAAAAGCAGTGTGAAAGCTACCTTAATTCATGCACTTAACTTGGGAGTATATAAAACTAACCAAAATAGGTGATAAAAAGAAGATTCATTTGCCCTTTGAATCAACACCCAAATGCTAAGTTAGTATTCACGACACAAAGTGCTGAAAATCTTTAGATGAACTCTAAGAAAGTTTCTGATTAATCTGCCATGAAATTTACTTCTGAAACTCAATACTTAGTTAGTGATACTGTCTAAACTTTTGATCTTAAATTCCTAGATTTATTTTTGTGAAGGAAGGATCTCAACAAAATATGGTAATTGATCTAAACTAAATTCTTTCTTTACTCGAGGACGAGCAAAGCTTAAGTTGGGGGGTGTGATAAGCATCATAAATTCACCAATAAAAGTATTAATTTATTAATTAATTTATATTAATTTTTAAGAATTATCAATCAATTTATATATAATTTTTGAAAAATTCATATTTTTATTAATTAAAAAATTAATTAAAAAATAATAAAAAATAAATAAAAATTAAAAAATAAAATTTTATTATTAAAAGAAAGAGCTCATTTTTTTGATCACAACGAAATAAATTTCAAGTAAAACGGAGCTAAAATGAAAAAGATATGAATTTTTAAAAAAATATAAAATAAATAAAAATTAAATAAAAAAAAGAAAACGGCTCAACCGGCTCCGCAAGCCGAGCCACCAAGCCAAGCCGAGCCATCAAAGCCGACTCAGTCATTGAAGCCATCAGCCGGTCTACGATCCAGGCGTGGACCGCCAGCTCAGCAAAATCCGGCGAATCAGAGCCTGCCACGTGGTGGACCTAGACCCTTAAAGGGTCTACAAAATTTTATCGCGGCTCACAGGGCAATCTGGTCATTTCACTCGGTGACAGAAGCGTTGATTGGTTGCGGTGTGCGGTGCGGCCGGTCTACGCGGTCCATGGGAACAGTAATTGCGCGATCGGACGGCTGCGGTTGATTGCGGTTAAGATCGGACGGTCAGCATTTTTTTCGGTTGCCAATTTCACTCGGATCACCATCAAATGGCAGCGCCTGATTCCAGCTTCGATCCGACGGTCCAGAACGCTCCCGGCAGGTGATCAGGACTCCCGAAGCGCGATTTGCGGCCAGATTTCCTCGATCAAGCGCGATCGGACGGCCAGAATTTAATTCGAGCTGATCTGGGCTGATAGGCATCCGATTTTGATGATTTTTGAACCGTTCGATTCCTATCGGATAGCCTGATTTTACCAGATTTACCAGAGATATAACAGAGTTGTTTTTATTCAAATTTTATTCAAATTTTTACGATTACAAAGGGAATTAGTCCCATATTGCTTTTAGAAATAAATATCTACCTCTTCTAGCTCTATAAAAAGGATCCTAAGCCTCTAAGAAAGGAGGAGGGTTGGAAGAGAAGCTAAGGTATAGGGTGGAAGTCAAGCTCGGGATTAAAGGTTGCTTCAAAGCTGCGGTGCTGCTGAGAAGAAGAGCCGGTCTTCTACGCCATCTTCATGCCTACGCCGATCTGCGATCTTCATCTAGTTTTTTTTTTCCTTTAATTTCTTGTATTAAAATTCTGAATTTTCTTTAATTTCTTGTATTTAAATTCTGCATCTTAGTTTTAAATTTAATAAAGAAAGTTTCATTATTCTTTTCAATTCTAGCTCTTTAAATTATTTATTCTTTATTGCTCTTTAATTTTACTATAAGTAGTTGCTAAGATCTAAATAGTAGATCTTAGTATCAAATTTATTTTTGCATAATTTAAATTCTATTTTTATTTATAGATCTATTTTTCGACTTTAATCTTTGCTTTCTTTTCTTAAAAAAAAAAAAAATCAAAGATTTTAGAAATAAATCATTGCCTCTTTGTGGATTCGACCCGACTCACCACTTTCTTCATAATTTTTAATTAGTTTAAAAAGTAAAGAGTCGGATTTAAATTGATAAACACGGTGTCTTAATGACAGCATCGTGTCCCTATCAGCTGGCATGAATTCTGACTTGATCTAGGATATTATAAAGGGTTTTTAAGTGATTTTTGGACTGTTTAATCAACATCCAACGATCAAAATCATCTAGAATCCTAATTTGAGTTGTTTTGAGAGTCCTAAACCTAATTTAAAGAGGATTTTAGTGGGAAATTAATCTCTTAGCCAATAAAAATAGAGGACCTGCTATTGCTGTAGAAGAGGGAAGTCAGAGAAAAGAAAAAGAGAAAGAGAGTCAGAGAAATAAAAAAAAGAGAAAGAGAGGAGAGAGGTAGAAAGAGAAGAGAGATTTGTGAGAGAAAGAAAAGGATTTTTAATTTTTTTTTCTTTCGACAATCAGAAAGTGATCAAAGAACTTCTTCTTCTTCACCAAGTTCTCCACACCAAGAGCGATGGACAATCAATTTCAGCAATCAAACAGTCTAATTTCTTTATACTTTTTATTTTATTTGCCATTTTTGAAGTTGTTATCATGAACTAAGTTTTCTTTTACTAAGGCTAAGGTGTAGCCACTCTTTTGATGCAATATTCAGTGTGATTTAAATTATAATTTTTAATTTTATTCATGAGGAGTATATAAATCTGATCTTAATGCTTTTAGATTACTGGCCATCTTCTAATTGATCTGATGAACATAGATGTTATGGACCAAGTACATCTATGTTATTGCTTCTTGATTATATACCTTGTATTATGAATCAAATTAGAATTCATATGCATGCGGGAATTTTAGTGCGCTTTGGACGCAGCGTATTTTAATTAGAGGGTTTCACAAAACTTAATGCATTAATATTTATTTAAATTACACCTGGACTAAAGGATAATTAATAAATATTGATAGTTTTGCTATGCCTGGACCAAAGGATAGTGAATAAATTAGGAGACTCCACCATCACATGAAATAAAATTAATCTAATAACCTGAATATTGTATTGACTGAGTTGGTGAACCGATTGCCTTAGTAACACATTGTTCTTAAGTTTAAAACCCTAATAATTATACTCTCTTTATTTTCTTAAAATTTTTAATTATTTCTTTATTTTGTTCTTTAACTTCTTATTCTCATAAATCGCTCTTCTAAATTAAGCATAGGAAAGAGCTTTTCAGTACTTATTTTTCAATCCTCTAGGGACGATACTCTACTCATTCACTTTATTACTTGATCGACTAGTGCACTTGTCATAGCTATAGATTAGCATGCATCACTAATCATGACTCTATCCCTGGGGGGACTTTGCCCCCATTCAGTCAGAAGACCTTGAAGATCCATGATTGAGAGGATCTCCTGAACCATAAACTGCAAGAGATGAATCGATGGATCGAGGAACCCCATCGTGCTCACCCTCCTAGGCATCACCTAGCTCTGATACCAAATTGTAGACCCATGATATCGCTCAAATGCTAATCATCCTTGACATCATAAGCACTGATACCATGTTGCGGAAGCCTCTGATCTTTAGCACAGATCTGAACAAACTTGTGACGCTCTCTATGGGCAGCAAACCATAGATCCTCCACTTGGATCTATGATGGACTGCCTCCCTCCTTGGGCTTGAGGGAGACGCCCCCTTCTCTAACACTTTTTTAAGAACCCTGGGATGGCAACTATAGAGAGAAGAGAAGAAGAAAGAATTGAGGGAGAAAAGATCTATATTGATTCCACTCTTTAAAATCCTAATCGAACCTTTGTATTTTTACATAGCCATTAGGTCCAACCAGAAACTCCCCTAGCTAACCCAATGCATGAAAGCACTCATCGAGCCCATGTACACCCATGTCTCCTATGCTCTCATCCTCTAGATCTAGACCCGATCCATACATGATTCAGCTTCCTTAAGACCTCTTGAACTAGGCCTTAAGATCCTAGGATCAACCCAGACCCTAGCCCAAAATAGATCCTCACATAACTCTGCCCATGCACTAAGTCAGCTCAGTGCTGAGTTCCACTAGGTTGGCTCAGTCTAAAACTGAGCTGGCTCAGTTCTGTGCCGTGCCAGTAGTTTCAAATGTTCAGCTCTCTATTTTGCCTATGCTTTGAGACTTAGCCGACTCAGTTTTGGACTAAGCTGGCTAACCTATAAAAAATCTTCTTTCTACAGTCTTGATTCTCCAGCTTTATTTTCTTGCTTCACCTTATATCTCAGGTCTCCGAAGCACCAACCAAGCTACTGAAATCTTTGGAGACATCATCATGATTCCTCCCATGGCCTCCCAAGGCTTGGGAGCACTACAAATCCTCATAATCTCCACCTTGGTGCCCCAAGCCTTAACAAATTCCTCGATAATGCCCTCCTGCATGATCCTGTTGGAAATTATGTCCTAAAACCAATCATCAGCCTATTGAGGATTGAGATATTATAATTAATTTATTAATTAATAAAAATATTTTGACATCTTTTTATCATAAGATTACATCTTCTAATGAACTCCATTATTGTGATGAAGTCCTTAGGACTATTAATTTTGATAAAGAAAAAATTTATCGATTAGTCCTTCAATTTGTTCACGACCAAATGATAGGCTGTTAATTAGGATGACAGCATCTATCGAGCATAGGTCGCTATATACCATATAAGTTGGTTATCCTCTTAACCAAGGTGTGTGGAGATACTAATATGGCATATAGATAAGATGTATGGGTATACCATCATTGAACATAATCAACTTTAAAGCATTCTGCTATCGAGAATGTCTCTAATGAGATATATGTATAAGTATCCTTTAGACCTGAGATCACCTCAGTGACTTACAAGCAACTCACTATGGTACCAGATTAACTGAATTTCTAATTCAGTAATGGAAGGCTTCTGGGCACAGTCAAGTACTTGCAAAATTAAAGTGTGATTAAGATGAAATTGACCACTCCAAGAGTTGGAGAAGAATGTATCACTGTATTTCAATATAGCAAAACCTTGGCCAGATAATCCATCAGATGAATTTGGTATTTTGAAATACAATGTGGACAATCTGATCAGAGTTGATAGTTGAAATCTGATGTGTCCTATGAGTATTGTGGTCAAGGGGATGAATTATGTTGAAACTATATCCGCATGGATTCTAAGGATGGTATTCTACACCTTCGACCTATCCGATCGTCGGATATCATTGCTAGATGATCACTTTGATTGATATAAAAATTTATTTTTATGCTACCAACTTAGGTTTAGATCTATGAGGACACACACATTAGAGCTTATGATCTGATCAGATGGCTCACTAATGATTAAGAATCATTCTAGGGTTAAACAATCAATATGATTGGTGTTTAACCTAGTGCAAGTGTTGCAGAAGGATTGATTAGCAATTGGATTGCTAATTGGCTTAATTTGATTAAGCCAATAGGATGAGATTAAGTATAATTAAATATAATTTAATTAGATTTAGTTTGAACTTGATTGGATCAAGTTTAATTAGTTTATTGGATAAGTCAGGTGCAAGGAAGAACTAGTTCTAGTCTAACTAGGACTCGGATTAACCTAATTTTCTAATTTGATTAGAAAATAAATTAAAATTAAATCTAATTTAATATAATTTAATTAAATTGTTAAATGGGTTAGGATCTTATTTAATTGGATTGGTTTAATCTTAATTTTATTTGGTTAAAAGATCTTGTTTGACCAAGTCAAAATAGGAGTCCTAGTGTCACTAGGACTCACTAGGACTCCCTATCTCCTTGCGCCACCTTGGTCCCAATGCCCTCCATACCTATTTTTTAGGTATTTTACATGGAAAATCTCTTTCTTCTTGATTTTCATGCTCCCTCTCTCCCTCCAAGTCATATTTGGAAGTTAGGTGGAAGACCAAGTCAAAGGAGAAATTGGTTTTGCTTAGGATTCTATGAGATAAAATCCTTATTGACCAAAACATCTTTCCTTGAGTGCCATCCCCTCTTTTAATTAATTCTTCTCTTATTTCATGAAAATAATATTTTTTTTTGTGCATCCTTCCTTGCTGGTCCATGCTAAAAATATCGGAGGAGGCACCCAAGAGTTGGGCGCCCCAACAACTTTCCATGTTTGGATATTTCTAGTCTAGAAATTTGACCTAACTTGGACTCTTCTTTTTCTCTATTTATTAGATGAATTTTGATCTAATTTTTTTATGGAATACAGAGCTTTGGGAGAGGTATAGGGTGTGCAAAAATCATTATAAGAGGATCCTTGGGCATGGGGGTTTCAAAGGCACCAAACTATTTGTCTAAGTGAGAGAAAAGAGAAGAAGAAGAGGGTCTTCTTCTAGGATAGTTTTATTTTCACTCGCTCCTTCTTTCTTTTGAGTTTTTTGAGAGAGTCTTAAATCAGCAAAATATCATCTTCCTTATCATATTTTGGAAAGTCTAAATTTTGAAGAAGGGAGCATCGGATCGACCGTCGAAGAAGGATCAACATAGTTCTAGCATGCTGTGCTGATTTCCTGCATCGAACTTCAGATCAGAGATCGTAGGCTCATATGGACGATTCCTAGAGGCCGAACATGTGTGCAGCTCATGACTTCATTCTCAAGCTTGGATTAGCAAGTTAGAACATCTAAACTTGCTCAGGTAATAGATCTGATCTATAAACTTCATACCTACATTTGATGTAGTATAGATGTAGGTTGATTTGATCAACCTTTTTTTTTTATTTAATTTTAATTTTTAATTTAATATCATATGTTAATCATGTAATAAATCTAAGATCAAGGTATTTACATGGTTATTTAAATAAATTTTAAATTTATTTAAGAATTCTACTATAAGATCTTGAAAAAATTTTAAGATCTATCAATGAAACCCTAGATCTGATTCCTTCAATTGGTATCAAATCCTAAGTTCTTATTACATAATTTTTGTGCATGTCTAGATTATTTCTTAGATTAGGTCTAATTTATAATCTAATTATTAAATCTAAAATTTTTAAAAAATAAAATAAAATATTTTAGGTTGCACGGACTGCCATAAGGTTGTTCTACTATAAGGTTTATCCTTTATAGTGAATAGGTTGTCCTAGTACGTGCTGATCTAAAATATTGATCATAAAATTTTAGATTAATTCTAAAAGATTTTATGATCTAATTAAAAATATTTTATTCTAATTTCAATCATCATAAATGTGTTAGATTTGATCTAGGAAGATTTATGATTGATTATTATTGAAACTGTTTCAATTACATAAACCTATTTAGATTAGATCTAAAGTAGTTTTATGTTTATTTTACTTGCATATTGATTATGAATCAAACATGCAACTTGGTTGATAAAATCATATTATAAAAATATTTTATAAATATAAAATTTATTTTTGAAAAGTCGAATCCCAACCCTCAGCCCAAAACTTAATTAAGAATTAAGAAGTTGATTGATTAGAATCTAGGATTGTGAATTGAAGATCCTAAAACACAAATAATAACACATTGGGTTAAATGGGTTAGTGGAGATTAGGTCCATTAATTGAGTTAGACCTAGGGTTAGATTAAAGAATGGACTTAATTAGAGAATTGACTAAATTTAATCAATTATTGTCTTAGATTAGGTCAAGGATTCTCTAGATCAATTACAATAGTTGTAGTTGGTCAAGTCCATGTCTTTAACAAGACCCAAGATGGACTTGATTCATGGCTATGCGGTCTAGCACGAACTATTAGGTTGATCTAATTGAAACTAATTAAACCAGTTGGTGTCTAAGGTAACCTAGATCAGTGATTTTTAATTGGTAGCTTGCTTATCTGGTCATTTTTGATGATGTCTAAGGCAAGCCTGGCAGACCCTTCCATCGATCAAACTTACCTGGCCTCTTGGTGAGATTATGTTTTGATCGGATCGCTTGACTATTGGAGCTAACCCATGTCAGCTAGGTAAATCAATTTGACTGATGTAGATGCTCCTAAATCGGCCTATTAATGGTCTTCCTTAAGCTGACTTGATGAAGTTAGTGGGAGGATCATGACAAGCTAGTTAATCTGACCTAATCACTTCTATAAATAAATCCTCTAAAATTATTAGGTCCCTAAAATGAAATAGTTATATGATTACTGGATCATAGCCTCCCATTAAAGTGGATGATAATGGGTCCATCAATTAGATAATCATTGGAGGCCCAAAGGTCTTGTGCTTATCGGTTGATGGAATTATCATTCATTATATAATCTCTTGGATACATCTTTTTAAATGATGGTCAGGTGGGCCAACCAAAGTTTGGCTTGATCATTCATTGATTGGATGGACCAAGTATGGTCATGTTAATGGTTGGACCTAACTGGATTCTTTTCTGAGAAGGTCAAAGTCAACTGATCAGGGCTTGGGGCAAAATTTAATTACTAAAAATTATTTAAAGAAATTCTTAGATGTACATGGGTGGGCAACCAAAGTTGGGCTTGTGTACAGTCTATATAGCTTCTAGTATCCACTAAGAAATTAGGATAATTCGTCGAATTGGAGATAGAGGCTATCAATTCGAATAAAATAGTGAAAGAAATCTTTTGATTAAAGTCCAAATCATTAGGTTTAATGAATCAATTACTAATTAGGTTTTGATTTTTCTTTGTGCAGACATGGCCACTCCTCTATCACTTCGATCATTATTGGACAATGATAAGTTAGTGGGATCCAACATCGATAGCTGGTACCGAAAGTTGATGATTGTCCTAGAGCATGAATGGATCCTATATGTGCTAATGGATCTTGCACTTGAGGAGCTAGCCGCTAATGCATGTGGAACAGTTAGAGACACCTATCAGAAGTTGCTCAAGGACCAAACCATGGTGCACTGCATTATGCTAGCTGCGATGAGTGATGAGTTTAGTCGTAAGTCTGAGATAGCTCAGCCAAATGAAATGCTCAAAGTGTTGGAGGATTCTTTTGGCACACCTGATGACGTTGAGAGGCACAAGACTAGTTGTGCCATCTTCAATGCCAAAATATGGAATGGTGCCTCTGTCACTGATCATGTATCATACATGATCGAGCTGATAGAGTTCTTGAGCAAGCTCGACTTTTTCTTGCATAAATAGCTTTAAAAAGATGCAATACTGAACTCGCTGCCTAAGTATTATCACCCATTCCTTACACATTATAGAATGTCAAAGCCTGAAGTGGACTACCATAGATTATTGGGGTTACTTCAGAACTTTGAGAAGGATCACCAACTCCATTAGGAGTCGGTGAACTTAGTGGGAGGTTCATCTTCTCATTCTCCATCTTTTGGAAAAGGAAAGAAGAACAAGAAGAAGAAAGCCAAGAAGATGCATGTTCATGCTAGGACACCTGTGCAGGCTCAGCCTCAAAGACCAAGCCCGATAAGGATCAAGCCGAATGGATCTTTTGCAAGAAATGGGGGCATTGGAAGAGAAACTATCCTCAGTACATTGCCTCCTTAGATTCAAACAAGCAGAGAAAGGAGCATGCTATTGCTGAGCAAGGTATTTATTTGATAACTCTTTGCAATTTTTCTATTTATGATATTACTGACTAGGTATTGGATACCAGTAGTCCTTACCATATTTGCAATTCATTGCAGGGGTTGTAGGTTATTAAAAGATTCGAGCAAGGTGAGAGATTTCTGAATGTTGGAGATGGAAGACCAGTTTTAGTTCTAGTTTTAGAAATTTTGAAACTTGTATTTGAATCTCATACCATTGTTCTTAGTGATCATCATTTTTGTCCTAGTTTTTTTTTAAATATCATTTTTTGTAGGCCTTTTGGCTATGAACAATTATGAAATTTCAATAAAGAAACGAGTTTGTAATGTCATTGTAAATGGTGTTACTACTTTCTATGGACAATTGAATAATGATGTATATATGTTATCAGAATCTATTATTGTAGTCCATTCTATTGGCAAGCATTCTAGATTAGATAGTGTATCAGATATCTACTTATGGCACTGTAGGCAAGATCATATAAACAAGAACAGGATAAACAGGTTGACTCAGTAGAGAATCCTCGAAGTTAATAATTGTGAATCACTTCCAACCTGTGAGTCCTATCTTCTTGATAAAATGACTAAGTCACCTTTTACTGGAAAAGGTGATAGAGCCAATGAGCTCTTAGGTCTAGTACATACTGATGTATGTGGACTAATGAGCATAGGTGTCAGAGGTGGATATGTCTACTTCATCACTTTCATAGATGATCTATCCAGATATGGATATGTCTATCTGATGAAACATAAGTCAGATTCTTTTGAAATGTTCAAACGATTTCGAAGTGAAGTAGAAAAATAAATTGGAAAGAGTATTAAAAATCTTCGATCTGATCGACAAGGAGAATACCTCACTGGTGAGCTTTTCACATATCTAGGAGAGAATGAAATTCTCTTCCAATGGACTTCTCCTAAAATACCACAGCATAATGGTGTATCTGAAAGAAAAAATCAGACTCTGTTAGATATGATCTAATCTATGATGGGATTTGCCAGCTTGTCGATATCCTTCTAGGGATATGCACTCAAATCGGCTTGTTATCTACTAAATAGGATTCTAAGTAAGTTTGTAGTTAAAACCCCATATGAGATATGGATAGGACGTAAGCCAGCACTTTCACACCTTAGGATTTAGGGGTGCCAAGCTTATGTTAAATGGTTAGTTACAGATAAACATGGATCTAGGTCTGACAAGTATACATTCATAGGGTACCCAAAAAAGACCAAAGGATACTATTTCTACCATGCTGATGAACAAAAGATGTTCGTCAGCCTTAGAGCAACTTTTTTGGAAAAGGAGTTTCTTGATGAAGGAACTGTTGCCTCTAAGGTTGAACTTAATGAAGTTCAATAGGTAGAAAGTCTAACATAGAATATTGAACCTAAGTTGGATTTGATCAGATCAGATCCGAAGCCTAGTGAATCTGCACCATTAAGACAATTTGATAGAGTATCCCACCATCTGGATAGATACTATGAATTCTTGGTTCAGGATGGTGATCCCATCGAACTCGATGAGAATGATGAGGACCCGATCACTTATATGTATACGATGCAGAGACCCAACTTTAAGAAATTGCTAGAAGTCATGAGATCCAAAATGTATTCCATGAAGGTCAATGATGTATGGACATTAGTTGACCCACCTGAAGGGATTAAACCCATTGGGTCTAAATGGGTCTTCAAAAAGATGAGGGGCGCAGACGAAAAGGTGGAGACCTATAAAGATCGTCTGGTTGCCAAGGAGTTTCATCAATATTATGGTATTGACTATGACGAGACGTTCTCCCCTATGGCAATGCTCAAGTCCATTGGGATCGTGCTTGCCATTGCTGCCCATCTAGACCATGAGATCTGATAGATGGATGTAAAGATAGTTTTTCTAAATAGAGAGTTGACCGAAGAGGTGTATATGATACAACCTAAAGGATTCACATCCATAAATGAGTCCAAGGTGTGCAAGCTTTAGAGATTCATTTATGGATTGAAGCAGGCATCTTGGAGTTGGAACATACATTTTGATAAAGTGATCAAAACGTATGGCTTCGTTAAGAATGGAGAAAAATCCTGCATTTATAAATAGGCAAATAGTCTAGCAGTGGTATTCCTTATTTTATATGTAGATGACATTCTCTTAATTGAGAATGACATCCCTGCACTACAAGGAATAAAAGTCTGGTTGCCAGCACAGTTCTCCATGAAGAACTTGGGTGAAGCATCCTACATCCTAGGGATGAAGATCTATAGGGATAGATCTAAAAGGATGCTTGGTATATCCTGATCCATGTACATAGAAACTATGTCGAAGAGGTTCAGCATGAAGAATTCCAAAAAGGGCTATCTTTCGATAGGCCAAGGAATTTTTCTCTCTAAGAAGGATTGTCTGACAACTTCTGAAGAGAGAAAGCGTATGAGTAGAATTTCATATGCTTCAATAGTGGGATCTATTATGTATGCAATGACATGTATGAGACCAGACGTGGCATACTCACTAGGAGTAGTGAGTAGATACCAGTCTGACCTTGGAGAAATCACTGAAAGGTAGTTAAAACCATCCTTAAGTATTTGAGAAATACTAAGGATCAATGGTTGATTTATGGTGAGTCAGATCTGAAGCTTGTGGGATTTATGGACTCCAGCTTTCAATCTGATCATGATGATAGTAAAAGTGTATCGGGGTATATCTTTACTCCAAATGGTGGAGCCATCTACTGAAAAAATTTCAAGCAGCATATAGTGGCTGACTCTATTTGCGAAGTAGAGTACATGGCAGCATCAAATGCAGCAAAAAAAGCTATATGGCTGAGGAAGTTCATCACTGAGCTTGGAGTAGCATCCTTCATTGATGGTCTAATCTTGCTTTACTATGACAGCACTGGTGCCATAGCTCAAGCAAAGGAACAGAAGGCACACCAACGAACAAAGCACATTCTGCGCCACGTCCATTTGGTCTGTGAGATCATGGATCGTGGTGACGTCGACCTTTAGAAGATCGACGGAAAGGAGAACCTAGCCGATCCCTTCACTAAAGCCCTGGCAATCAAGGAGTTCGACAATCATAAGTCAAAGATGGGTATTAGATACTATATCGAGTGGCTTTAGGATAAGTGAGAGTTGTTGAAAATTATGTCCCAAAGCCAATTATCAACCTATTGACGGTTGAGATATTATAATTGATTATTAATTAATAAAAATATTTTGATATTCTTTTCATCATAAGTTTACATCTTCTAATGAACCCCATTGTTGTGATGAAGTTCTTAGGACTATTTAGTTTCGATAAAGAGAGGATTTATTGATTAATCCTTAAATTTGTTCATGACCAAATGATAGGTTGTTAATTAGGATGACAGCGTCTATCAAGCATAGGTTGCTATATATCATAAAGATTGATTGTCCTCTTAATCAAGATGTATGGAGACACTGGTATGGCATACAACTGAGATGTATGGGTACATCGTCATTGAATATGACCAACTCCAAAGCATTCTGCTATCGAGAATGTCTTTGGTGGGATATAGGTATAAATATCCCTTAGACTTAAGATCACCTCAGTAATTTGCAAGTAACTTATTATGCTTTGGTACTGGACTAACTAAATTTCTAATTTAGCAATGAAAGGCTTCTGGGCATAGTTAAGTACTTGCGAAGTCGGAGTATGATCAAGATGGAATTGACCACTCCAAGAGTTGGAGAAGAATGTATCACTATATTTCAATATAACAAAATCTTGGCAAGAGTAATCTATCAGATGGATTTGATATTTTAAAATATAATGTGGATAACCTGATCAGAGTTGACAGTTGAACTCTGATGTATCCTATGAGTATTGTGGTCAAGGGGATGAATTATATGAAAACTATATCGACATGGATTCTAAGGATGGTGTTCTATACCTTCGACCTATCCGACCGTCGGGTATCATTGCTAGATGGTCACTTCGATTGATATAAAAATTTATTCCTGTGCTACCAACTTAGGTTTGGACCTAGAGCTTACGATCTAATCGGATGGTTGATCAATGATTAAGAATCATTCTAGGGTTAAACAATCAATACGATTGGGTGTCTAACCTAGTACAAGTATTATGGGAGGATCGTTTAGCAATTGAATGGCTAATTAATTTAATTTGATTAAGCCAATAGACTAAGATTAAGTTTAATTAAATATTATTTAATTAAATTTAGTTTGGGCTTGATTGGATTAAGTCCAATTGGTTTATTGGATAAGCCAAGTGCAAGGAAGAACTAGTCCTAGTCTAATTAGGACTCGGATTAACCCAATTTTCTAATTTAATCAAAAAATAAATTAAAATTTAATTTAATTTAATATAATTTAATTAAGTTCTTAAATGGGTTAGAGTCTTATTTAATTGGATTAGTTTAATCTTGATTTTATTTGGTTAAAAGATCTTGTTTGACCAAGTCAAAATTGGAGTCCTAGTGTGACTAGGACTCCCTATCTCCTTATGCCACCTTGGTCCTAATGCCCTCCCATATCTATTTTTTAGATATTTTTCATGAAAAATCTCTTTCTTCCTAATTTTCACTTTCCCTCTCTCCCTCCAAGTCATATTTGGAAGTTAGGTGGAAGACCAAGTCAAAGGAGGAATTGGTTTTGCTTAGGATTCTGTGAGATAGAATCCTTGTTGACCAAAACATCTTTTCTTGAGTGCCGCCCCCTCTTTTAATTAATTCTTCTCTTATTCTACGAAAATAATCTCCTTTTTTGTACACCCTCCCTTGCTTGTCTATGCCAAAAATTATGAAGGAGGCGCCTAAGAGTTGGGCGCCCCAACAACTTCCCATGTTTGAATATTCCTAATCTAGGAATTTGACCTAACTTGGACTCTTCCTTTTTCTTATTTATTGGAAGAATTTTGTTCTAATTTTTTCTTGGAATATAGAGCTTTGGAAGAGATTTTGGGTGTGCAAAAATTAGAGGAAGAGGGTCCTTGGGCATGGGGGTTCCATAGGCACCAAACTAGGTGTCTAGGTGAGAGAAAAGAGAAGAAGAAGAGGGTATTCTTCTAGGACTGTTTTATTTTCAATCTTTCCTCCTTTCTTTTGATTTTTTTTGAGAGAGTCTCAGATTAACAAACTCTCATCTTTCTTTTTATATTTTGGAGAGTCTAAATTTCAAAGAAGAAAGCATCGGATCGACCATTGAAGAAGGATCAGCACAGTACTAGCATGCTATGCTGATTTCCTACATCAGACTTCAGATCAGAGATCGTAGGCTTGTGTGGATGACTCCTAGAGGTCGAATGTGTGTGCGGCTCATGACTTCATCCTCAAGCCTGGATCAGTAAGTTAGAATGTCTAAACTTGCTCAGATAATAGATCTCATTTATAAACTTCACACCTGTATTTGATGTAGTATAGATCAAGGTTGATTTGATCAACCTTTTTCTTTCTTATTTGATTTTAATTTTTGATTTAATATCATGCATTAATCATGTAATAGATCTAAGATCTAGATATTTATATGATTATTTAAATAAATTTTAGATTTATTTAAGTATTCCACTATAAGATCTTGAAAAAATTTCAAGATCTACCTATGAAACCCTAGATTTGGTTCCTTCAGATCCCACTGTCCCTATGCACTCAACAGCACTTGTGCAAACATCACCTCTGTCAATCCTCTTTAGTTGTTGTGCACCTTTGAGAACTTTAGGATGACCACCTCCACTGCTAAAGATCTGTGCTTGCTTCTTGGCACCATCCTGAAATTATAGGATCCCTTCTGCTTAGCAGCTGTATCATTTTTTCTAAAATTTCCTGGAGAACCTATGGCATTTCTACACCAGCACATGTTGTACCACCTGACACGATCTCTGATGCATGCTAATTTATAGTTATGGTAAGTGCACCAGTCGATCAAGTAATAAAGTGAATGAGTAGAGTATCGTCCCTAGAGGATTGGAAAATAAGTACTCAAAAGCTCTTTCCTATGCTTTATTTAGAAGATCGATTTATGAAAATAAGAAATTAAAGAACAAAATAAAATAAAAAAATAATTAAAAATTTTTAAGAAATAGAGAGAGTGTAAATTATTAGGATTTTAAACTCAAGAGTAGTTGATTACTAAGGCAATCGGTTCACCAACTCAGTCAATACAATATTTAGATTTTTAGATTAATTTTATTTCATGTGACGGTGGAGTCTCCTAATTTATACACTATCCTTTGGTTCAGGCATAGCAAAACTATCAATATTTATTAATTATCCTTTGGTCTAGGTGTAATTTAAATAAATATTAATGCATTAAGTTTTGTGAAACCCTCTAATTAAAATACGCTGCGTCCAAAGCGCACTAAAATTCCCGCATGCATATGAATTCTAATTTGATTCATAATACAAGGTATATAATCAAGAAGCATTAACATAGATGTACTTGGTCCGTAACATCTATGTTCATCAGATCAATTAGAAGATGGCCAGTAATCTAAAAGCATTAAGATCAGATTTATATACTCCTCATGAATAAAATTTAAAAATAAATCATACTGAATATTGCATCAAAAGAGTGGCTACACCTTAGCCTTAGTAAAATAAAATTTAGTTCATGATAACAAATTCAAAAATAGCGAATAAAATAAAAAGCATATAGAAATTAGACTGTTTGATTGCTGAAATTGATTATCCGTTGCTCTTAGCGTGGAGAACTTGGTGAAGAAGAATATGCTCCTTGATCGATGTCTTGATTGTCGAAAGAAATCAAAACACCACGCCCTTTTTTTTTCTCTCACAAATCACTCTTCTCTTTCTACCTTTCTCCTATCTTTTTTTTTTGTTTTTCTTTTTTTCTTTTAACTCTCTCCCTTTTTCTCTTTTTCTCTTTTTCTCTGACTTCCCTGACTTCCCTCACTTCTTTCTACGGCAACAACAGCAGGTATTTATAAGCTAAAAAATATTTGATTCTCCTCGAATTCCTTAAGAAATTAGGTTTAAGACTCCCAAAATAACTCAAATTAAGAATCTAAGGTAATTCTGATCCATTAGATGTTGATCAAATGGTCTAAAAATTGCTTAAAAACCCCTTAAAATAATCCAAATCAAGTTGGATTTCATGCCAGCCATTGGATCAACCGTTGGATTGAATCTAGGCTGTCCGATCATGTAGAAAGAGGCCTTCTAATCTTTAGTTTAACGTCGGAATAAATCTCAGCTGTTAGATCTTGATCGGGAGCTGTGGATGCCGTTCATCAATCAATCGGATGGTTAAAAATATGGAAATTTTGGAAATTTTGTTGAAATTCCGCGGTCCATGGAAATTTTGTTGATTTGTTACATGATTTTTTTTTTTTGAAATTCAATTTTGGGCTCGTTTGAAGTCCGTTTTGCTTGAAATTTATTTCATCTGAACCAGAAAAATAAGATCTTCACATTGGTGGCCTTCTTTCCTACATAAGATTAATAAAAATATCAATTTCTTAAAGAAATAGATTAATTTATTTTATAATTTAATACTTTTATTAGTATATTTTTACCACTTATCACACCCCCAACTTAGTCATTGCTAGTCCTTTAGCAATATTTTATTTAATACCATGTTTCAATAAGATTATCCATCACAAAGATAAAATCTAGGATTAAAGGTCAAAAAGTTTAGAAAATACTGCTAACTAAGCATTGAGCTTCAGAAGCAAATTTTTCAGTCAATACAATTAAAAACTTTCTTAGAGTACATCAAAGATCTATAGCACTTGTGTTCGTGATGACTAACTTTAGCATTTCAGTATTAAATTAAAAGAACAAAAGTATCCTCTCTTATCACCTATTTTGGCCAATTTTCTATACATTCTCAATTTTATACTCATGAATTAAGGTAGCTTTCACACTGCCTTTTTTTTTTTTTTTTTTTTTGTTTGAGCATCCTGGCCTTTCCTTCACCATTTTACGTGAATTTTCACACTTGACCTAGGTGCAGAGACCCAGTTACTAGGCTTTGGGCAATCCACATATACTCTATCTTTTGCACTTTATTTATAGGCAGGTAGCTCTTTCCTTAAATTCAAGTTTCTTTTGATTAGAATGTATATTAATTACCAATTTTTAGTGATAATTGAATCCTCAGTTGGCCTTATAATCAATACCTACTTTGCCTTGTTAGTGTGCATGTGCAATTAAAAAGTGCTAATAGTCTTTTAATGACCTAAGTAGGCTGCTAAAAGTTGACCAACTAATCTACTTCTTTAACTCATTACATTCATTAGCAAATAATTCTATCTTTTATCACTTATCCAGTTTATCTTGCTCAAGATTTTCTTCTTGACACATGATTTTTTTTTTTTTTTTTTTTTTAATTATTATTCTACATTGTCTTAAAGGAGAAAGAAAAATAAAGGGTGCAATAAAGGATAGGAAGGAATACACCTGATTTGGTTCAGTCTGGTTCTTTGGAGCTTTGAAATTTTGCTTGAGTTCTCATTGATTTTTCTGCAAAATTGAAAATACACATCCAGAGCAGTAAAAGAGCAACAACAAATTACTGAAAAAATAAAAGAAAAAAAAATGATCAAAACTAAAAAGAAAAGAAACAACCTATCTAGTAGTTCTGATTTATAGTCTTCAGCTTGACTTTCTTTGAGTTCTAAAGTGGATCAATCTGGTGCCACTTCAATTGGAATACTTTCATGTTTGATCGAGTCCTCTTTCAATTTGACATTGCTCGCTTTTATAGTCTCAAACCTATTTTCTACAGAATTCTCATATAATGAATTGTCAATAATATCAATTAGAAAATAAGTTTGATTATCATCAGTATGTTTAGTATCTTTGAAAACATTAAAAGTAACTTGTTCATCTTGGACTCTAAGAATTAATTTTTCTTGTTGAACATCTATTAAAGCTCCTCCAGTAGCTAAAAAGGGTCTCCCTAAAATAAGGGGTACATCATAATCTTCTTTCCATATCAAGAACAATAAAATCAACAGGAAAAATAAACTTGTTTACCTTTACCAAGACATCCTCCACTATACCTCTTGGATATTTAATGGATCTGTCGGCTAATTGAAGAGTAATAGTGGTAGGCTTTGGTTCTCCTAGACCCAGCTTCCTGAAAATAGAAAAAGGCATGAGATTAATGCTTGCTCCTAAATCACATAAAACTTTATCAAAACTACAATCACCAATAATGCAGGGGATAGTAAAACTCCCTGGATCTTTTAGCTTCTGTGGTAATTTATTTTGAAGTATTGCTGAGCATTCTTCATTCAAATTTATTCTCTCATGCTCCTTCAGCTTTTTCTTATTTGTTAAGATTTCTTTGAGAAACTTGGCATACCTGGGCATTTGAGTAATAGCATCTACAAAAGGAATATTAATATGTAAATTCTTTAGAAATTTTGAAAAAGTTAGAAAATTTCCTTATCTGGATGCTGTATTTGTCTCTCTGGGAATGGTAGTGGCGGCACGTAGGGCTTCACATTTGGATCAGCAAATCGTATACCTGGAGACCATCCATCTGCTGGTTGTTTTGGTGACTGACGAATTTTAGTTGATGGTTCCTTATTTGTAGTTGGCTCTTCAGTCTCATTCTTCTGATGTGGCTCCTCCAGCTTTGTACCACTTCTTAGGGTGATAGCATTGACTTGCTCCCTTGGATTTGTCTCCGTATTGCTTGGCAAGGATCCTTGAGGTCTCTCGGAGATTATCTTAGCCATTTGACCTATTTGCATCTCCAAGTTTCGAATTGCTGCTGTTTGGTCCTGCCTAAGTTTGGCTTCCAAATTTTTTATAGTTGCTTCTTGGTTTTGCATAAATTTGACCATCAGCTCTTCCATGTTGGACTTCTTTTCAGGTACTTGGAATCCCGGGGGTGGCTGTTGTGCTGCATTTTGATTGCTCCATGAGAAATTTGGGTGCTGCCTCCACCCTTGATTGTATGTGTTGGAGTAGGGATTGTTTTGTTGCGGCCTAAAAAAATTACCAATATAATTAGCTGTATCAGTTGTTTTAGCAAAAGGATTACCTATCTGGCAATTGCTCGTATCGTGTCCTCCTCCACACAGGTCACAAGTAATGCTCTGAATATGCATAGCTGTTCCCTTTAAGTTGTTGACTTCGGCTCTAAGGGCTGCAATTTCAGCTAGTAAGGTTGGCACGCAATATAGGAGTGGGTGTGTGTATCTCCCTACTAATTCCTGTTTGTCTATGATATGATGCAGACAGCAGGAGGAAACCAATTAATCAAAAATAGAATGGAATAAGGACAGCTTTCGATTTTGTATCGATGAGGATAGATGCATGAAATCAGTCATCAAGTGGCAATTACAGAAACATATGATGCCAAAAAGACTAGTAGCTATGTGAAGGGAGTAAGA
>QRFJ01001582.1:0-154836 GCA_006176705.1 Cocos nucifera
GAAAGACTTCCCACACGCAAGACAGAGACTCTCTGGCATGTGGGATTCAGGTATGTGACACCCCAACTAAAGCCCAATCAGTCTAGGTTAATCCAATTCAAGACCAAATCCTATTTGGCTCAAATCGGATCTAAATTAGCCCAAATCGGAAGCAATTCGAATCCAATTCGAAACTAGGTGCTAGGGTTTGCTACATGTGCTAGCATGTTCATCTTGCAAACATGGTCTAATCCAATTAGACCCTTAATCAACTCTCTTTGTGTGTGACCCATTGGGTTCCACATCTAACCAGAAGTGAGTCTAGGTGTGATTTGACCTAATCTGGTTAGAACTCAACCAAACCGATTTATGTCAAAATTAGCCAACCCAATTTGACTTAATCTAGAATACTTTCTAATTTAATGATCAAATTAAAATTTTAATTTGATCGAACCCACAAGACATGATTGATGTCTAGCAATGTATCATGACTTCCTAGAAGATGTAAAATTTTGATAAAAATACTAAAAATATCCTTTAGTGAAAATTACCATACAACTAGATCCTTCGATCTTCCTGCATCCTAAATATGACTTTGGGTATGAAAATATGTCAACCCCAATATCATATTCATTTCTTTTTCAATCTCATGATGATGATTCATTTAATGAAACATGAAAAACCATTTCTAATTTTTCATCTTGCTTTGATCAAAGTCTTCCTAAATCATCATTTGTTTGAAGCAAGTAGGATGCTATTTCCTCTTACCAGGAGAGATCGATTCCATGTTAACCTACTCACAATCTTCATACATATAATCTACCATATCCAGATCATCCCATACATAACTGAGTTATGAATGAGTATGAACTAAAATATGGATTTATATATATAAGATTCTATGGTAGTTTCAGGTCAAAGGATTACATGCACAAATTCTACTATGAGAACCATCTATTGACATGTAGATAAGACTCCATTAGATATTCTTGATTTGGATCAATTCAGTGAACTCATTCTCTAATGAGCACCCACATTCTTGTACTAGTGTTATACACAAGTTATTATGAGTTCAATCACCCTCTCAATCGAGCATACAAAGAATGTGCTAGTCTTACTGAAAAACATTGATTCCTAACTCAATGTCCCATCGACTAGGAATATTTAAATTAGGGTTTTAAGGTTTTAGGTCTCACTAGTATGATCTCATCATAATTCTAAAATCATAGCCCTAATTTATAGGGTTCATCATAATCTTAAATAAATAATAAGACACTGCATATGATGAAATAAATGCCTTTATTTATTAAAAATGTCATTACATGAGTCTGAAAGACAAAGAACATCCCAAAAATAAATTGACTTGAGGGTATATTCCTTTCACAGACTCCTTAGGCTTTGGGCTGTTGACCCCGACCATCACCATGGCCTGCTTTAGCCTAAGAATCTCCTTCTCAAGCTCCTTCTTCTTGTAGAGATCATCTACGTACATTCTATTGGTGAGCTGAAACTTACCCTCAACCTCTCATCACTGTCTCCTCAAAACTTCAGACTCAGCCTCCATGTCCTCGATAGCCCGATGTTCATAGGTGAGCTAAACCTTCAGCCACTGAACCTCGGCCTTTTCCATCCCAATAACCTTTGGAAACTCACCGATGGTCCTCTTCAAGGAGGCGATCCCCTCCGACTCACCACTCGTGCTGACCTCCCGACTACTATGCAGTCGCTTCTGAAGATAAGCTACTTCATCTCTGGCAACCTTGAGCTTGTATTTAAGCCCGGACATCTTCCCCACCCAGGTCACTTGGTAGCTATTGTGTGAGTTCTTAGTATCTTGCAATAGCTTCTAAAGCTGGAAGAACCTTTGTGACCAGTCCCAATCATACCGGGCCTTATTGTTGGACCATGGTGAGCTCCCTTCTAGGAGATAGATTTTTTCTCCAGCCTTCTTCAGGTCATCTTCAAGAGAGCTGATTTTCACCATCAATGCCCAGGACTTCTAACTAGCATTTCTCTTGAGTTTGGTGATCTCCTTCTCAAAGATGCACTTTCGGATGTTGAAGCTCGCCGCATCCTTCATATGCAAGCCACGGAGGTGAGTGATCTCTTTGGTCACCTCAGAAGCATTTTTTGGTGAGGCTTAAAGGTTGTCCTCCATCTTCTTCAACTTCTTCTTTAGAAGATGAACTTTCCTCCTCAGGCTCTTTATCAAAGGCTTCATTAGAACCCCCTGAGGTAGTGGATCAGCATTGACGGGAGACTATATTCATGGTATGAAAAGTGCTTAAAGGTATAGAAAAATTTTCTTTCATTTAAAAAAAAAATTTAGTACAAAGCAAGAAGGGGAGAAAAAGAAAAATATACAACTACTCGAGGATTTCAACCTCGATGGGGGGGGGCAGTGGAGGATGGAGTCGAAGATACCTTTGCGGTAGGTTCAGATGGGCCAAAAGCGAGCTCATCGAAGGAAGGATCAACTACGGCATCGGGCGGTCTCGCATCCATGTCATCTTCCTCCTCCTTCAGAAAGCAAGGTCGAGCTCGGGGAACCTCTGGGCCATCCTGGCTTCATAGAGCTCGAAATCCTTGATAAATGCCTTCTAATCGAACTCGATATTCAAGTTCCTCTTCTCGAGACAGGCCTTGAAGTCTTCCACATCTTGGGTCATCACCTTTGAGATCGACTTCGCCATCTGGGTCTCTAATTCGACGACCCTATTCTTGGGTTCCTTCTTCCTTTCCTCCTCTAAGGCCAGTGTGGCCTTGAGTTCGACCGAGATGAACTCTTCTTTGCGAAGCATGCCCTAGAGACTTTTGATGTTTGCTGCCTTCTCCTTCACAACGTGCTCGACCTCGGTGATCCTCGATTGAAGATGGTGGATCTCAGCTCGAAGGTCTTCCTGGGCCTTCTGTGCCTCTGCCTCCTGACGACGCGCCCTCTTGATGTAGACGAGCATCTGGTGATCCGACTACAACAAACGATTGATACTAAAAGAAAAAAAAAGAGAGTAGAAGAGAAGAGAAAGGGTCGAGCAACGAAGTAATCACCTTAAGGATGGTTCCGAGAGAACCCCAGATGAGCTACCATAGGTCAAGGTCGGCCATCTAGTCCACCACCTCCGGTATGGCAAACCTGTCAGTAAGATCTTGGATGATCTTTGGATTGTCAAAGGGATCCTCCCCTCATTCATCGCTGTAGCCATCCGGTCTACTTAGGCGAGCCTTGCGGGATGTCTTGGCAATGACTTTCTTCTTTTTCTTTCTTCCCCTATCTTTTCCTTGGCAAGGAGCTCCAAAGCTCGATCCCCACTGGAAGGACCTAAGGGCATGGGTGGCATTGAGCCCACACCAACGGTGCCGACCTCGACAGTTAAGGCAACTTCGGCACTAGCGATGACCTCGGATGCAGTGGTAGTGGAGGTGGAGATTTCAGGGCTAGAAGCACTGACCTTTGCTCTCTTTGAGCCATCACTTGGTGCCTTCCCTTTCCTCTTCTTGGTGTAGAGCCCTTTGGTAAGCATCTCGGCAGCTTGTGTATCCATCTCTGTAATAGAAAAAGAAGCACGGTTAATAGCAATATATGTGCGCGAAACTATGTGGATTCAAAAATCAAAAGATGTACCAGTAGGATCGAGGGGACTCAGACCCAAGATGAACAAGGTCTATTCCTTTAGAAGGTCAGGAAGAAGAGGAGCTTGGTATGTCTTAAGTTTATTGAAGAAATCATAGTTGGCTCCGTCTAAGCTAGGAGCTCGGCGAACTGACTCTCTAATATAACCCCAAGAAAGAAGATCTAATGGTAAGGTCGGGCAATGTACAAAGAAGTACTTTTTCTTTCAGTTATGAACAGAAGAAGGGGCACCTTTCAATAATCCCTTCTTACCAACTTGGAAAGAAAAGTACCACTGATCCTTCATGGAAGGATGGCGCTTGAAGGTATAGAAGTTTCTAAAAGGCAAAACGGTCGGCTGGACCTCGGCCAATCGACGAGGGAGAGGAAACCTATGACGAACTGAAAGAAGTTCAATACGATAGATGCGAAAGAGATGTTTAAAAATCGGAAGAGGATGACTACAAAAAGGGGCAATGGGAGCCTAAGCCCAACACGCAAAGTTTCTAAGTACAAACAAAACTGGCCGATCGGAGGGGAGCTGATCGGTCGTCAGAGCTAGGAAGTTGAAGGTCATATTCTAGAGCGATTCTATATTGGATTCAAATTAGAGAAAGGTTGTCTGGTGTAAGAACAGACGAGATGGTGTTTAGAGCGAAAGATGAGCGGGACATGTTCCTGGGTTCTACCTCGACCAGGGGTGCAGGGTCAAAGAATGTCAGTCCGGATGAGCCCCATGAACTGATGGAGTGTGAGGTTTTTGAAGACATTCAAATTGAGATTCAACCCCAAGAAAACCTCCAAAAAAATAAAGAAAAATGCAGGGCAAAGGTCGCTACCAAAAAATTAGGGAAGCAAGAAGCCAATAATGAAAAACATGAATAACCTAAGAGAAGGGTTAGGAGACTGACCTAAGCTATCTAGGGAGAATGAAAGGATGATGGATGCGATGAGAACCAATCAAAAGGCTGTTTGGAGCTCAGAAAGGTGGGGGAGAAGGTTAAGACCCTTGGAAAGAAGATGGACGGAGGCTAATGAAAGGAGATGACTCGGGTAGGAATGACTTCTAGGCAAAGGGAGAAGACATTAAATAGCCAGAAGTAACCCAAGATGGTTATGATCGCAAATCAACTTCGATCAGTCAGCATGCATTGTGTGTCCCACTCATCATGATAGAAAGGCAGCCGTAGGTGGAGTCTTTATGGTGCCACACCTGGAGCAAAGTTTCGATGAGAGAAATGAAGGGCCATCTTTTCGAACTTATTTTGGATTTGAAAAATTTTGGTGTCGGTGCAGTAAATGCCAAAATATCTCATCCCGATAAGGTAGGAACCCGAGAATGAACTTCGGTGGTTGTCTTTTCACTTTCTTTGAATTTTGAATTCGAAAGTGGGGGGACTATTGTTAGGGGTAAACCTCGCTCCCGTTGAAGTTCGGTTTGGTGCTCGATCGGGTGTAACTCGTGGTCGTAGGAGAGCTTCAATTGCGAATTCCTTTCGAACTCCTCCAGCAGTCGAACTCCTTTTGGACTCCTTCTGGCCGAACTTTCCACAGTCGCCCAGGAAGGTCTCCACACAAACCTAGCCCCACATGACATTAATCAACTCACCCATAGACCACTTAAGAGGAGTTCGAGCTCCCTTGGTATTGATGTAACTTAAAGATTCATCGTCAATTAATGCCTACTCCTTCGAACTTCAACTATTAAATCTCAACAGACTAGCACATCATAATAACAGACACTATCCTCCATAACAAACTTCTCATGGCCCCAAGTAGTCCACTACCAGATGGTTATGGCTGTCACTATTAGTTTGTTATAGGCTCCATCTATAAAAGAGATCCTCTAGATATATTTTCTCTAAGCTCTCTTCTCTTTTTCGATTCTCTGCAACTTTCTCTACCAAGTACTCCATTTCTATTGGCCGAAAGAGCTAACTTGATCGTCGGAGGGTCTTGCCGAAGCCACCCCCCAGGCTCTGATTGAGACTTGTCTTGCAGGTCACCAGCGGTGACCTCATCTTCTCCGACTCTAGTGCTCCTCCGATGATGATCAGATTTCGCACCAACACATGCTGTGTTAATTGCTTCTGTCCAAAATTATCTTGGAAGGTTACTTTCACATAGCATAGTATGGGCCATTTCTTCTAAAGTATTATTTTTTTTTCTACTACATTTTATTGGGGTGTCCTAGGTACTGAAAAATTATGGCTCATTCCTTTTTCATTACAAAATTTTTCAAAGTCTTGATTTTCAAATTTGGTTTCATGATCACTTCGA
Organism: Cocos nucifera; assembly: GCA_006176705.1. Taxonomy (NCBI): domain Eukaryota; kingdom Viridiplantae; phylum Streptophyta; class Magnoliopsida; order Arecales; family Arecaceae; genus Cocos; species Cocos nucifera. The sequence goes on from QRFJ01001582.1 coordinate 5,870, forward strand.
ATGCTTTGAATTGAAAACTCTTTTTCATTTATAACTTTTCGGTAAAACTTTGTGAAAACATAAAAAAATTCATCTTTGTGTGCCAAAACATAAATCCATGTAAAATGTGAGTAGTCATCGATAATTACAAAATCATAACATTTTCCACCTAATCTTGCTATTCTTGTAGAACCAAACAAACCCATGTGCAAAAGTTTCAGTGGCCTAGAAGTTGAAATAATGTTCTTAGATTTGAATGAAACTCTTGTTTGTTTATCTAGTTAGCATGCATCATAAATTTTATCTTTTTCAAAGTTTAATTTTGATAAATTGGTAACTAATTTCTTTTTGATAAGCTTTGAAATTGAATGCATACTAATATATGCAAGCCTACGATGCCAAAGCCAATTAGTCTCATTAATTTTGGCATTCATAGCTACTAGATATTGCACGTTAATCATAAAAAAATCATTCAAATCTATCTTATAAATATTACCATACCTATGACCAACAAACTTAATGCCATCATCATTGAAACGAGTTACAATGCACAATGAAGATTCAAAAATAACTTTGTATCCCTTGTCATAAAGTTGACTAATACTTAAGAGATTGTGTTTTAAACCATCTACTAATAAAATATTTTCAATATACTTGGAGGGAGTGATACTGACATAACCTATACCAATGATCTTCTCTTTGCCATTGTCTCTAAATGTGACCATCGCTCCATGTTTAGCATCAAGCATGATAAATTGGGACTCATCACTGGTCATGTATCTTGAGCATCCGCTGTCAAGATACCATCTTCGATTTTCTTCTTTGGATGCAAAACACATCTACATGCAAAATCAAGTTCTTACTCTAGGTACCCAAGTTTTCTTGGGTCCTTTAAGGTTAGTCACAATGGTTCTTTTTGGAACCCATATTTTTTTTACATTTGAATTGTTAGAGAAGCATGTATAAGATTTGTGTCCTAGTTTTTCATATTTAAAGCATGTAACATTTAAAAATTTGTTGCTTTATGAATTTACAAGAACATTTTTTGGAAATTTTTGTTTTCTTAGGAGGTTATAGCCTAAACCAGTCTTATCATAAATGGTCTTTTGATTTTGAAAAATCATATGAAGTTTATTTGAACTCAAAGTAAATTTTTTAACTATTGATTTTAAATTATCGATTTTATTTTTTAAATTTAGATTCTTTTGAGTTAAGATTAGCTTTTCACTTAGAATAGTTTTATTTTCTTTTAGCAAGACTTGATTTTTTAATTTTAGTTCTTTATTTTTAGTTCTTAATTTCTTTAAATCATTTACTAAGTCATAGAAGGCTTCTTGAAATTCTTCGAATGTAAATTCATTTGAGATTTCAGCACTTACCTCATTCTCATGTGTCATAAGGCATAGGTTGGCTTGTTTATGAGCTTCTTTCTCTTCGGAGCTTGAGTCGTCACTATCACTCCATATTGCCATTATAGTCTTTTTCTTATATTTTTTGAAAATCTTTTGAAGTTGAGGACATTCAAACCTAAAGTGTCCTAGCTTCTTATATTCATAGCAAATAAGGTACTACTCCTTATCCTTTTCCTTGCTATGCTCCCCTTTGATAGGTAGCCTCTTCCTCATCCCTTGTTTTTCTTCAAAAATTTCTTGAACTTTCTTATGATGAGGGCCATTTCTTCATCTTGTTCTTCATCTTCCATTTCATCAGATTTTTCATCTTGTTGAGTGGTGGATTTAAGGACTATTGTCTTCTTTTTCTTGACATCTTCTTCTTGATGTTGTTTCATACTTAGCTCGTGAGTCATTAGTGATCCTAGAAGCTCCTCCAAGGGTAAAATATTTAGATCTTTGGCTTCTTGGATTGCAGTCACTTTGGCCTCCCATATCCTTAGCAAAGACCTAAGAATCTTTCTCACAAGGTCACTATTAGAATAAGATGTGCCAAGACTTTTAAGACTATTTATAATATCCATAAATCTAGTAAACATTACAGTAATTGACTCATCATGTCTCATTTTGAAAAGTTCATATTGTGCACAAGCATGTTAATTTTTGACTTCTTAACTTGATTAATGCCTTCATGAGTTACTTCTAATCTATCTTATATTTTCTTAGCCAACATGCATGTTGAAATATGATTAAATTCAATAGCATCTAGAGCATAATATAAAACATTCATGGCTCTTGCATTGGGTTGAGCCATTTTCTTATCAATCTCATTCCATTCCTTTTTGGATTTGATTGATTTCTCACCATCAATTATCTTAGTGGGTGTGTGCGGTCCATTAACTATGATACTCCACATATCATAGTCAAGTGCTTATATGAAAATCCTCATCCGAGCTTTCCAATAGGTATAGTTTGTTCCATTGAAAAGTAGAGGTTGGTTTGTGGACTGCCCATCGGCTAGAGAAATACAAACTTGGGTTATCAAAGATCTTTGGCTCTTTGATGGTTAAATCAAAATAGGGATAGAGCACCGGGCTTTAATACCACTTGTTGCCCAGCTATGCAACCCAACTAGGAGGGTGAATTAGATTTTTAAAATTTTAAAGCTAATTTAAAGATTACAAGATTGAGTAATAATATGCAAGACATATGTGTGAAGCGATTTAGGTTACAAAAAAATATATTAGAGAGCAAGAATTTAACAAACTAAAGAAAGAAAGATAGCAAGCACACTATAAACAAGCAAGATTTATAGTGGTTTAGTACTTTTCTTGCACCTACATCCACTCCTCAAGTTCTTACTTGAAAATTAAAATCCACTAACCGTATTCAAATTGAATACACCATTGAAAACCTCCAACCCTAGCTATCCCAAGCTAGAATACTTATTTTTTGGGTACAAGCCTACCAAATACAATCCTATTCAAGGTTAGGATCAACCTTCCCAAGTTTTGGAACCCCCCCAAAACTTGAATTAAAATAGTAAAGCAGAGTAAAAGATTTAATGATAATCAAATACAAGTTTAGCTCTCTTTGTGAGCAAATAAAATCTTAAGAACGCTTTTTACAATAATGAAGGAAGCTTCTCTGATTTTTCTCAACGTTGTTGAAGATTTGAAAGAGCTCTTGAGAGATAGGTGAACTTGTAATGATTGCTTCTTTGCTTGAAGATGACTTTTGCTTAGGGCTGAAATTGAATCACACCAATCTCTTGTGTTTTTTTCTATTTAAAGTCTTTCAAATTTTCAATAGGTGGAGGAGAGAATGCTGAGCAAGATTTATAGCCATTGGAGATATTGAAGAAACACTTAAAACCTACCAAAATAAGAAAAAAATAGCCGTTGCAGAAAAATTTTCATTACAGGAGTTGACTCATGGCACAGGGGTCGACCTCAAGGTTGACCTCTGAGATAAAATCCAAAAAAATAGCCATTCTATACTTTTAGCTTTCGAAACAACAGAGGTCGACCTTGGAGTCGACCCTTGGCACAGAGACAACATGCCAAACAGCCTTTTTCAGTAGGAGACGATCTAGGGGTTGATCCTTTCACTTCAAACTTGATTTTCTTTCAAAATAAGCATCTAAAAATCATGGGACTACCTCCAAAGGATTAGAAATCTTCTATACTTGCTCTTGAGGCTCTCAGATCAAAACTTGATAAAATTATCATTTTGCCTCTGAAATATGAAAAGTCTTTTTTTAAGTGAAATTCATTAGTAATCCCCTTAAATGCTTTGTAATCATCAAAATCAATTCTTAGAGCAGTAAAACATAAATTCCATAGGATCTATGCGACCTAGGGATAGTCTAAAAATAAGTATCTATGGCACCTAAGGCTAGGTCATATAGCAGAAAATAGGATTAACAAATTGAAAAAATCCAGACTTATGAGTCCATTGACTTTCGAGTCATGCCCTTAATGCAAAATGACCAATTTCCCTTTTATGGGATATGAGGAAAGGTCCATGGACCTACTTGCCCTGGTACATATGGATGTGGATGGCCCATTTGATGCATTGGCTAAAGATAATTATGTCTACTTCATTATCTTTACCGATGATCTATCATGGTATAGGTATGTGTACTTAATGAGATACAAGTCTGAAGCCTTTGAAAAGTTCAAAAAGTTTAGACTCAAAATAGGAAAAATAAATTAGAAAGGTTCTTTGATCAAATTAAGGAGGTGAATACCTTAGTTGGAAATTTCTAGACTATCTTAAGGACAATGGCATAGTCTCTCATTGGACTCCACCTAGAATACTTCAACTCAATGAGATTTCAAAATGGAGAAATTGGATCCTATTAAATATAGTCTGATACATAATGAGCTTCACAGACCTTCCTAAATTTCTTTGGAGACATAGTCTAATGACTGTGATTTACTTACTAAATAGGGTTCTCTATGAAATCATTTTTACGACACCATATGAGATATGACATGGTAAGAAATCAAGTCTGAGTCACCTCAAAATTTGGTATTATCTAGTTCATATCAAGAGACAGTAGGCAAATAAATTAGAGTCTAGGTCCTTTAGAGCTCAATCCATAGGATATCCTAAAGAGTCATTGGAAGATTATTTCTATGTTTTGAAAGATTACAATATGATTATGAGTCGACATGCCATTTTTCTTGAAAAATAATTTATTTAAGATGGTGGGATTGAAAGGAAGATTAGGCACGAGGAGGTCTCTAAAGAACAATGAGCTAAGGAACCTATGGAACCTAATGAATTAGAGCCAGTCCATACACTACCTCCTCCACCTTGAAAATCAACTATGATTTTTTGTCCTCTTGAATGGTACTTAGGTAGTATTTTAGAGGATGTTGAAATAAATATTTCTCACAGAAAATGGGCTTCATGATGATGATCCCAAAATCTATGATGAGATGATATCAGATATCGACTTCGAGAAATAGTTAGAGACAATGAAGCTAGAGATTGACTCAATACGCTTGAACCAATTCTGAACCTTGGTAGATCCATCTAAAGTTATAGTACCTATTGGGTGTAAATGGATCTACAAGAAAAAGATAGGTATAGATGAAAATATGGAGATATTGAAGACTAGGCTAGTAGCAAAAAGATATAGTCAGCACGAAGCCATTGACTATCAGGATATCTTTTCGCCAATAGCCATGCTAAAATTCATCCACACATTGCTTACTGTCATAGCCTATTTTAATTATAAAATATGGTAAATGAATGTGAAAATGGCATTCTTAAATGGATATCTTGAAGAAGACATCTATATAGAACAGCCACTTGATTTCGCATCCAATGGTAGTGATCACAAGGTTTACAAGTTGCAAAGATCCATATATAGACTTAAGCAAGCATCTCGAAGCTGGAATACTCATTTTAATGATGTGATGAAATCATTTGGTTTCATCAAAAATAAGAAGGAGCCATATGTATTCAAAAAGATCAGTGGAAGCATCGTTGTCTTCCTCATATTCTACGTGGATGACATCCTCTTAATTGAAAATGATATTCCTATATTGACCACGATCAAAATATGGTTATCAAAGGAGTTCTCTATGAAAGATCTAAGAGAAGCATCCTTTATATTGAAAATTAAGGTCTATAGAGATAGACCAAATAGGATGCTAGAACTTTTATAGAAGATGTACATAGAGGAGGTGCTAAAGAGGTTTAGCATGAAAAACTCCAAAAGGGGTCTAGTACCCTTTAGACATGGCATTTATCTGTCCAAGAAGATATGTCCTAGCACACCTATGGAGATTGAACGCATGAGCAAGATCTCTTATGCTTCGGCAATAAGAAGCCTCATGTCTGCTATGCAATGTACACGACCTAATATTTTCCATGTTGCGAGTGTCACGAGCAGGTATCAGTCGAATTCAGATGAAGAGCACTGGACTTCAATGAAGTGTATCCTTAAGTACTTAAGAAGGACTAAGGATATGTTTCTAATCTTTGGTAATGGAGAACTTCAGGTCTAGGGGTATATTGATTCAGATTTTATGTCTGACTTAGATGATCGAAAGTTGACATCTGAATGTCTATTTGTTTGTAATGATGGTGCAGTTAGTTGAAAGAGTTCCAAGCAAACCATGATCATAGACTCCATCATGAAAGCTAAGTACATTGCTGCATCAGAAGCTGCGAAGAAGGCATTCTAGTACAAAAAGTTCGCCACAGAGCCCGAAGTGATGCCATCCCTTTATACTATGACAATAATGACACTATAGCCCTAGCTAAGGAGTCTAAGTCTCATCAGAAATCCGAGCACATTGAGCAACGATTCTACCTCATCCATGATTACCTCGAGAAGAGATACGTCGAGGTCGAGAAAGTCAACTCTACAGAAAATGTGGTTGACCCACTGACGAAGTCATTGAGCTAGTAGAAGATCGAAGCCCACCTTAAGAAGATAGAACATAGATTTGTAGCCAATTGGCTTTAGGTCAAGTGGGAGTTTGTTAGATGTGCGTCCTAGAAGCCAGATTGGCTAACACTTGTAATACACTTCTAAGAGTAATTTTATAATTTTGACTTAAAATTAATAAAAAATTATTTTATTCTATCACATTGTGTACATAGTACCTATGATACCTCTTTTCAGTTAATAGTAATGATAATTCATATTTTCAAGAGTTTAAAATTTACGACATGAATTTTCATAATTAACTCATAAACTACTTTCGATCGTAGGATCATCATGAGCATTATGATCGATCTGGAAGATTGGTATACGACTGCTTTCTTAGGATAGATGAGTCTTGAGTTTATGGTGTGTAGACACCAAAATAAGAGTACAGATACTCATTAGAGAATGAGGGTACTGAGCGTGACCACCTCGAGCAGTCATAAGAAAGTCTACCTTCTCATTGATGATTGGCTCGATGCTGCAGCAGTATGTCTGATTCTTTGATCTGAGGTACATCGATAGTTCATCTTGAAGATATTATAGTTTGATTACACCATAACTCGATCTCCTAGCCATTCAGAATCTTAAGGTGTATGTTGGCTATAGTATGTTCATTATAGGAATTGGATTGCACCAATAAGGGATCAATTTATCTTTGTAGATGAGGAGTAGCTTTATGATGATCATGAGATCGAGTCCTTAAGCCCATGGCCATAGCAGTGTGAAGATGATAGAAAGAGTTTCTATTAGGATTTCACATCTAACTCGAATCGAATGATTTATTCATATGATGGATGTTGGGTTTGATGAGTTCACCTTAACACTAATCCAGTCAGGGCTCAAGATAGAAGAACCTAATCACACAGCTAGCTACACCGAGAGGTTTACTTTCAGTTCTGATGGGTTGCCAGCATATACTGCTAGGTGTCATTGATTGATTTTGGAAGAAATTAGAATGATCTTGATGATCGATCATTCTAATTATGTGAATCAGAAAAGTTTTGATCCATCGAAAGTATTTTGATGATGTCGATGATAGAGATCGTGACATATCTCATTACCATATGGAATCGAACCTAATTGAGTCATAAAAATAAGGGTTTGAATCTAGATGTGATCAATTAGGCTAAGGCAGTTTGATTGATTTGGATAAGATCTGATTAGGCTTAAGAAAATCATGCTTGCACATGATTGAGCCTAACATTCTCCTTCTATAGTCTTCCTGGTTCGTCTCAGATGAGTTTGACTCATCTAAAATCTTGACTGAAGCCTGTCCACGTCAGAAATGGATTATCTTAATTCATCAAAGGAATTTAAGACAATACCTACCAATTTCTGTCACTTGCCATTTTTTGTTTCAGACAAGGGTCAAAGGTTGACCCTATTATAAGAAAGAACCGATAGGGGGTGTGTGCCCCCTAGAGAATTTCTAGGGGTGCATGCCCCCAGATATTTTGTGTGACATGGAGAAGGCACACGTCCCTCTAGGCATGTGCTCCTTAATGAATAGGTTTTGACTAGGTCAAATTCAGATTTGACCAAGTCGAAGAGGTTTGATTGAGATCAAATTCCAAGGAAGAAGGAAGAGTCCATCGTGCAGTATCTTTCTCTCTCTCTCTCTCTCTCCCTATCCAATGTGTGTGGCAACTCTTAGAGAGTATTTGGTGACAAAACCAGGTAAAGACCTAGTGTTTATGCATGGGAAATCAGATGGAGTTTTGATTTAATCAAGCAATCAAGTTGCTTAATCAATCAGAACTCTTAGGTGGTGTAGGATCTATTTAAAGAATCCTGCACCCCTAGGGTTTGCATTCTTTTGCATCCCCATTGTTGCCCAAATAGACAACCCAAGAGGGAGGGAGGGTGAATTGAATTTTAAAAAAATTAAAATAGATATGTATAATGCTAAATGATTAAAACCTAAGTGAATCAAGTATAAGAGCAAACAGAAGACACAATTAAGAGCACACACATAAACAAGAGAATTTTATAGTGGTTCCATGCTCTCCCAGCACCTACGTCCACTCCCCAAGCACACTCTTGGAAATTTCACTATAATCCCATAAGATTACAGTTGGATAGTTTTTCTAGGCTCACTATCCAAAACTCCAGTTGGTTTCTTCCTAGGTTCACCAACCACAATCCTTACAAGAATCAGACAAATCAATTTGAATAAACAGAGGGAAGAAAAAGCCCCCAAACCCAAGTTTCAGCCCCTACTGAAATCAAGTACATGAAAAGAGAAAAAGAAATTTTACAACTTGAAATGCCCCTTTGAATGAGCAAAAAAGTTATCCTTGCAGTTCGTTAAGCCTCTTTGAATGTGTGGAGTTAATGCACTTGAGGATTCTTCAAAGTTTGAGAGAATAGATTGATCGGAGAATGTGTATTCGTTCAAGAATAGAGCGTGTTTTTCTTTCTCTTATTTTTCTCTCTTTTTTTTCTTTTTTGAAAAATAATCTTTCTTCTTTTTATATCTCCAGTATTTTCTTTTTTTTGGTGATAATTAGAGTTCAGAAAAAGCAAAATCTAACATTGGAGAGCAGCAACTAGCCATTGGAATGAAAAAAATCTGACCTGGAATGCCCCTTAGAAAAGCTGTTGCTATGTCTCGAGACCTCTCGGTTTGTCTCGAGATGTCTCACCGGGTTACGATGCCTCTTACGTTGATTAGGAGAGCTCTCATCTTCAGTCGCACGAAAAATCATCTTTTTAGAAAAAATGGCTCACTTAAGATCGAGACGTCTCGATTCTGAATGAGACATCTCGCTGGAATCACGAGATCTCTCAAAAATCCTACGAGATCTCTCACCCTCAGAGCATGAAAACTAAATTTCTATCATCTGATATCGAGAAGTCTCTAAATTCACTCGAGACATCTCGAAATCGAGCCAGAACTGCATTTGCTGAATGCCAGTCCACTCGAGAGCTCTCGAAAAAAATTTGAGACATCTCGAAGATTGCTCCAAGACAATTTTAGGGGATTTGAATTTCATTTGATTTTCACTTTATGTCTTTCTTATTTTTGATCAAAGAGCTCTCTTTCTTCTGATATTGGAATATTTAAAATAAAATATATTAGTAATCACTTGCTTTAATGTTTGGTCATCATCAAAATCACTTAGGGGGTCAACAATCTCTCCCTTGTTGATGATGACAAAACATTAAGCAAGCCATAAAAGGAATGTAAGCAATATATATTAAGAACTAATGAATGCAAAATTTTTGTGCTAAAGCTCCCCCTTAGTGTATGCTCTCATGAAATGAATATGATTTGAATAACATTCATTTCGTTTTCTATTTGATCATTTCAATTATTTCATTTTCTAAAAGTCCCTTTTTGTGAATTTATATTTTTGATTTAAATGATTATACGTTTGTATTTTGTATATTAGATTTAATTATATATTTACATATTTCTTCTTAATATTTTTCTTCCTTTTTGTCAGCATCAAAATCACAACAATGAGAGAATCATAAAAAGGCAACATCATAAAAAAGATTGATTTCATTGCAAGATGTGATAATACATAGATAGAGATATATGTTAGTTTATAAAAAAATGAATCTCATACCAACATACTTAAACCAAAAGTTAAAATAAAAGAGATACTAGACCTAGTCTTCATCAGAGTGGAACTCAATGATGGGTTCAGAGGAGGATTTGGGTCTAGTAGAGGATAAGTGAGGAGCAGGTCTAGAAGAAGATGATGGTCTAGAAGAAGATGATGGCTCAAAAGAGGATGGAGTCCGACTGCAAATCTACCATAGGATGGAGATAATGACTTTAGCCATGGTGCACTGAACAATGATGTCTCTTCAAGTCTCTATGCAAGTCTGGTATTCTCAGATAGGAGTAGTTCAATTTGACCTGACAAACTATGCTGCTCCTTTTCCAAAATCTTAAGTCTTTGAGACAATCCACTAATTTGTTGGCTAAGTATTTCTATCTGACCTTCAGTGCATATCCTTTGTTCTTCAATGCTTACAAGGATTTGATGCCTCGTGCTGGACAGTATATCCATAAACTTTTCAGATAATTTTTAAACCACTTCTTCTACCATCCTTTCAATTAACAGATCTTGATCAAAAGCTGAGAGAGGTGCCAGTGCAAGACAAGGAGGCACCTGAGGAGAGTGTGGGGACCCTGGTGTAGTAAAAGAGGGTCCAACAGCAGATGGTGATGGTGGAGGGGGTAGAGACCTGTGTTCTTTGGGCTCATTTGCATGAAGTTCATCTGCCCTCATCCATTTGTTATCTCTTTTTACAAACTTCATCCGGTTTAATGTTCCTTCATTGATGTAGTCTGTATGGACCAGTTTTTTGAAGTCTTCACCTTCTAGATTAACTTTAAAGTCCTTGAAGATTAAGGTGAAGATCAATCCATAGGGTAAACAAGCCTTTCTTTTGTTGGCGGTGTTTTACAGTTGTTGAAGCATAAGAGAGAGAAAGTTGATGGAAGTTCCAGTGACCAAAAAGAACATGACACCTAGTTCTCTCTTTCCAACCCAGTCATGTCTTCATACTTTAGGAAAAACTATGTGACTAACAAAAAATTATAGTAATCTCATCTCAACCGAGAGAAGATGTGAAACTAATTGTACATTTTCATAAACATCCTTCTTTTCTAAGATGCACTTGAGGGCTTCAATTTTGTCAAACAAATTTAGATTGCTAATCCCTGCCCTAGGCACTTCGAGAAGCTGCCCTATTTTTCTCTCATCTAAGAAAATGTGTACCCCTTTCACAACAGACTCAACCTTCGATCCATGATGAAAGCTAATGTTGTCAAAAAATTCTCTTATCAAGTTTGGATAAATATTTACCTCTAGCATACACATTTTTTCCCATCCTTGCTGTTGAATCCAAGTCCTAATAAGGAGGTGTTCCTAATCTAGGTATTTGATATCCACATAGTGGCCCATTAAAACTGTCCTAGTAGCAACGAAGAGATGAGCACGAGATGATGAAGCAGGCAGAGATGATTGAGGCAAGTCCCGTAATTCCCGCTATCACTTAGTCCTAGCTTCAGTTGATGGCATGATGGGAGGTCGTTGTGCAGCAAGGGATCTCTTCTTTGGAGTCATTGGGGTTCAAGATTTGGAGGGAACGGACAAGGAAAGGTGATTCGGAAGGTTTTTGAGGAGAGGAGAAGAGTTTTGGAGAGTTTGGAGGAGAGGTCTCGGAAGAGTGGAATGATTGAATTAAACAGGGGACCTCTCATAGACCAATTAAAAAGAGGGCCCCCAAGAGTCGAGAGCTCTCTCCTTAAAGATGAGACGTCTCAAAAACTTCGAGAGCTCTTGCGTTTACCATGAGATGTCTTGAAATCCAGCCGAGAGGTCTCATGAATAACTCGAGACTTCTCGTGCACAAAGGAAAGAAATTAGGATAAAAATGAATTTTCAAGCCAATTTTCTTTTATAAAAAAATTCAAGATTGAATTAGGAGTGTTTAGGATGATAGAGGGAGACCAAACAAATAATCCAAAAAAATTAAGATTAAATATTTTTATACAGGATCACATACACCAAGTTCACCCTGAATTTTAGAGAATCTATCTTCACTTAGAGATTTTATAAAAATGTTAGCTAATTGATTTTCAGTTGAAATAAATTTAAGCATAATGTTATTGTTTTGAACATGATCTCTAATGAAATGATGTCTAATTTCAATGTGTTTGGTTTCTGGATGTTGAACAAGATTTTTTGTCAGGTTTATGGCACTAGTGTTATCAAATTTAATAGGTATCTTGTGTTGCTTAATTCCAAAGTCTTCGAGTTGTTGTTTGAACCAAAGTATTTGAGCACAGCAACTCCCTACCATAGCATATTTGGCCTCGATCATTGACAGTGCTATAGAGTTTTGCTTTTTGCTATACCAAGAGATCTAGTTCAACCCTAGAAATTGACAAGTGCCATTGGTACGCTTTCTATCAATTTTACATCCTCCATAGTCTGCATCAGTGTATCCAATCAATTCAATGGAAGATTGTTTGAGTACCAAAAACCTAAGTTGTGTGTGTAGATCAAATATCTAAAAATTCTTTTAACAGCTAATAAGTATGATTTTTTAGGGTTAGATTGAAATCTAGCACATAATTTTTTAGGGTTAGATTGAAATCTAGTACACATGCACATACTAAATAATATATCAGGCCTACTTGTAGTTAAGTAAAGTAAGGATCCTATCATACCTTTATAATGCTTTTCATTTACGTTCTTTCCATTCTCATCTTTGTCAAGTTTGCAAGAATGGGTTCATAGGTGTGCTAATTTCCTTTCTGTTTTCCATGTCAAACTTCTTGAGCATCTCCTTGATGTACTTTGTTTGGCTAATGAAAATGCCTTCCTTTGATTGTTTGACTTATAGTCCAAGAAAGAAATTCAGCTCCTCCATCATGCTCATTTTAAATTCACTCTGCATCAACTTAGCAAACTCTTGATAAAGAATTTCATCAGTAGCTCCGAATATGATGTCATCCACATATATTTGAACTACAAGAAGGTCATTATTTTTCTTTTTCAAAAATAGTGTAGTGTCTACACTTCGTTTGATAAAATCATTTTATAATAAGAATTTGCTCAATCTCTCATACCAAACTTTAGGTGCTTATTTAAGTCCATAGAGTGCTTTATTTAACTTATATACATGATTGGAAAGTGAGTGATTTTCAAATCTAGGTGGTTGTTCTACAAATGCTTCTTCGACAATATAACCATTTAAAAAGGCACTTTTCATATCCATTTAAAATAATTTAAAATTTATATAACAGGAAAAAGCAAGTAATAATCTTATAGCCTCTAATCTTGCTATAGGTGCATATGTTTCATCAAAGTCAATTTCTTCTTCTTGATTATATCCTTTAGCAACTAATCTAGCTTTATTTTTTACAACATTACCAAGTTCATCTAATTTGTTCCTAAATACCCATTTTGTACCAATTATAGGTTGATTTATGGGTCTATTTACAAGAGTCCATACATTGTTTCTTTCAAATTGGTTTAGTTCATCTTACATGGCTAGCATCCAATTAGAGTCTTATTCAGCTTCTTCTATTTTTTTAGGTTCTATTTGAGAAACAAATGCAAGGTAATCAAATGTATCCTTAAAAGAGGATCTAGTTCTTATCCCTTGTGAAGGATCATCTAAAATCAATTCCTTTGGATGATTATGTGCATACCTCTACTTCTTGGGTAGATCTTTATGATCATTAGATGCTTCAATCTCAACATCTTTATCTTGTTCAATAGTTATTGTAGAGTTATGTTTGTCATGAATGATGTTGTCCCTTAAGTTTAGCTCCTTCATTCCATCTTTAAGAATTCTTGTATCATCATCAAAAACATCTTCTTTTCCCGAAGAATGATTGTTAGCTTCATCAAAAATGACATGTATTGATTCTTCAATAATTAAAGATTGTTTGTTGAAGACTCTATATGCTTTGCTAGATATAGAGTATCCAAGGAATATACCTTCAACTACCTTAGCATCAAATTTGCCTAGATTATCTTTACCATTGTTATGAATAAAACATTTGCAACCAAAAATATGAAAATAATTAATATTAGATCTTTTTCTTTTCCAAAGCTCATAGGGGGTTTTCTTTAAAATTGGATGGATAAAAACTCTATTTAGGATGTAACATGTTGTATTAATGGCTTCAGTCCAAAAGTATTTGGGTAGATTTCCTTCACACAACATGGTACGGGCCATATCAACTAAAGTTCTATTCTTTCTTTCAACAACTTCATTTTGTTGAGGGATTCTAGGTACTGAAAAATTATGTTCCATACCATGTTCATTACAAAATTCTTCAAAGTATTTATTTTCAAATTCTATGCCATGATCACTAGGGATACATACCACAGTAGAGTTCTTTTCATTTATTATTTTCTTGTAAGACTTTGAAAATAATAAAAATGCTTCATCTTTGTGAGCTAAAAATAGAACGTAAGTGAAACGAGAATAATCATCAATAATTACTAGACCATACTTCTTTCCTCCTAGGCTTGTGATCCTAGTAGGTCCAAACAAATGCATATGAATCATTTCAAGAGGCCTAGAAGTTGAAACTACATTTTTGGATTTGAAACTCCCCTTAGTTTTTTTTTCGAATTGACAGGTATCACAAACATGATCAATTTGAAAATTTAGTTTTGGTAGCCCCTTAACTAAGTCTTTATTATGCAATTTATAAAGAGTATGCATGCTAGAATGACCTAATCTTCGGTGCCAAAGCTAACTAGTTTCTTTTATGTTAGTATTCATTGCAACTAGACATTGGCCACTCTTCATGGTAATTTCATCAAGATTCACCATGTAGATATACCCATGCCTAAATCCAACGAATTTTAAACTTTCATCCAAGGAACTAGATACTTTGCACAAAGAATATTCAAATGAGACATTAAAACCTCTATCACATAGTTGACTAATACTAAGCAAGTTATGTTTTAAATTATCAACTAATAATATATTATCTAGAAAGGTTGAAGAAGTAATCTGAATTTTACCTTAGCCAATTATTTTACCATTGCCATTATTGCCAAAGGTGACTAGTCCCCTTTCCTTTTTTTCTAGGGTGACGAATTGTTGCTTGTCACCTAACATATGCCTTGAGCAGCTGCTATCTAAATACCAATCCCATTTTGATTCTTAGGCTGCAAGGCATTCCTGCACAAACAATCAAGTGATAGCTTTAGGTACCCAGGTCTTGTTGGGTCCTTTAGGGTTAGTAGATATGGTTCCTTTTGGAAGTCAAATGCTTTTAACATGCTTTTTATTAACTCTTCTAGTATTGCATTCAAAAGCCTTGTGTCCTACCTTTTTTCATTTAAAGCAAATGGTATGAGAAGTGCTATTAGTGATGGGTGCAGTGAAGAAATTTTTTAGAAACTTGATTTTATCTTTGGGTTTATATCCTAGTCTGATCTTATCATAAACTCGTCTTTGACTATTTAAGATCATTTGCAATTTTTTAGAACTATAAGTAAATTTATGAACTAAAGACTTTAATTTATCCAATTCATCCTTTAGGATTTTGTTTCCTTCTTTTAACTTATTATGGCTACTAATTACCTATTCCTTTTCTTTCAAGAGTGTTTGAGTCATTTCCTTAAGATTTTTATTTTTTAAACTTATTTTTTTAAAATCTTTCATCAAATTATAAAATGCATCTTGAAGCTCGTCAAAGATAAAATCTAAATCAATAGTGGAGGAAACATCATCATCTTGTGCCATGAAACATAAGTTTGCTTCATTTTGATTTTCCTCCTCCATACTTGACTCATCGCTGTCGCTCCAAGTTGCTAACATGGCTTTCTTTTTTGTTCTTTTTGGCCCCTTCTTCAATAGAGGACATTCAGCTCTAAAATATCCTGACTTCTTGCATTCATAGCAAGTGGGCTGATCTATCTTTTTTTCTTTTCCTTTCTTCCTATTGGCTTCTCCTCTAATGAAGTTTCTCTTTTCGAATTCTTATCT
The DNA here is from genome assembly GCA_006176705.1 of Cocos nucifera. Classification (NCBI taxonomy): domain Eukaryota; kingdom Viridiplantae; phylum Streptophyta; class Magnoliopsida; order Arecales; family Arecaceae; genus Cocos; species Cocos nucifera. The sequence goes on from QRFJ01001582.1 coordinate 21,680, forward strand.
TCTTCTTCCCATAAATTTCTTGAATTTTCTGATCACCAGGGCCATGTCTTCATCATTTTTCTCACTGGTGGATAGATCATCTTCTTCTTCATCAGCCAAGGATTTCAACAGTATTATTTTCTTCTTGTTGTTGTCTTCCTCATTGTGCGAACTCATGGCTAGCTCATGTGTCATCAAGGATCTAATGAGCTTCTCTAGTGGCAGTGTGTTTAGATCCTTTGCCTCCTGGATGGCTATTACTTTGGCTTCCTATGACCTAGGCAAAGACCTGAGCATCTTTCTCACCAATTCACTATTAGTGTAAACTTTACCTAAGATTTTTAAACCATTTATAATATCAGTGAATCTTGTGTAAATGCTAGTGATAGATTCAGTGGGGTCAATTTTAAATATCTCATATTGGTAAACTAGCATGTTAATTTTAATTTCTTTTACTTGATTTGTCCCTTCATGTGTGACCTCAAGTCTGTCTCAAATTTTCTTTGCGGAATTATAAGTGAAGATTTGGTTAAATTCATTTAAATCAAAGGCACAATAAAGTACATTTCATTGCTTTGGCCTCTCCAGCTTAGGAGAGGATGCGCCATTGACATTGATTATAGGTGTGTGTGGGCCATTAATAATGACACTCCATATATCATAGTCAAGGGCTTGAATGAAAATACGCATGCGAGCTTTCCAATAGGTATAGTTAGACCAATTGAAAAGAGGTGGCCTATTTGTGGATTGCCCTTCGGCAAGAGAACCTCCTTGTTGGATTGACATGATCTTTGTCTCTAGTTGATAAGATCAATAATTAGTAGAGAACCAAAGCTCTGAAACCAATTATTGTCCAGATAGACAACCCAAGAGGGGGGGGATGAATTGGATTTTAAAAAAATTAAAATAGATATGTATAGTGCTAAATGATTAAAACCTAAGTGAATCTAGTGTAAGAGCAAATAGAAGATACAGTTAAGAGCACACACATAAATAAGAGAATTTTATAGTGGTTTAGTGCTCTTCCAACACCTACGTCTACTTTTCAAGCACACTCTTGGAAATTTCACTATAATCCTGCAAGATTATAGTTGGATAATTTTTTCAAACTCACTATCCAAAAATCTAGTTGGTTTTTCTCTAGGTTCATCAATCACAATCCTTACAAGAATTAGACGAATCAATCAGAATAAACAGAGGGAAGAAAAAGCCCCAAAACCCAAGTTTTAGCCCCTGTTGAAACCAAGTATATGGAAAGTGGAAAAGAAAATTATAACTCAAAATGCTCCTTTGAATGAGCTAAAAAGTTATCCTTGCAGTTCGTTGAAAGCCTCTTTGAATGTGTAGAATTAATGCACTTGAGGATTCTTCAAAGCTTGAGAGAACAGATTGATTGGAGATTGGGTACTTGTTCACGAATAGAGCGTGCTTTTCTTTCTCTTATTTTTCTCTCTTTCTTTTTCTCTTTTAAAAAATAATCTTTCTTTCTTTTGTATCTCTAGTATTTCTTTTTCTTGATGATGGTTGGAGTTCAAAAAAGTAAAATCTGATCGTTGGAGAGTAGCAACTAGCCGTTGGAATGAAAAAAATCCGATCTAAAATGCCCCATCAAAAAGCTATCACCATGTCTCGAGACCTCTCGATTTGTCTCAAGATGTCTCATTGGGTTATGAGGCTTCTTGGGTTGATCAGGAGAGCTCTCATTTTTAGTCATACAAAAAATCACCTTTCTGAAAAAAATGGCTTGCTTGAGATCGAGACGTCTTAGTTCTGAACAAGACTCTCACAGGAACTACGAGACCTCTCACTCTCAGAGTATAGAAATTAGATTTCTATCATCTATGATCGAGACGTCTTGAGATTTACTCAAGATTTCTCGAAACTGAGCTAGAACTACGTTTGTTGCGTGCCAGTCCACTCGAGAACTTGCAAAAAAAATCCAAGATGTCTCGAAGACTGCTCCAAGGCAATTTTATAGGATTTGAATTTTATTTGATTTCCACTTTATGTCTTCCTTGTTTTTGATCAAAGAGCTCTCTTTCTTCGAATATTGAAATACTTAAAATAAAATATATTAGTAATCACTTGCTTTAATATTTGGTCATCATCAAAATCACATAGAAGGTCAACACCCATGCCCACATGCTACCATCCTCTCACTTCTCCATGCCTCCCTCTCTTTAATCTCCTCTCCCTTCTCCATGCCAAGTGTTGGGCATGAGTTTAGAAGAAGTTCAATCTCATTTGGTGCAAAGATCAGGAAGAAGACAAGTTGTTTGTTAGACGAACGCATGACCTTCAGAGATAGATTTGAAGGATTAATCAAAAGATTCTTGATTTGATGTTTGGCAATTAGATCCAGAAGGAGAGCATCTCTAGATCCAGTCCAATTGAACCCCATGCACATCTTCTTTAGTGAAAGAAATAGATTCTTCAGTTCTTTGCTTCTTTGAGGGCTCTGTCGATCCATTGTCTTCTCCCTATCGATGTTCCCTAGTGATTGTGTTGTTGATTCCAAGTGGGGGCCGTTCTTCTTATGGTGACCATGGTCATGATGATACAGGCAGTACTTGTTGGGATTGTACTTGCTTGGATGAGACTACATCTTATCTAGCCTTGGAAGCTGCTCCTTGATTTTCATCAGCACTTAGATTTTTGGAGCATTAAGAAAAGAGTATTTATGAAATCTTCTGGAAGGAGGACTCCACCGCATCCTCCAGTGCAGGCTTCTCGATCGACGAGCCCGAGGTAGAGTTCAGGCCCATCTACTTTTGGAAGGGATTCTGGAATGCAGTCGAGCTTTTCTTGGCTTCTCTACAGGTGTGGGCTTGCTAAATTCTTTTGCCTGCCGCTCTTTGATGGCCTCATCATCTCAAAGCTTAAAAGCTTCCTCAGCTCGGGTATAGCCCTTAGCCCAAGCCAATATGTTAGCAAAGTTTCAAGGATACTTCTTCTCCAAAAGAAAAGAAGATCATTCTTCAGAAGGCCGCCCTTCAAAGCAGCCATGATAATAGATTGGTCAAAATTTTGGACCTCCAGAGTAGCGGTATTGAAGCGGCTAACATAAGCTCGGATGGACTCTCCTTCCTTCTGCTTGATATTGATAAGAAAGTTTGAACCTCATTTTTAGCACTGGCTGCTAATAAAGTGATCCATAAACTGATGGCTTAACTAGTCAAAGGAGTAAATGATACCTAATTTGAGGCCCAAGTATCAATTTCTTATTGCTCCCTTTAAGATGGAGGAAAAAGCTCAGCATAGAATGGCGTCCAGCATAACATGGAGCATCATCATAGTCCAAAAGGCTTCGAGGTGGTTGATGGTGTCTGAGGTTCCATCATAACTCTCAAATTGAGAGAGTTTAAAGTTTGACGGGATGGGTGCCTGCATGATCTGGATGAAGAATGGGGGGTCGATGTAGATATCATCATTCTGGATGGAGGTAGCATGGTGGAGCTTCGATCTACCGGCTCATCTTCTAGAGCTTCTGATCGAGAATATCATCTCAATCATGAATATAAAAGGATGGTTGGCTTGATTAGGGTAGAGATTTTCTAGGGATAGAGTCATGCTCGAAACAGAAGCTCTCCACTCTCTAATTTTTTTTTCAGGGATTATTGGCTGACTCCTCTAGGTAGGCCTCCTTATGCCAGATCTTGACGTTCTGGCGATGGCCTTTTTGATAGTGCCGATGTTAGAATCTGTTGCATGTCTTGTACTACTTCCATGAGGCCTCTTACCTTTTATAGCAATAGGTTGAACTGCTCCATACCCACCACTATTGTTTGTAGAGGAGCTTTAGGTGCAGATGATGGGGCTAGGATGGGCTGATCTACTGGTCTCAAATTAGATCTGTTGGTAGAGGTGATGGATCGTCAAGAAGAAGCTTTCCTGGGTGGCATCTTGCTAGAGCAAAAGAAGGATCACAGAAAAAAGAGTGGAAAAGAGAGGAAGAAAAACTCGATTGGATACTCCTTTTAGAACAAAGGCTCAGACGCCCTTTCTTTAGAGCCAATCCTATTGGTGTAGAAAATGGTCAATCGTGGGAGTTTGCTAGAGTTAGAGGAGATGATCTTCCTGACAAGACCTGTAAGACAAAGTTTGGGCTGGAGGTGGGTGGCTCTAGTGTGGACCTTCCAATGGTCAAGTTAGCTTCCTAGCCAACAAGAATAGAGTACACAAGAGAATAGAGTAGAGGAAAGAGCTTAGAAAGAGTAATACATCGAGAGGATGCCTTATATAGATGGAGTCTATAACAAAATAATTATGATAGCCATAATAGAATGTCAGAATGCCATTTAGACCACTTAGAGTTTGTTACTGAAAGTGGACTATCATTTGTCATGACTTGCTGGCGGTTGGATATCTTTTGTTGAAGTTTGGATGGAAGGTCGAAGGCTTCTGAGCCTGATAGCAAGTTGTTTATGTTGGAATTGAAAATTTGAAGTTGAGCAAACCGAGCTTGAAGGTCAGCTTCTAAGTAGTGGATGATAGGCTCAAAACTAGGTTCTGAGTTTGGATCCTAATGGTGTTGCCTTGACTACCCTCGAAAGCTCGACCACCTTTAAGGTCAATTGAGGGTGGGTATAAATGCTCTAGTTTAGAGGGTTGGAGGTCAGAAAGGATGGCGGTGTGAGAATTTATGGTGCTCCCAAGCCTTGGGAGGCCACAGGAGGAGTTAAGGGGTTGGCTTCAGAGATTCCAGGAGCTTGGTTGATGCTTCGAAGATCTGAGACACAAGGTGAAGCAAGGAACTAAAGTCGAAGAATCAAAACTGAAGAAAGAAGATTTTTTATAGGTTAGCCAGCTCAGTCCAAAACTAGGTCAGCTAAAACTCAGTGCATAGGCAAAATAAAGAGCTGCACATTCGGGACTACTGGCATGGAATAGAATTGGGCCAACTTAGTTTCAGACTAAGCCGACCCAATGGAACTTAGCCGGCTCAGTATTGAGACTGAGCCGGCTCAGTGCATGGGTAGAGTTACGCGAGGATCTATTTTGGACAAGACTGAGCCAACTCTGTGTGCGGGCAGTGTTACGCGAGGGTCTATTTTGGACTAGGATCTAGGTTGATCCTAGGGGTCTTAAGGCCTAGTTTGAGAGGTCTTTAGGGGGCTAATTCATGTATGGGTCGGGTCTAGATCCAGAGGATGAGAGCATAGGAGACATGGGTGTACATGGGCTTGGTGAGTGCTTTCATGTATTGGATTAGCTGGAGATTTTTTGGTTGTGCCTAATGGCTATGTATAAATAAATACATAGGTTGTATTAGGATTTTAAAAAGCTGTGGAATACAGACCTTTTCTCCCTCAACTCTCTCTTCTTTTCTTCTCTCTAGTGTTAACACCCTAGGGTTCTTGAAGAAGCCCTAGAGAAGGGGGCGTCTCCCACAAGCTCAAGGAGGAAGGAACCCCATCATAGATCCAAGTGGAGGATCGATGGTTTACTGCCCATAAAGAATATCACAAGTTTTTTTAGGTCCATGTTAAAGATCAGAGGCTTTCACAACATGGTATCGAGGATTGTGATGACAAGGATGATTGGCATTCAAGCGATATCATGGAATATTAATTGGTATTAAGGAGAGATGATGCTAGTTGGTAAACTAACATTTGGTATCAGAGCTATGTGATGCTTGGAATATTGTGAGCAACATCTAGTATCAGAGCCTGATGGTGCATGGAAGGGAAGGAGAAGTCTTACAAGGTGAAATCAAATATCTACACAAGAATTTCATGGTATGTCTCAAATCTATCTTTGTTATTGCTGTGGTTTGGCCAGTCGAAAGCAGTGAGTTGAACGTAGAGGTTGAGAGGATTAACAAAAAGAAATTTTTCTCGGTGGAAGGATTTGGTGCATGATTTGCTGATTGATCTTGGTGGAAAGGTCGGGATGTATGATGGTTATGTGATAGGTAGGGAGCGCTGGAGTGCTGTAGTAGTGCTTCCTAGGAGATGCAGGATTGAGAGAACTTGGTGATGCAGTAGTCGAGGGAGGTATCTCAGCAGAGAGCATCAAGGTTCTTTAGGAAGATGGGTAGTGTTGGGCTATTGAAGAGAAATTTTTGAAGGGATAATGGTCGAAGGAAGGCTAAAGAAGCGACTATATGTCCTTCGATGTGAGGAAGGTGGGAAAGTAGCTAGAGATGTATTCAGCGGTTCGATCAGAGAATGAGTTTATGGAGCCTTGGGAGTGATGGAGATGCATGATCCATGGAGGTCCAGTAGGTTAGGATTGGATGGCTGTAGAGCGATGTAGAGACGAGTCAGGGAGCACTGGAGTGCTGTAGGAGCGCTACCTTGGAGGCACGGAGCTGAAAGAGGCTTGGTGGTGCAGCAGCCAAGGAGTGTATCTTAGTAGAGAGTATTAGTGGTATCTCAGGGAGATCGGATGCAGGTCTTAGGGAGAGCCAGGGGGTCTCAGAGAGTGCCAAGTGGTCTCAAGTAGTCGGGAGTATCATGGATCAGATTTCTTCTACAGAAGCACTAGGGAGAGTCATGGTTTAGGTGGAGGATGGTTCTTCAGGTGCAGCTTAAGCGATGGCTGGTGTAGGGGCAGAAGAGAAGGACCAGGGCAAAATTTCGTAGGGTTCAATCATTGGTTTCAGAAGAGTTGGATGAGCTCTTGAGTTTCGAAGGTGCCCACGAGTTGCGAAGGTATCCAAAATGGCTTCGAAGGGATCTGTGAGCATGAAGGATTTGATGGGGCAGCGATGGTGTTCGACGTATAGTGGCAGGCTCAGCAGTGCAGCATTGACTAGTTGGCCTCTTAGGACTCGAAGATCGAGTCCACTTCTACGACATCAGGTGGACTTTGGATATATGGAGCTTTGGAGAGGTGGCTTCATAATTAGAGAGGAATTTGATATGAGTTCATAGCAGAGGGGAGCAGGAGGATCGATATCCTAGCACCAGCGTTGGTGATGCACAATTTCAAGTGGAGCGACATGTTCAAGAGGATAGGCATAGTTCTGAGGAGACCATGTCAGGATTTGCAGCGAGTGTCGGTACAGAAATGTTGCAAGTTCTCCAAAAAAGTTCAGAAAAAGTGATGCAGCTGCTAAGCAGAAGAGATCCTAAAATTTTATAGTGGTGCAGACGTGCAGGCCAAGGTCTTTAGTGGTGGAGGTCATCATCTTAAAAGCCTCAAGGGTGCACAATAGCTGAAGAAGATTGGCAAAAATGATGTTTGCATAGGTGCTGTCGAGTGCGTAGAGATAGTGGAAACGTGCAGGAGGGCATTACCGAGGGGTTTGCCAAGGCTCAGGAGCACCAAGGTGGAGATTATGAGGATTTGTGGTGCTCCCAAGCCTTGAAAGGCCACGGGAGGAGTCAAGGGGTTGGATCTAGAGATTCCAAGGGCTTGGTTGGTGCTTTGGAGATCTGGAATATAAGGTGAAGCAAAGAATAAAAGTCGGAAAATTAAGAATGTAGAAAGAAGATTTTCTACAGGTTAGCCAACTCAGTCCAAAACTGGATGGACTAAGTCTTAGTGCACAGGCAAAATAGAGAACTGCGCATTCGGAACTATTGGCATGGCACAGAACTAGGCTGGCTTAGTTTCAGACTAAGCCAACCTAGTGGAACTTAGTCAGCTCCATGTTGATATTGAGCTAGCTCAGTGCATGGGCAGAGTTACGCGAGGGTCTATTTTGGGCTAGGCTTTGGGTTGATCCTTGGGGTCTTAAGGCTTGGTTTGAGAGGTCTTAAGAAGGCTAATTCATGTATGGGTCGGGTCTTGATTGAGAGGATGAAAGCATGGGAGACATGGATGTACATGGGCTCGGTGAGTGCTTTCATGTATTGGATTAGTTGGAAAGTTTTTTGGTCGGACCTAATGGCTATGTATAAATAAATACATAGGTTGTATTAGGGTTTCAAAATGCTATGGAATACAGATCTTTTCTCCCTCAACTCTCTCTTCTTCTCTTCTCTCTAGAGTTAACGCCCTAGGGTTCATGAAGAAGCCCTAAAGAAGGGGGCATCTCCCTCAAGCCCAAGGAGGGAAGAACCCCATCACAAATCCAAGTGGAGGATCGATGGTTTGCTGCCCATAGAGAATGTCACAAGTTCCTTCAGGTCCGTGTTAAAGATCAGGGGCTTTCGCAACACGGTATCGGAGCTTGCGATGATAAGGATGATTGGCATTCGAGCGATATCATGGAATATCAATTGGTATTAAGGAGAGGTGATGCCAGTTGGTGCTCCAACATCTGGTATTAGAGCTATGTGATGCCTGGAATGTTGTGAGCAACATCTGGTATCAGAGCCTGATGGTGCATGGAAGAGAAGGAGAAGTCGTACAAGGTGAAATCAAAAATCTGCACAAAAATTCCACAGTATGTCTCAAATCTTTGTTATTGCTATGGTTTGGCCAGCCAGAAGCAGTGAGTTGAAGGTAGAGGTTGAGAGGATTAATGGAAAGGGATTTTTTTTGGGTGGAAGGATTTGGTGCATGATTTGCTGATTAGTCTTGGTGGAAATGCCGGGATGTATGAAGGTTATGTGACAGGTAAGGAGCACTGGAGTGCTATAGTAGCACTTCCTTGGAGATGCAGGATTAAGAAAACTCGGTGATGTAGCAACCAAGGGAGGTATCTCAGTAGAGAGCATCAGGGTTCTCTAGGAAGATGGGTAGTGTTGGGCTATGAAGAGAGGTTTTCCAAGAGATAATGGTCGAAGGAAGGTTGAAGAAGCGACTATATGTCCTTCGATGTGAGGAAGGTGGGAAAGTAGTTGGAGATGTATTCAACGGATCGACTAGAGCATGAGTTTATGGAGCCTTGGGAGTGATGGAGATGCATGATCCTTAGGGTGGAATTTTCTAGGGCTCAGTCGTTGGTTTCAAAAGAGTTGGATGAGCTCTTGAGTTTCAGAGGTGCCCATGGGTTGCGGAGGTATCCAAGATGGCTTTGAAGGGGTCCGTGGAGCATGAATGGTTCGATGGGGGCAGCGATGGTGTTCGAGGTATAGCAGCAGGCTCAGCAGTGTAGCATTGACTGATTGGCCTCTTAAGAATCGGAGACAGAGTCCACTTCTACGGCATCAGGTGGACTTCGGATATATGGAGCTTCGGAGAGGTGGCTTCATAATTGGAGTAGAATTTGACATGAGTTCATAGCAGAGGGAAGCAGGAGGATCGATATCCTAGCACCAGCATCGGTGATGCACAATTTTAGGTGGAGCGGCATGTGCAGGAGGATAGGTATAGTTCTGAGGAGACCATGTTAGGGTTTGCAGCGAGTGTCAGTACAGGAACATTGCAAGTTCTCCAGAAAAGTTCAAAAAAAGTGATGCAGCTGCTAAGTAGAAGAGATCCTAAAATTTTAGAGTGGTGCAGAGGTGCAAGCCAAGGTCTTTAGTGGTGGAGGTGGTCATCCTAAAGGCCTCAAGGGTGCACAATAGCTGAAGAAGATTGGTGAAGACGATGTTTGCATAGGTGCTGTCGAGTGCGCAGAGACAGTGGGAACGTGCAGGAGGGCATTACCGAGGGGTTTGCCAAGGCTTGGGAGCACCAAGGTGGAGATTATGAGGATTTGTGGTGCTCCCAAGCCTTGGAAGACCATGGGAGGAGTCAGGGGGTTGGATCTAGAGATTTCAAGGGCTTGATTGGTGCTTTGGAGATCTGGGACATAAGGTGAACCAAAGAATCAAAGTCGGAGAATTAAGAATGCAGAAAGAAGATTTTCTACAGGTTAGCCGACTTAGTCCAAAACTGGATTGGCTAAGTCTCAGTGCACAGGCAAAATAGAGAGCTGCGTGTTTAAGACTATTGGCACGGAACAGAACTAGACTGGCTCAGTTTCAAACTAAGCCGACTTAGTGGAACTTAGTCAGCTCAGTGTTGATATTGAGCTGGCTCAGTGCGTGGGCAGAGTTATGCGAGGTTCTATTTTGGACTAGGGTCTGAGTTGATCCTAAGGGTCTTAAGGCTTGGTTTGAGAGGTCTTAAGGGGGCTAATTCATATATGGGTCAGGTCTAGATTGAGAGGATGAAAGCATGGGAGACATGGATGTACATGGACTCGGTGAGTGCTTTTATGTATTGGATTAGCCAGGAAATTTTCTGGTCGGGCCTAATGGCTATGTATAAATACATAGGTTGTATTAGGGTTTCAAAATGCTATGGAATACAGACCTTTTCTCCCTCAACTCTCTGTTCTTCTCTTCTCTCTAGAGTTAATGCTCTAGGGTTCTTGAAGAAGCCCTAGAGAAGGGGGTTATCTCCCTCAAGTCCAAGGAGGGAGGCACCCCATCACAGATCCAGGTGGAGGATCGGTGGTTTGCTACCCATAGAGAACGCCACAGATTCCTTTTGATCTATGCTAAAGATCATAAGCTTCCGCAACATGGTATTGGGGATTGTGATGCCAAGGATGATTGGCATTCGAGCGATATCATGGAACATCAATTGGTATCAGAGAGAGGTCATGCCAGTTGGTGCGCTTATAGGTGGGTCGCTCAATTAGGATTACAGCCATGCTCTCTCGAGGAAGTTCGATGAATATCCAAGATTGACTTGAAGCTGGGATGGATGAGTACTGAGATCCATTCCTTGCATAGTGACTACTGCTTATTCTAGATTCTTGGTCGGACTTATTTTGATGGCAAAGGCCCCTTACTGACTCAAGCTTGTCTTCCAAAGTTCTTGGTGTGAGATTTGTGAGATTTTCTATTTTGATGCCTTCAAGGTCGACCGCTAGTCAAGGTTGGGCAATACCGAAGTCCATGTTCATGAGGCAATAGTTATCCATTTTGGGCCGGGGATCAGAGCTAGCAGCTTTCGCTATTCAAGTTCATCTGGCCAAAGTTCACAATATGGTTTGGCAAGGTCTACTATTATCAGGAGTGGACTGGGGGAATTATTATTGAGAAGGTCGATCGGTGCGCAATATTTGGAGGTCAATATTTTGGAATCTGCCTAGACTAGGAAATCAACTTGGTTGAGGTTCGGACTTGGCTGCCATGACTATAGATGGCACTATATCAAGATCGGACATCCAACTAGACTTTAGCGGAGGCTATTTTATCCCCAACTTTATATATTATGCTTGATTGATTTCGGTACTACATGATTATGTGCATTCTTAACAAACTAAAATAAGAAACAAGAATTATGAAAAGAATTATGAATTAAGATGATTTAAACTATCAACCTGACTATGTGGAGGATCCTACCAATGGAGGCTAATCGTTGGCAAAGATTTAGTCCTAAGGCTCTATGTCACCAGCAGAGCAGCAACAAACTACCAGCAGACTAGTGGTTCCAAAGGATTTTACTGCTAGATGATTCACAGCTCACCGTAAGATGATACACCATATTATGATCATATCGTAGGGATAATATGGTTATAGCTCATGCCTGACAAGAATAACTGATAAGAATTTGATAATTCAAAAGAAAACTAAATTTTTGAAAGAAACTCAAAATAATTGAATTTGGCATGATAGTAATTTAAAAATATTACATAGTAAAAATTGATTTCGAACTGATGAACTCTATATGCTTATTCTCTATAAGTGATAATTTATTTTATTGTCTAATAAAATCTAGTTGAGGTATCGTTGCTTACTAGGCTGTCTAGCTCATTACCCCTATTTTTACTATTTTCATAGATCTTGAAAACTAAGATGATATGCAGATATAGACTGAAGGATGATTAGAAGCAGAATCTCAATATCTATATTTTAGATTGAGAATTTTATTGAAGTTGATATAAGATCTTCTGAGCATTATTGAACTTTATATAATATTAAAATTAAATTTTAACTAGTTGAATTTTAGATTTATTTTGACTAATTGTTCTGCTGTTACTTTATGATAGCATGATGAGATACCTTGCATGCTTATGATGAGAGTTTTCTATGAGTGTACTGTGATTGCCATGACCCTCGGCTCGCGATAGCAAGTCGGAGGCATGACATATAAACTCTTGCTCTTCTGATTTTTGCTACTCTACATCCAGAGGATCCACTGATCTGAAAGTTTCATAGGGTTACTACCCTCTATTAATAGTTATCTCTACATATGCTCTTATATACCTTCCCTTTCTTCAAGTTTATAGACCGGATTTGCAAGTCTAAATTCTCTTGTAATTTATGTTAAAATCGGATTTGGAGAAATTTCAATTACATCCATAATCTACAATCAACATCTCAAATTATTTGTTGCCATATAATCATTCTTAACAACATAAAAATTTCATTAAATACTACTCACATTGCATATGCCCACATTATCTCAACATCTGAATTCATCTTATTTTCCTATCTTCTTTTAACTTAAAACTTTAAATTATGAACTTATAAATTTTAAAATTTTCAAGAAATCATATTCTTTAATAACTGTCATCTAATTTTCTATTCGCCAATATTCATTAAACCATACCAATACATATTTCACAAAGAATGCAATGCTTAACTCAAGGAATATAAGAATGCACATATTTCACTTATTTCAAAAGTGATCAATACTAAAAGAATATACCTACTTAGTTTATGCTAATTAATTAAATATTCAATTAATCAAGATATAGAACTACTAACAATTCATAGCATCATAAGAAATTGCATCTCAATATTGACTTCTTGTCCTCCAACTTTAATTTATACTTAAATAAATTCAAACTAAAATATTTAAATCGTATCTGTTTCTTTCATCAAAGGTAACTTACATCACCTACTATCCCTCTTGCTTAGACCTATTTTGGTCAGTGGTACGAGTCTCCATTGTACTTGCTTAAACATCAGTAATTGAATCATTGGACTTTGATGGGAACCTTTTAACTGGAGCTTTGTTTGGACAATTTCTTCTCTTGTGACCCATCTGTCCTCACCAATAACGTCCTTTAGATCCTTTTTTACATTCTCCCGAATGAAACTTTCAATAATTAGTACACTAGGGAATCTGATTTAATGAAGTAGCAACTAGACTAGCACTCCTATTAAGATTACTCTAGAATTCCATTACCCAAGAATTTCTAGCTCTCTTACAACTTCTTTCAATATCTGTATCTTGAGATTGAAGATCACAAATAGAAGCTACTGCATTAGTAATTGCTTGAATAATTATACCAACAAATTCCTACAATCCAATAATAGATACTTGCCCTTGAAATAAGAGTACCGATGCTGGGGTATTATATATAGGCTCAGAAACATGCTCATGCAATTGTAAAGTCTCTCTCTTCTCTCTTAAGGCAACAGGTAAAGTACTGGATAATGTCCTGTAATCTTGGCCATCACTATCAACTCCTCTAGCTCTACCCCGTCCTTGACCTTGACTCCTACTTGAACCACATCCTCGACTACTATCTTTTATGGGTAATTGATCTCCATCAAACCTTGACCTTGGTTTAACCATCTTCCTATAAAATATAATTGATATCATTAACTTTATTTTCTCTTTATGATAATCTTTCTGATAAATAAATCTTAAAATGAAACATCCCAAATTGAAGCATAAACCAAAAATATTTGTTAAAAGATCTTGATTCGACTTATTAATCAATCAGGTCATCTCGAGAACCACCTGACCCACTTTATATTGATTACTAAACAATTCTAGCAAACTTATTATAGTATACATAAACCCATCCTTACTAATCATAATCCTTTGCTCATGTCCATTAGCCATAAATCTTTTTTTCTTTTTATGCTCACTGATTATAAACCTTTGCTCATCTCTATAAACCATTAACCCTTAACCTTACTCTGATAGCATCAATGTAACACCTCACCCCTAACCAACTATCGGTGATGGTGCCACACCACACCCTTATCTAATGGTTAAGGGGATTTCTAAGATTTCTAAGCTGTAGCTGAGCTAGATTATATCATCAAACTTTTAGATTTAAGTCTAATTCATTAGACCATACGATTGCTACTTGAATTCAAAAATAAATAACTAAACACAACTAGCATTTGTTCTAATATTACATCTCCCATATACATCACATATTGAAACATACTCCTTTACATTTAAGCTCCTTACAAGTTATAGATATGTAACATCCTCAAAACATCCACTGTCCAGAGTCTAACATGGCTAACTTGTCTAGTATGCATGCTGATACTTTACTTCTAAGGCTATTTAAAGTGCTCCAAATCTACAATTAAGAAAGAGATGTGGGGATGAGACCTAAGTCCCAGTGAATGGATAATCCATCTAACAATGGGAAAACAGGAGAAGATAAATTGTAATACATATCATTATAACATAGAGCTTATATAATTCATATTCTTTTAAAATAGTATAAGCTAAACAAGAATAAGACAACAATAAATCACTTTGCTGAAAGAGAACTTTGCTAAACTAAAATCAATTTATTGTGCTAAAGTAAAACACTCTTTTTGTTAAAGAATGCTGCTGACTATTATCGATTACTCCCAATGCACCACTACCATGGATAATCAACACGTAGTATGAGTGCTACAGAAATAGCCCCACCATGCATTTTAGTAACTATTGAGCTCTTTTGGGCATTTTAATCATTGATACTGCTGTGGTGCTGGCTGAAATGTGCTGTATGATATGCTAATGCCATGGTTCAGTTTCAAAAGAAAATTGACTAACTTTTCAATTCATATAAGCTGTTTCAAAATCATGGCTACACAAATCAAGGTCTGAATCAAAGCATATATATAGATTCCTATTTCCAAGTTTACACATATATACATATAAGCTATAAATCATAGAAGCCTAGCTATTGTTTCAAGATAAACATTCTTGTAACAAATATGATAAAAAAACCAAGGTTAGATAGGAGATCCACTCATCTCAACCAGCTACTAGCTAAATGGCTTACTCAAGCACCTTTCCAACTATTTTCCTTTTCCTGTATCATCAATAAACATTGATTAAAACTCATATCATGTAATTCAAAACCAAAACTACACATACTTTGCTTTCAAACTCTTACTTTAGTCTTTCAACTATTCACTTCTACTTCATCTAGCTTGCTTTAGTTTAGGTTTAGATAAATTTCAACATAACTCAGACACTTCCAACCATTCAATTCTATTACTATTCTTTCAATTGGTTTTCAGATATAGCTATTACCATTTCAAATAATAGCTGAATCATTTAAACAGTTTCAGCATCAATAAAAACATGATTCAACTTCAACCTCAAATTTAAATTACATAACTTGCTTTACTATAACCTAAGATCTGTTACAACACTTAAATGATTAATCTAAACTTAGTTTAGAGTTTCAGCAACCTTATCTCAATGATTAGAAATCTGCTGCATCGATTTTTCTGCTCAACTTCGGCACTTTCCTTTCTCGACTCAATTTCTCAATCACTTTCCTCTTTACCAACTAATTTCTCTTGATTATTAATGGAAAATGGAACCCTCTCAACTCTCTTCCCTTTTCTAACTTTTTTGAAGAACTTAGGAAACTAAACAACAACAAAGAAACTAGTGGTTTTGTTTTAGAAGAAACATAAACTAAGAAGAACCTTGCTATATGTCACACTCTAGAGTTTCCACCCAATTTCCAACTTAATAGATGTTGCTCAGCTGAATTTCTCAATCTTAGTTAATGTTCTCAAGCTGAAAAATAATTTTAAAAATATCATATAAAATCCTCTTGATTAAAACATGCCTCCAGAAATTTCTGCAATTGAGGTTGATACCTTTGAACAATAGGTCGACACCCCAAGACAAGTCGACCCCTAGGTCAGCCTCTTACTCAAAATAGGGTGTCCCTTAGGCCGACCCCTATTGACACGAGTTGACACCTTCTTAGAATGGGTCCAAACCTTGTGCCACCATAAATCTTCCTATTGGGGATAAACCCCGCTCCTGTCGAAGTTCAGTCTGATGCTCAGCCTAATACAATCGATAGTCATGGAAGAGTTTCAGTGGTCAAGCCCCTTCCGAACTCTCTAGTGATCAAGCCTTAGCCAAACTCCTCAGTGGTCGAGCCCCTTCCGAACTCTCCAGTGATCGAGTCTTAGCCGAATCCCTTCAACCGATCGAACTTCTCAGCGGTCGAGCTTCAATCAATCTCCAATGGGAGACGAACTCCCTTCGCACTCCTCCAGCTGGACGCCCACGAGAGCTGAACTCCCTCCATGCTCTTTCAGTTAGATGCCTACAGGAGCTGAACTTCTTTTGAGCTTTCTCTTCGATCGAACTTCTCCATGAGCCAAACTTCTTGTGGACTTCTCCCTCAGTCAGATTCCTTCAGTAGATCACTCTCGGATAATTTCCATCAGACATATTTCCTTCAAGAGTCTGAACTCCTCTGAAATTGATATATGCCGAAGTCCACCAACCAACGCCTATTTTCTCAGAGCTATGGAAATTAAATCTCGATGATCGGTCACCATCAATTTGTCATAGGCGACGCTACTGGACGGTATGGTGCTACCAAATGGTATGGCAGTCACCAGACTGTATCGCTGTCACCATCAGCCTGATGACACCTTCCCCTCCATACCGAAGCCATCAAACCTCGAGCGGCCCACTGCCAGACAGCTGCAGTTATCACCATCAATCAAGCTCCACCTATAAAAAGTGATCCTCTAGATACTTTTCCTCTGGGCTCTCTTATCCCCTTAAAAGCTCTAAGCTCTCTTCTCCTTTTCGAAACTTTGTCAAACTCATTCCTGAGCACTCCATTCCTATTGACCAGAAGAGCTGACTTGATCATCGGAGGGTACTACTAGAGCCACCACCACCGACTCTGGATAAGACTTTATTTTGCAGATCATCGGCGGCGACCTCGTTCTCCTCCACTCCAGCTCGATCCGACGTCGACCGAATTCTACACCAACACTTCCTAAAACTTTCTCTCTATCTTCCTATGATAATGTCAACACCATCTTGGAACGAGTTGACCCCTTTCCCTAGGTTTTGATAGAAACCTTATTTTTTGCTCTCTTCAAACCTTTACTCATTCTAAATTCAATGAATACTAAGATTTAACTTTAATACCATCATTTTTCAATCCCATTTCTCATTTGCATTGCTTCTAACTCAGCAAATTAAATTCTTATGCGTCATTATTACCCCTTAATTAATGCTCACATACTCAAGCATATGATAAAATAAATTACCATGCCATACATACCTGAATACAAATCTTTTAATTCACTATTTTGGTTGTTTGGGATGTTACATTATGCATTGAGAATAATGGGGCGGCATCTAGGGCTAAGGGCAAGGGATAGATGCAATTCGATTGGACTCTTTGGTTCTCATCTAATTTGGTTTAAATCAAATAATCTTTGATCAGATCCAAATATATGAGTTGATCTAATCCAATTAGGCTCTTAATCTCTTGATCAAATCAAGAATTAATTAAATTCAAGATCTGATTAAATTAAGATCTCATCTTTCTCAGTAATTAGATCATCTAATAATCTAATCAGGTCAAGCCTAATTGAATCTAATTCAATTATTCTTGATCTAATCCTCATAACTCAATCAAACTAAGTTAATTAATAACCTAATTATTCATTAATCTTTCTTTAATTAATTATATTTGATTAATTATCAATCACATTGATAATTAAACCCTTTAATGATTCATAATCACTGATTAGCCACCTGATCGGATCAAAACATCCATGAGTCCATTGGTTCAAACACTAAGCCGGTAGCTTAGGAATAAATTTTTTGTACCAATCAAAGTGACCATCTATTAGGGATAAATCTGTTCCTGCCAAAGTTCGACTGAAATGTCTGACCTTTAAATTGGTCCATCTGGTATCAATAGGTAGGGACAAGCTTCCATCGAATTCGTAAGACCTTTCGAACTCTTTCGACAGTCAAACTCCTGTCGGACTTCTCCTTCAATCAGACTCTTTCAGCAGTCGAACTCCTATCGGACTTCTCCTTTAGTCAGTCTTCTTCAGTAGTCGAACTCTTACTGGACTTCTCCTTCAGTCGAACTTCTTCAGCAGTCGAACTTCTATCGAACTTCTTCTTCAGCCAGACTTCTCCATCAGTCGAACTTTTTCAGTTAGACTTCTCTACCAATCAAACTTCTTTCGAACCTCTCCACCAATCAAACTCGTCTCGGTCTTCTCCTTCAGCTGAACTTCTTCATCAGTCAAACTTCTTTTGGATCTCTCCTATAGCCAAACTCCTTCCGAACTTTTTCTTCAACTGAGCCTCTCTACAGGATGGATCTCCTTCTGGACTTCTCCTTCAATCGAGCTTCTCTATAGATTGGATCTCCTCCCAAACTCTTTTGGTCATAGGCCTTCCACACTCTTTATAGCTGGATTTTGCCAATCGATGAGAGAAATTCCTTTCGATCGAGCCCACTGTAGTCACCCAGAAGGATGTCATTACCTATGCAAGTTTAGCTCTCAATACAATACAAGCCAACCTACATGTAGGTGACCCTAAAGGGTCCCAAACTTCTTTGGAACCATCGTGACTCAGAGCTCTTCACCACTAGCATAACTCTATCCGAACTTTGACCATTAATCACCAATGGACATCACTCTCGACTGTTAAGTCACGATAATGGACATCACTCTCCATAACAAACTCTATGTGGCCTGAACGGTCCACTATCAGACGGTTATGGCTGTCACCATCAATTTATTACGGGCTCCACCTATATAAAAGACCCTCTAGATATGCTTTTTTCTTCAAGCTCTTATCCTCTACCTTAAAACTCTGCTAAAATCTCTTTGAGCATACTATTTTTTTTGGCCAAAAGAGCTGACTTGGTCGTCGAAGGGTCTTGCCGAAGCCACCACCCTCGACTCCAGACGAGACTTATTTTGAAGGTCACTGGTGGCGACCTCATCTTCTCTGACTCCAATCTTGATTTTGATGATAATCAGATTTCACACCAATAGAATTGACACTAGAGAAAGGGCTTGAACCTTCTCATTCTTGAGGTTTTCTTATTCTTAAAGGAGTGCCTAGTAGAGATTTTTCTTCTTTTGATTCAAAGTTTTCTTTCTAGCAAAGATGCCTCCTAGGAAGGTTTCAATCCAATGATTAACCACCTCCATGGCCAGATCTCATCTAGATCTATCCATCCCTATTTTTTTTCCTGCATCTAAAGCTCCAACGACTACAATGATGGATGCAAAGTAGTTAAACCTACTGGTCAGTCGAACTCTTACTGGACTTCTCCTTCAGTCAGACTCCTTCAGCAGTTGAACTTCTGTCGGATTTTTTTTTCAGTCAGACTTCTCCACCAATCGAACTTCTTCAGCCAGACTTCTCTATCAATCAAACTTCTTCTGGATCTCTCCACCAGTCGAACTCCTCTTGATCTTCTCCTTCAGCTGGACTTTTTCACCAGTCGAACTCCTTCTAGACCTCTCCTATAGCCGAACTCCTTCCGAACTTCTCCTTCAGTCGGGCCTCTCTGTAGGATGGATTTTCTTCCAAACTTCTCCTTCAGTCGAGCTTCTCTATAGTGAAAGGAATATGCCCTCAAGCCAATTTATTTTTAGGATGCTCTTTGTCTTCCAGACTCTTGTAATGATATTTTTAATAAATAAAGATATTTATTTCATCATATGCAGTGTCTTATTATTTATTTAAGATTATGATGAACTCTATAAATTAGGACTATGGTTTTAGGATTATGATGAGATCATACTAGTGAGATCTAAATCTTAAAATTCTAATTTAAATATTCTTAGTCGATGGGACATTGAGTTAGGGATCAATATTTTCTGGTAAGACTAGTACATTCTTTGTATGCTCGATTAAGAGGATGATTGATCTCACAATAACTTGTGTATGATACTAATACAAGAATGTGGATGCTCATTAGAGAATGAGTTCACTGAATTGATCCAAATTGAGAATATCTAATGGAGTCTTATCTACATGTCAATAGATGGTTCTCATAGTGGAATTTGTGCATGTAATCCTTTGACCTGAAACTACCATAGAATCTTATATATATAAATCCATATTTTGGTTCATACTCATTCATGACTCAGTTATGTACGGGATGATCTGGATATGGTAGATTATATATATGAAGATTGTGAGTAGGTTAACATGGAATCGATCTCTCCTGGTAAGAGGAAATAGCATCCTACCTGCTTCAAACAAATAATGATTCAGGAAGACTTTGATCAAAGCATGATGAAAATTAGAAATGGTTTCTAATATTTCATTAAATGAATCATTATCATAAGATTGAAAGAGAAATGAATATGATATTGGGATTGACATATTTTCATACCCAGAGTCATATTCAGGATGCAGGAAGATCGAAGGATCTAGTTGCATGGTAATTTTCACTGAAGGATATTTTTGGTATTTTTATCAAAATTTTACATCTTTTGGATAGTCATGATACGTTGCTAGACGTCAATCATGTCTTGTGGGTTTGATCAAATTAAAATTTTAATTTGATCATTAAATTAGAAAGTGTTCTAAATTAAGTCAAATTGGGTTGGCTAGTTTTGACCTAAATCGGTTTGGTTGAGTTCTAACCAGATTAGGTCAAATCACACCCTGACTCACTGCTGGTTAGATGTGGAACCCAATGGGTCACACACAAAGAGAATTGATTAAGGGTCTAATTAGATTAGACCATGTTTGCAAGATGAATATGCTAGCACATATAGCAAACCCTAGCATCCTGGATTCGAATTGGATTCGAATCAGCTTCCGATTTGGGCTAATTTAGATCCGATTTGAGCCAAATAGAGATTTGGTCTTGAGTTGGATTAACCTAGATTGATTGGGCTTTAGATTGGGTGCCACATACCTACATCCCATGTGCCAGAGAGAGTCTCTCTCTTGCATGCATGGGAAGTCTTTCATGCGCAAAGGACTCTTTGGCGCATGGAATAAGATTGGCGCCTACCTTCTTTGACTTTTCCATATTGTTATGTCACGTAAATTTTTTTTAATTAGTGTGGACATCAGATATGGGGTGCATAGAAGAGTCCTTCTATAGATGAAATACTTCTTTTTCCTTTTAAATTTTTTTTTGCCCAGGATGTTTTGTCGCCCAAGATCCCTTGCCGCCCAAGACTCCATGCCGCCTACTCCTCCTTGACGTCTCTTGGACCAAGTCAAAGTCTCTTGGGACTTTGACTATTCAAAGATTTTATCTCCATGCCTTCTTGCTGAATGGGCATCCCTTTTTAGAGCCATTGGATGGCCTTTGTTTCATGATCTAATGGATGAAAAGGGTGGCGCCAAAGATGAAGCATTGCGACTCTTCATAAAAACTTACGTAGAATTAATCCAAGAGTCCTTCTGCTTTAAGGCACCTCTTGGACTAAGTCTATATCTCATTTTTTACTGATGAGGCATGAGATTGGCTGATGGGGCATGAGAATTTGATTAGGAAAGGGCATCAGTTTTTTTGTTGGCACCCCTACGTGCATTATAAATAGGGGTGCACACCAAGAGTCCCCGGGTGGAAAAAATATTATCTTTTCTTTCTTACAAGAGTTTCTTTTTGTTCAATTTTCTTTCTTTCCTTTCTCTTGTCTAGACCTTGTCATTATAAGGACTAAGAAGTCATCTTAAGACTAAGAGATTAGGAAGAAAAATTAAGAAGATAAAAGAAAAAGAAAGATAGATAAGGAAAGGCAAGGAAGGTGACATAAAGGCTTAAGAAGGTCTTGCCCATTTTAATTAAAGTTCTTATTATAAGAATTTTAATTATATAAATCAGAGGTGCTGGTGTCTTGATCAAGTCTCTATGTGGATCAACGTTGGAGGGTGAACACGTGGGCACCTGGTGGAAACCCTGACGGACTGCTACCGATGATCAGGATCAATTTAGGGTTTAGCGATAAGAGGTATGTTCTAATACTTTCTTTTATATTATAAATGCATGTTATATGATTTAATTGCTAATAAGGTGGTCCTAGGGTTTGGGTTTGATTTATTTGATTTCATATTTTTGCTTTGAAATCCATGCTTCTGCCCTGTACACCAAATCCCATCAGTGGTATCAGAGCAAGCCTTATTAGGTTAAATCATATAATGCTTTGCTTATAGTATAATGGCATAAATGAAAAATATGATATAATATTTTTAGCATGTTTTAATTTATATGATGAGATCATATTCTTTTACTTATCATAATGAGATTATGTTGTATATATTATTCTATGTAAAGGTTGCCCTGATATAGTGGAAAGTATTCACTATATAATGATGGTTGTCCTAGAATAATTATACATGTTACAATTTTTATCATAATTAATGCTATTATGCATTTAGTTTGATTTTAAATCAATATGTACATCGAGATTGAGACCTTTTAAATCTCCTCTATGAAAAAATTATATTAAGTTGTAGTGTAATTAATCTTTAGCTGAAATCAGTCAAGGATGTCTAATTGGTCATCGGTGTCTAGGAAAAATGGTTCTTGATTGGTAAAGAGAACATGATTTTTTAATTGATTCCGTTGTCTGACCTGGCCAATTTATTAGTGTCTAAGGAAAGCAACGGGGGGACTCCCATTTCTCTCCCATTTACCTAGCCCATTTGATTAATTTAATTCTAGATTGAAATGCTTAATATTATATTCACTACATTAAGCCCTTCCTTCATACTAGTTTCTTATTATGTCCAAAACCATATTAGTTCTATTGTATAACCACAAGATCTATCATTGGGAAAGATGTAATATTAATCTAGTGCATTGAGATGCTTACAGCATTTTGAATATACTACTTTGTTGTGTAACCACAAAAGTAGTTATATTTCATTTTTGACTGTATAGAAATGAAGGGTTCTACTTAAACTAAAACATTAAAGTTTGTTGTGTTAACACAAGGCTATTAATGTTTTAGAGGCAAAAGTTTTTTTTTGAGAGTTGCATAAAATGCAATTGGAAAGAGTTTCCTACCTTTGAACTTATAACAAGTTTGTTGTGCAACCACAAGACTTTTTATAAGGAATTAGGATCTTATTCTCACTAAGAAAATCAATAAGAGGGTTATGATTTTTAGTGGGAGACATAATTAAATTAAAGTCCTAATTTAATTATGTTTGTCATCATGAATTATTTGCTTATATATTATTCTTTATTATGTAGATTAAATGGCTTCTTCACTTTCATTACGTTCAATTTTGGATTCAAATAAATTGACTGGTCAAAATTATGTTGACTGATTGAGAAACCTCTTAAAAATAGTACTCAATCAAGAAAAACTCTCCTATATTCTTGATGCACCCTGATCCTAAGCCATTAGAAAATGATGCCACAGATGAAGATAAGTCCACATACAAGATGTGGCAAAATGATTTCTTACTGTCAAATGCATCATACTTGCCTCTATGAATAATGAATTACAGAGGCAGCATGATAGCATGGACACTCAATCCATATTGCTCAATCTAAAAGAGCTTTATGGAGAGCATAGTAGGACTGCTAGATATGAGATATCTAAGCAATTATTTCATGCAAGAATGATAGAAGGAACATCCATACAAAATCATGTTTTGATGGTAATTGACCTAATCACTTGATTAAGTCAATTAGGTTTTGTAATGGATGGAGAGTTAAGTCAGGATTTGATCCTACAATCACTCCTAGAATTATTTTCTTAGTTTATCATGAATTATCATATGAACAAATTGAATTCTTCATTGCTTGAGTGTTAAATATGCTCAAGATAGCAGAAAGCCATATCAAGAAAGATAAGGCTCCTCTTCTTCTTGTGGAAGGGATCTCCAAGAAGAAGGCAGGCAAAAAGGGTTCAAAGAGAAGGTTGAATCCTAAAAGTGGTATAAATAAGAAGAAAAAGGGGAAGAAGGTCTTTGGATAAATGATCTATTTTCACTACAGCAAAGCAGGTCATTGGAAGAGGAATTGCAAGGCTTACCTTGCAACCATGAAGTCTGGTGCAAATAATGCACCAAAAGGTATGTATGAGATACATACTATATTATCATTAAATTTTTTCATTTCAAATTCTTGGGTATTAGATACCGATTGTGATTTTCATATCTGCAAATCTTTGCAAGGACTGCAAAAAATTAAGAGTTTGAAGAAAGGTGACTTCAAGCTCTATGGCGCTGGAGGAGAATCTATCCAAGCAGAAGCTGTAGGGATAAATATATTGAAGTTATCTTATGCGAAGATCTTAGAGCTTACAAATTATTATTATATGCCTAAGATCATTAGAAATATTATATCTATACCCTTGTTATTAAAACAAGGTTATAGTCTTAATGTAACGAGCGAAGGTTGCTCGATCAAATATTCTAATGAAAATATTTGTTTTGGCATATTTAGCAATGGTTTGTTGACTCTATGTTTGGATGATAATATATTTCATATTGATGAAAATGGAAAACGTAAGAGAGATGACATAAATAATACTTTACTTTGGCATTGTCGATTAGGTCATATTAGTGAGGCTAGGATTAACAAGTTATACAAAGAAAAGTTCTTTGATCCTTTTGATTATGAATCATTGGAAACTTGTGAATCATGCCTCATGGGTAAAATGACCAAGATTCCATTTAGTGGACATAGAGAAAGGACAAATGAGTTATTAGGACTTGTACATACAGGATGTATGTGGTCCTATGACAACTCAAGCTAGAGGAGGATACTCTTATTTTATTATATTCACTGATGATTTATCTAGGTTTGGATATGTGTATCTTATGAAACACAAATCAAAAGCCTTTGATAAATTTAAAGAGTATCAAAGTATGGTCGAAAAACAAACTGGACAATGTATAAAAATCCTTCGATCTGATCGGGGAGGAGAATACTTATCTAGTGAGTTTCTTGACTATCTTAAAGTTAAAGGGATTCTCTCTGAATGGACACCTCCTTATACACCGCAATTAAATGGTGTAGCCGAAAGAAAAAATCATACCTTATTAGATATGGTACGGTCCATGATGTGCTTCACTGATTTACCTATTTCCTTCTAGGGTCATGCTCTAGAGACTGTAATTTACATCTTGAATAGAGTACCTTCTAAATCTGTATCTAGTACTCCATATGACATATGGAGAAGTAAGAAACCTAATCTTAAGTATCTTAAGATATGGGGTTGTCCAGCTTATGTCAAAAGAAATTTTGGACATAAACTTGATGCTAGATCAGACAGATGTCTATTTATAGGATATCCTAGAAATAGTATAGGATATTTATTCTACCATCCTACTGAACAAAAGGTATTTGTAAGTAGGCATGCCATTTTCATGGAAAAAGAATTTATCCTAGAAAAGGGCAGTGGCAGAAATATTGAACTTAGTGAAGTTCAAGAAAATCAAATAGAAATTTCTCAACCATATAATCACATATAAAAGAACCAGAAACACATAACTCCTATTCGTAGGTCTAAAAGAGTATGAAATACACCTATGAGGTATGGTTTCATTATTGAGAATAATGAAGCCCAAGTCATTGAAAATGACGAACCTCTGACCTATGCGAAAGCAGTCAAAAGTAAGGACTCTTACAAATGGCTGGCTGCCATGCAATCCGAAATGGAATCCATGCACACCAACAAAGTATGGACTTTGGTGGATGCACCAGAGGATATAAATCCTATTGGATGCAAATGGATTTTTAAGAAAAAGATTGGAGCTGATGGTCAAATTGAAACCTATAAGGCCAGATTGGTGGCTAAGGGTTTTAGGCAAAAATAGGGGATTGATTATGATGAAACATTTTCACCTGTTGCCATGCTCAAATCTATTCGGATTATGCTTGCTATAGCAGCATACCACGACTATGAAATATGGCAAATGGATGTAAAGACTGCCTTCCTTAATGGTTTCCTTGAGGAGGAGGTCTATATGTCACAGCCAGAAGGATTTGAGTCAAATGAGAGACCAAATCAGGTATGCAAGCTTAAGAGATCCATTTATGGATTAAAGCAAGCATCAAGGAGTTGGAACATCCATTTTGATGAAATAGTAAAAGAGTTTGGTTTTATCAAGAATGTTGATGAACCATGTGTGTACAAGAAAACTAGTGGGAAGAACCATAGTCTTCTTGGTTCTGTATGTAGATGACATACTCCTCATTGGGAATGATATCCCAATGTTACAATCAGTCAAATTATGGCTATCAAATAAGTTTTTCATGAAAGATTTGGAAGAAGCATCCTATATACTAGGAATAAAGATCTATAGAGATAGATCTAAGAGGATGCTAGGCTTGTCCCAATCAAGGTACATTGACTTAATACTGAAAAGATTCAGTATGGATGGGAGTAAAAGAGGTTATTTACCCATGAGTCAAGGCATACATCTCTCTAAAAAGATGTCTCCTAAGACACCTGAAGAGAGAAATAGAATGAGTTCTATTCCTTATGCTTCGGCTGTTGGATCAATAATGTATGCCATGTTATGTACAAGGCCTGATGTTGCTTATGCTTTAGGCATTGCAAGTAGATTTCAAGCTGATCCAGGAGAGGATCATTGGAAAGCTGTGAAAAATATTCTTAAGTACTTGAGAAGGACTAAAGATATTTTTCTAGTATATGGAGGTTCTGATCTTAAATTAGAAGCATATTCTGATTCTAGTTTTCAATCAGACCCAGATGATAGCAAATCTATTTCAAGGATATGTCTTTACTCTGAATGATGGAGCAGTGAGTTGGAAGAGTACTAAGCAGCCAACTGTAGCTGACTCAACCACTGAAGCAGAATACATAGCTGTAAGTGAAGCCGCCAAGGAAGCTATCTGGATGAAGAAGTTCATCACTGAATTGGATGTTATTCCTGAAATTGAAGAATCCAGTACCACTTTACTATGATAATACTGGAGCTGTAGCTCAAGCAAAGGAACCAAGGTCTCATCATAAATCCAAACACATTCTGAGATGCTTCCATCTTGTTCGTGAAATTATTGAAAGACAAGATGTAGTCATAGAACGAGTGGACACAAAGAACAACATAGCAGACCCATTCACTAAGGCTTTACCACTGCAACTGTGTTTGATCGTCACCTTGATTGTATGGGATTAAAATATTAAGGGCGATTGGCTTTAGTGCAAGTGGGAGATTGAAAGGAATATGCCCTCAAGCCAATTTAATTTTTGGGCTGTTCTTTATCTTCCAAACTCATGTAATGACATTTTTAAATAAATAAAGGCATTTATTTCATCATATGCAGTGTCTTATTATTTATTTAAGATTATGATGAACCCTATAAATTAGGGCTATGGTTTTAGGATTATGATGAGATCATACCAGTGAGATCTAAAATCTTAAAACCCTAATTTAAATATTCCTAGTCGATGGGAACATTGAGTTAGGGGATCAATATTTTTCGGTAAGACTAGCACATTCTTTGTATGCTCAATTGAGAGGATGATTGATCTCACAATCACTTATGTATGACACTAATACAAAGAATGTGGGTGCTCATTAGAGAATGAGTTCACTGAAATTGATCCAAATTGAGAATATCTAATGGAGTCTTATCTACATGTCAATAGATGGTTCTCATAGTGGAATTTGTGCATGTAATCCTTTGACCTGAAACTACCATAGAATCTTATATATATAAATCCATATTTTGGTTCATACTCATTCATGACTCAGTTATGTATGGGATGATCTGGATATGGTAGATTATATATATGAAGGTTGTGAGTAGGTTAACATGGAATCGATCACTCCTGGTAAGAGGAAATAGCATCCTACCTGCTTCAAACAAATGATGATTCAGGAAGACTTTGATCAAAGCATGATGAAAATTAGAAATGATTTCTAATATTTCATTAAATGAATCATCATCATAAGATTGAAAGAGAAATGAATATGATATTGGGGTTGACATATTTTCATACCCAGAGTCATATTCAGGATGCAGGAAGATCGAAGGATCTAGTTGCATGGTAATTTTCACTGAAGGGTATTTTTGGTATTTTCATCAAAATTTTACATCTTCTGGGTAGTCATGATACGTTGCTAGACGTCAATCATGTCTTGTGGGTTTGATCAAATTAAAATTTTAATTTGATCATTAAATTAGAAAGTGTTCTAAATTAAGTCAAATTGGGTTGGCTAGTTTTGACCTAAATCGGTTTGGTTGAGTTCTAACCAGATTAGGTCAAATCACACCCAGACTTACTGCTGGTTAGATGTGGAAACCCAATGGGTCACACACAAAGAGAATTGATTAAGGGTCTAATTGGATTAGACCATGTTTGCAAGATGAACATGCTAGCACATGTAGCAAACCCTAGCACCTGGATTTCGAATTGGATTCGAATCGGCTTCCGATTTGGGCTAATTTAAGATCCGATTTGAGCCAAATAGGATTTGGTCTTGAAGCTTGGATTAACCTAGATTGATTGGGCTTCAGTTTGGGGTGCCACATACCTAGCAATCCCACATGCCAGAGAGTCTCTCTCTTGCGCATGGGAAGTCTTTCATGCGCAAAGTATCTTTGGCGCATGGAATTTAGTTGGCGCCTACCTTCTTTGACTTTTTCCATTTGTTATGTCACGTAAATATTTTTTTAATTGGCATGGACATCAGATATGGGGCATAGAAGAGTCCTTCTGTAGATGAAATACTATTTTCCTTTTAAATTTTTTTGTCCAAGGGACTGTTTTGTTGCCTAGGATCCCTTGCCGCCCAAGACTCCATTGCCGCCCTACTCATCCTTGATGTCCTCTTGGACCAAGTCAAAGTCTCTTAGGACTTTGACTATTCAAAGTTCATCTCCATGCCTTCTTGCTGAATGGGCATCCCTTTTTAGAAGCCATTGGATGGCCTTTTTTCATGATCTAATGGATGAAAAGGGTGGTGCCAAAGATGAAAGCCCATTGCGACTCTTCATAAATAACTTACGTAGAATTAGTCCGAGAGTCCTTCTGCTTTAAGGCACCTCTTGGACTAAGTCTACATCTCATTTTTTATCTGATGAGGCATGAGATTGGCTGATGGGGTGAAGAGAATATTGATGAGGAAGGGCATGAGAATTTTTAAGTTGGCACCCCTTACGTATGCATTATAAATAAGGGTGCACACCAAGAGTCCGTGAGGTGGTTGAAATATTATCTTTCTTTCTTACAAGTAGTTCTTTATTGTCCAATTTTCTTTCTTTCTTTCTCTTGTCTAGACCTTGTCCTTATAAGGACAAGAAGTCATCTTAAGACTAAAGAGATTAGGAAGGAAAATTAAGAAGACAAAAGAAAAAAGAAAGATAAGATAAGGAGAGGCAAGGAAGGTGACATAAAGGCTAAGGAAGGTCTTGCCCATTTAATTAAAGTTCTTATTATAAGAATTTTAATTTTAATTATATAAATCAGAGGTGCTGGTGTCTTGGTCAAGTCTCTATGTAGATCAACGTTGGAGGGTGAACACGTGGGCACCTGGTCGAAACCCTGACGAACTTTTACCGACGATCAAGGTCAATTTAGGGTTTAGCGATAAGAGGTATGTTCTAATATTTTTTTTTTATATTATAAATGCATGTTATATAATTTAATTGCTAATAAGGTGGTCCTAGGGTTTGGGTTTGGTTTATTTGATTTCATATTTTTGCTTTGAAATCCGTGCTTCGACCCTATACACCAAATCCAACATATAGATTGGATCTCCTCCCGAACTCCTTCGGTCATAGGCCTTCCACACTTTTTATGGTCGAATTTTGCCAATCGATGAGAGAAATTCCTTTCGATCGAGCCCACTATGGTCACCTGGAAGGACCTCATTACCTGCACAAGTTTGGCTCTCAACATAATACAAGCCGACCTACATGCAGGTGACCCTAAAGGATCCTAAACTTCTCTAGAACCATCATGACTCAGAGCTCTTCACTACTAGCACAACTTCATTCGAACTTCGATCATTAATCCCCAATAGACACCACTCTCGACTGGTAAGTCGCGATAATGGATACCACTCTCCATAACAAACTCCATGTGGCTTGAACGGCCCACTACCAAATGGTTATGGTTGTCATCATCAATTTGTTATGGGCTCCGCCTATATAAGAGATCCTTCATATATGCTTTCTTCTTCAAGCTCTTATCCTCTACCTTAAAACTCTGCTAAAATCTCTTTGAGCACTCTATTTCTGTTGGCCAAAAGGGCTGACTTGATCATCGGAGGGTCTTGTCAGAGCCACAACCCTCGACTTCGAATGAGACTTATTTACAGGTCACCGATGGTGACCTCATCTTCTCAGACTCCAGTCTTGATTCTGACAATATCCAAATTTTGCACCAATAGAATTAGCGCTAGAGGAAGGGCTTGGACCTTCTCATTCTTGAGGTTTCCTTATTTTTAAAGGAGTGCCTAGTAAAGATTTTTCTTCTTTCGATTCAAAGTTTTCTTTCCAGCAAAGATGCATCTTAGGAAGATTTCAACCTGATGGTCAACCACCTCCATGGCTTGATCTCATCCAGATCTATTCGCCCCTATTTTCTTTTCTGCATCTTGAGCTCCAATGGCTGCAATGATGGATGCAAAGTAGTTCAATCTACTGATCCAGCAGGTTTGCAAACTCACTAAAATAGTGCAGGCCATGCAGCAGCAGCAGCCCCCGACATCGATTCAATCGAAGCAGGCTTCTCCAGAATCCTAAGACCCAGTCTAGGAACGATCGACTTGGGCAAGTTGGCCAGTGACCTCTAGAAAGAGGAAGAAGAGGATGGAGAGCCCTTGCTCTGATCATGACTCAACTTTCGAGGGAAATCTGCTCCCATTCAGTCAGAAGACTTTGGAGATCTGCGATCATGAGGATCTTCTAGATCAAAAACTACAGAAAATGAATAGGTGAATCAAAGAACTCCACCATTCT
This sequence comes from Cocos nucifera, assembly GCA_006176705.1. Classification (NCBI taxonomy): domain Eukaryota; kingdom Viridiplantae; phylum Streptophyta; class Magnoliopsida; order Arecales; family Arecaceae; genus Cocos; species Cocos nucifera. The sequence continues at coordinate 52,368 of QRFJ01001582.1, forward strand.
CCCTCCTATCGCAATGACATCTGCATTGATGCTCCTTTCTCTCAAAAGATTATGCAGGAATCAATCCTACCAAACTTCAAACTCTCCCAATTTGAAAGCTATGATGGGACTATCGATTCAGTTGACCATCTAGAGGCCTTTCAGATAATGATGTTGCTCCATGGCGTGCCAGATGCCATTCTATGCAAAGCTTTTCCATTCACTTTGAAGGGAGCAATCAGAAACTAGTACTTGGCCCTTAAGTTGGGTACCATCTTCTCCTTCAATTAGATGAGCCATCAGTTCTTGGCTCATTTCATCAACAACCGACACCCCCACCGAGGCTCAGACTACCTCATTAACATTAAGCAGAAGAAAGGGGGGTCCATCCGGGCCTATATCATTCGATTCAATGCTGCTATGCTGGAGGTCTGTATTTTGGACCAATTTATCGCTATGATCACACTGAAGAATGATCTTCAGAAGAATGATCTGATGTTCTCCCTAGAGAAGAAGTACCCTAGGAATTTTGCTGATATGCTGGCTCAAGCTTAAGGTTACGCTCGAATAGAAGAGGCCTTTAGGACTATGGAGAGTGAAGCCATCGGAGAGTGGCGAGCGGGTGAGTCAAGTGTGCCCATAGTTGAAGAAAAGCTAAGCGATGCTTGACTGTGCTTCAGAACTCCCCCTAAGTGCAAGCGAGTCCAAACTTCTCCCTGGGCTCGGAGATAAAGAAGCCCTGATAGAAGGGCATGATGGGGCTCCCCCTTAGAAGGTTCCATAACTATGCTTCCCTTAATGCTTCAAAAACCCAGGTGTTGATGGAAATAAAGGAGCAGTTGCCGAAGCTGGAAAAGATGTACACTCATCCTGGCAAGCACAATTCCAATAAGTTTTGCCTTTATCATCATGACCATGGTCACGATACTAAAGAATGTATTCAGCTCCAAGACGAGATCGAGAAGCCTGTTAGGCAGGATCGGTTGGATTGATTTTTGAGATATCGACCAAAGATGAGAGAAGATCGGCTAAGGGCATTACCACAACCAGAGCCATCTAGGAGGGAGGAGCAGCAAGGAGATCGGCCCCCACTTGACATCGTCAATAACATCTCTAGGAGACTTTGATGAGGAGAGGCTTGTGGATCGACGGAGCCCACAAAGAGGTAGAGGACTGAGGAGCCCATCACTTTCACCAACAAGAATGCCCAAGGGGTCCAATTCCTGTATAACGACATGATTATAATCTTTTTAAACATTGCTGACTATAATGTACATTGCAGTCTGATAGATAATGAAAGCTCTATCGATATCTTATTTTATAATGCTTTTACTAAAATATCTATACCCAATAACCACCTGGGACCTATGAACTCTCCACTGGTGGGCTTCACTGGCGATGCTGTGCCAGTTGAAGGAATAATAACGCTATCTATGGCTGCGGAACAATACCCGAAATAGGCCAGGACATAGGTTGACTTTCTGGTAGTGAAGGCCCCATTAGCCTACAATGCAATTCTTATTCGATCAAGTCTAAACGCACTCTAAGGTATAGTATCGACCTATTACTTGAAAGTAAAGTTTTTGATAAGCTGTGATATCGAGAAGATCAGGAGAGATTAGGCCTTGGCAAGGCATTATTACTCCATCACCTTACAAAAGGAAAGCCATCCTGATCCTTGCCCAGTTGATAGGATGGATGTCCATGATGACCTTATTAAGGAGCGGGGTGAGCCCATGGAAGATCTTGTAATAATCCCTTTGAATGATGGAAGCATGGGGCATACAGTGCAGATCAGTTCCAACATGGGAGATGAAGTCCGAAAGCAACTCACTGCCTTCTTATGGAAGAATACTAACATCTTTATCTGGATCCTAGTAGACATGCTAGAAATTGATGCCGAAGTCATGGAACATCGATTGGCCATCGATCCTAAGTATAGGCCATTAAAAGAGAAAATTTGGGACCATGCACTAGAAAGGCAGAAGGCAATAGTGGAGAAAGTGGATTAGCTCCTCAAAGCTGGATGCATCTGAGAAGTCCACTACCCAAGTTGGGTCTCCAATGTGGTCCTAGTCAGGAAGGCCAACGATAAGTGAAGAATGTGTATCGACTTCAAGAAGCTGAGCAAGAGCTGCCCAAAGGATAGCTATCTTCTATCCAGAATTGATCAGTTGGTGGACACAACCTCAGATCATGAGCTCCTCACCTTAATGGATGCCTTCTCTGACTATAATCAAATTCGATTGGCACCAGAGGATGAGGAGAAAATTACTTTTATTACTGACTGTGATCTTTATTGTTATAGGATCATGCCCTTTGGGCTTAAAAATGTAGGCAAACCTATCAACGCTTGGTCAATAAGATCTTTAAGGAGCAGATCGGCTACAACATGAAAGTCTACGTGGACGATAAGCTCGTTAAGAGCCAGACCTTGTCCAATCATATTGCCGACCTTGAAGAGACCTTCAACGCCCTTCAAAGATACAAGATGAAGCTGAACCTGACTAAATGCGCCTTTAGAGTGACCTCAAAAAAATTCATAGGATTCATGATCTCAAGGTGGGGGATTGAAGCTAATCCGGAGAAGATCCGAGCCATCTAGGAGATGACCGCTCCAAAGTCAATAAAGAAAGTCCAGCACCTGACCAAAAAGATGGCATCCTAAAACTGCTTTGTCTTAAGATCGGTCGAGTGATGTATGTCCTTCTTCTAGATCCTCAAGCAACCAAAGAACTTCTGCTGGATGATAGAGTACCAACAGGCATTCGAAGAGCTCAAGAGCTACCTCAGTTTGCCCCTACTATTGGCATAGCTCGACCCTAGAGAAGAATTATTCCTATACCTGATAGTTTCTCCTGCAACCCTGGCAGCAATCCTAGTCAAGAAAGAGGCAAAAATGCAATGATCGATCTACTACATGAGTTGAGTCTTGAGAGATATGGAGACCAAGTACACTAAATTAGAAAAATTAACTTACGCTCTTTTGATTGTAGTCAGGAGACTTCGGCCCTACTTCTAGTGGCATACCATAACACTCCTCACTGATCAACCAATCAAGGTAGTTCTTCATCAAATAGATGCTTCTGGAAGGATAGTGAAGTGGGCCATTGAGTTGATAGAATTCGACATCAACTACCAACCTTGGTCGTCAATCAAAGCTCAGATATTTATCAATTTTATAATCAAATGCACGATCTTGGATGATACCAAATCTGAGTGAAATGAGACCAGCATTTCATGGTTGCAGTCGAGCTCCCCCAAAAAAAAAGTGGACCTTTTCGAAGGTTTCTGGGTCTTATATGTGGATGGCTCTTCTAATGCTTTCAATGTAGGTGCTGGATTGATCCTGGTCAATCCCAAAGGGGTCATCATTGAGTATGCACTATGCTTTGAGTTTCCTGTAATGAACAATGGAGTCAAATATGAAGCTCTGATTGCAGGATTGAAGATAGCAAAAGAATTAGAGGCGAACCGGCTTTAGGCTTATAGTGACTCACAGTTGGTAGTGGGATAAGTCAATGGCAATTATGAAGCTCAAAAGAAAAGTATGATAAAGTATCTTGAGAAAGTGAAGATCCTGACCTCAACCTTCAATAGCTTCAGCATTCAGTAAATTCCATGGGCAGAGAATACCATAGCCGACCTCCTATCCAAGTTGGCCATGCTTGCCCCCAACAAACTTTTCAAAGAGGTATACTTTGAAGTGTTGAAATGCCTGAGCATGAAAGAGCTGCGATCCACAATGCAGATCGACCATGAGCCCTACTAGATCGATCCATTGATCGCTTATATCAAAGATGGGACACTCTCCTATGATCCAAAAGAAACTCGAAAGCTGAGAAACCAAGCCTTCCGGTATATTCTGTATGAGGGTAAGCAGTATAAAAGATCATACTTCTTGCCACTTTTAAAATATCTTCGACCTTCTGAAGCCAACTTTTCACTATGGGAAGTGCATGAAGAAATCTGTGGGAGCTATCTGGGTGCCAGATCCCTATCACACAAGCTGCTTCGACAAGGATATTATTGGCCAACTATGCATCATGATTGTATCAAATATGTTAAAAGGTATGACCACTGTCAAAAGAATGTAAGTATACAAAGGCAACCAGCCTCCGAGCTTACCCCACTAAGCGCACCTTGGCTATTTGCACAATGGGAGATGGATATACTTGGATCTTTCTCGATGGTATCTGAACAACGAAAGTATCTCTTAGTTATGATTGACTACATTACCAAGTGGATCGAAGCCAAACCCCTAGTAAAAATTACTAAAGCTAAAATACAAGACTTCATCTAAAAATTAATTGTTTGTAGGTTTGGTCTACCTTGAACTCTCATAACAGGCAATGGGCAACAGTTTGCCAGGATGAGGTTTGTTGAGTTTTGCAAAGATTTGAACATCTTCTATCACTTTATGTCGGTGGCCCACCCATAAGATAATGGTGAAGCAGAAGTGACCAATAGGACCCTATTATAGGGTATCAAGACAAGACATGAAAGAGCAAGGGAGACTTGGATGGATGAACTCTACCATATACTCTGGGCATACTAAACTACTCAAAGACTATCAACTGAAGAAACACCATTCGCTTTGGCCTTCAGAACGGAGATGGTTATCCCAATTGAGCTCAAACTCCCATTGGCATGAGTTGTGGCCTTCAATGAGTAATGTAATTTGCAAGATCTCAAAGCTAACCTTAACCTACTAGAGAAAAATTGAGAGGAAGCCAAGTTCAAATGCCCGCATACAGGAGAAGGATGGCCCGATACTACAACTCCAAAGTCAAAGATAAAGTATTCAAAGTGGAGGACTTAGTGCTTCGACGAGCAGCCATCTCTCAGCCTCAAAATCAAGGAAAGCTCGCCCCAAATTAGAAAGGATCCTACGAGATCAAAGAAGTCATCCAACCCAGAACATACTATTTGATAGAGCTTGGAGGAGCAGATCTACCCCGACCATGAAATTCAAAAAACCTATGGATGTATTACCAATGATTTGGTTGCAATAAAATTTTTTTACTTTAACATTTTAATCTTTATTGTACATCTATAATGATAGAGAATTACCTTCCGAACTTGACCATGCGATGAATACAGCCATGTTAGGAATAGGAGGAGAACCTCATCCTAACATGAGCAAAGTCGAAGGCCTCATTAACTTAAGATGAGATAAGAAGAGAGGCCCTGACAGTGATCCTAATGTACCCATACAGCCATATTAGGAATAAGAGGAGGACCTCGTTCTAACATGAGCAAAGTCGAGGGCCTCGTTTACTTAAGAGAAGATGAGAGGAGAGGTCCTAACAACGATCCTAATGTGCCCCTACAGCCATGTCAGGAATAGGAAGAGAACCTCATCCTGACATGACCAAAGTAGAAGACCTCGTTGACTTAAGATGAGATGGGCGAAGAGGCCTTGACAATAGCCCTAATGTGCTCCTATAGTTGTATCAAGAATAAGAGAAGAACCTCATCCTGACATGAGCAAAGTAGAAGGCCTTGTTGACTAAAGATGAGATGAGGAGAGAAGCCCTAACAATGGCCCTAATGTATCCGTACAGCCATATCAAGAACAAGAGGAGAACCTCATCCTAACATGAGCAAAGTAGAAGACCTTGTTGACTTAAGATGAGATGAGGAGAGAGGCCCTGACGACAGCCTTAATGTGCCCCAATAGCCATGTTAGGAATAGGCGGAGAACCTCATCCTAACGTGAGTAAATTCGAGGATCTTGCTAACTTAAGCTGAGAAAAAAAGGGAGGCCCATCCAGTGGTTCCGAACGAACCCCAAACCTAAAGCAAAGGGAAGGAAGAAATCCTATCACCGATCCTTACACATATTTCTCCTATGACTATCCGACCATATGAGATGCAAGAAAGAAAATCATGCCTAGGTCTGTGAAAAGGATCTTGGATAGATATCCTTAACAACCACTTCATTGAAAGACAACATAGAAGAAAGACAAAGCAAGAAAAATAAAGCCACAAGCAAGTATTGAGTTAATGTAAGGCAAACAATGGCGAAGAAAGGTACTGTTTTATTGCATATGTTAAGTTCGTTATAGGCAAAATGAATGTCAACACAAATTGATTACACAAGTCTATCACAAATAAGACAAAGGTCGGTAAAATCGATGACATGAAAAGAAAGAAAAAGAAAAAAGGGCTCCAAGTCCTAAGATAGACTAGACTCTTCAGACTTCAGGCTATTGACCCCAGCCATCACCAAGACCTGCTTCAGCCTAAATATCTCCTCCTTAAGTTCTTTATTTTTGGATAAACCATCTATATACATCCTATTGGTAGATTCAAACTTGCTCTTAGACTCTCGCCACTACTTCCATAGGACTTCGAACTCAGCCTCTGCATCCTTCACGGCTTGATGCTCGCAGATCAGCTGGAGCTTCAACCACTGGATCTCGGCCTTCTCCACCCTGATCACATCTAAGAGCTCATTGATGGTCCTCTTCAGGGAGGCAATCTCCTATGACTCGCCATTTGTACTGGCCTACCAACTACTGTATATCGATCCCTAGAAGTAAGAAGCCTCATCTCTAGTGTCCTGCAACTCATTTTTGAGCTTGGACATCTTCTCTGCCCAGGTTATTCAGTAGCTACTATGCCAGTTCTCAGTATCTTTTAGCTACTTCTAAAGTTGGGAGAACTTTTTGGACCAATCCCAGTCGTACTGGGCCTTGTCGGTAGACCACAATGAGCTCCCTTTCAAGAGATGGATTTTTTTCTTTGCCTTCTTGAGATCGGCTTCAAGGGAGCTAACCTTCACCATTAGCGCCCAGACTTGTCGCTAGCACTTTTTTGGAGTTTGGCAAGCTCTCTCTCAAGGTTACCCTTTCGGATGCTGATGCTCACTGTGTCCTTCATGTGTAAGTTTCGGAGAGGAGTGATCTCTTTGGTCGCCATCGAGGCATTCTTTCGAGAAGCCTGAAGGTCATTATCAATCTTTTTCAACTTTTTCTTTAGATGATGGACTTTCTTCTTCAAGCTCTTTATCAAAGGCTTCAATAGGACTTCCTAAGGTAAGGGATCAACGTCGATTGGAGATGATGGGTTATGACTCTGGTCGATGGAAAGATATTAGATCACATATGACACAACACCAATGTGAAGAAATGTATAGACAAAAGTGAATTCATTTTCATTTAACTAGAAACTTTTAGGTACAATGCAAGTCAAAAGAAAAAAAGAAAAAGATATAACTACTCGAGGTCCTCAACCTCGATGGGTGCAGCGGTAGAAGAAGTTGGGGCACTCTCGGCAGGCTCAGGCGCCTCTGCAGCAGGCTCAATAGAAGAAAGATTGGCCCCAGTGCTAGACGGTCCTGCTTCTTCGCCAGCCTCCTTCTCTTCTAGGAAGCCAAGGTCAAGCTCGGGGAACCTCCAAACCACTCTGTCTTCATAGAGCTCGAAGCCCTTGATGAATGCCTTTTGGCTGAAGGCGATATTCAAGTCCTTCATTTCGAGGGAGGTCTTGAACTCCTCCATGGCTCGGGCTACTGCCTCTGAAATGGACTTCACCAATTGCTCCTCTAGCTCGACGACCGTAAGCTTAGCTTTTTTCTTCTCCTCTTCCTTCAGAGCCAATGCTGCCTTGAGTCCGGTCGAGACGAACTCCTCCTTTCAAAGTGTGCCGCATAGGCTCTCACTTTCCTCCATCTTCTCCCCCGCGAGGCACTCAGCCTCGACAGTCATCGCCTAAAGATGATTGACCTCAGCCTGAAGATCCTCCTGGACCTTCAGCACCTCCACCTCCAAGTGATTTGCCCTCTTAAGGTTGGCAAGCATGTGGTGGCCTGACTGCCATGAACAGGATGCTATAAGGTGAAGGAAGAAAGGATGAGAAAATGAAAAAAACATGGCAAGATAATTATCCTAAGGATAGTCGCAAGAGACTCTCGGATGAAATGCCTCTGGTCAAGGTCGGCCAGGTGGTCCACCTCCTCTATTAGGGTGAACCTATCAATTAAATCTTGGATGATGTTCGGGTTAACGAATGGGTCCGCCCTTTGGTCTTCACTGCTGCCCCGATCAGGCTCGTCCGGGTGCACCTTGCGAGCCTTCTTCATGATGGCTACTTTTCCCTTCCTCCTCTCCTTCTCCTTATCGGTAGAGGGATCAGGCACGCTATCCCTAGAGGGAAGATTTGCAGGCTTGGGGGGAAGAGATTCCCCTTCAATGACATCGATGCAGGCGGTCGGGATGGCCTCATCTATCGAGCAGACCTCAAGAGCAGCATCGATGGTGGCAGAAGCCATAGGGTCAGAAGCGCCGACCTTTGCTCATTTCGAGCTCTGGCCTGGGGCCATCCCCTTTCTTTTCTTCTAGGCATAAAGGCCCTTGGTGGGCCTCTCTATGGTATCGGTGTCCATTTCTGTAGCAAAGAAAGATCACAATCAATCAAGGTACGTATAAAATTTCATAAGAATCCATACATATATATACATATATACAAACGTAATTAGTATCGTGGGGTCGAGAGGACTCAGGCCAAAGTTGAATAAGATCTGCTTCCTCAAAAGCTCGAGGAGATTGGGAGCTCAGTACGCCTTGAGCCTATTAGAAGACTCAAGGTTGGCTCTATCCAAGCTAGGGGCTTGGCAGATGGATTTCCTAAGGAAGCCCCAAGGAGGAAGGTCAAGCAGCAGAGTTAGGCATCGGATGAAGAAGTATTTCTCTTTTCAGTTATGAATGGAAGAAGGAGCACCTTTCAGTAATCCTTTCTTATCAAATTGAGAAAAAAAGTACCACCAGTTCTTTGCAAAAGGATGGCATTTGAAGGTATAGAAATTTTGGAATAACGAGATGGTTGGCTGAATTTCAGCCAGATGGCAGAGAAAAAGAAAACCTATCATGAACTAAAAGAAGTTCGGCATGCAAGATCTCTAAGTATAGGCAAAATCAATTGATCGGAGGTGAGCTAGCGCATTCGTTCGACCCATGGAGCTCGAGGTCATACTCGGGGGAACCCCATATTGGATACAAATCAACAAAAGGTCGTTCGGAGTCAAAATCGAAGGGATGGTATCCAGAATAAAAGACTGGTGAGACGTATTCCTAGGCTCAACCTTGGCTAGGGGTGTGAGATCTAGAAAGGCCGATCTAGATGAGCTCCAAGAACTGACAGAATTGAAGGTTTTGGAAGACATTCAAATCAAAATAAAACCCCAGGATAATCTCCAAAAATCAAGAAAAAACATACTATAAAAGCTTCTACCTAAGAAACCAAAAGAGCAAGAAGAAAATGATGCTAGAGAAATCGAAAATAGGTGATAGGAGGCTAACCTAAGTTGGCTGAGAGGGGCAAAGAAGCGATGGACGTGATGAAAATTGAGTGGAGGAGCATCAAAAATCGGAGAGGATGCTAGGAAGAACCAGTGCTCTAAAGTAGGAAGAAGGCAAGGGCTTAGGAGGGAAAAAGATTCAGACAAGAATGAATTTCGAAGGGGCAAGAAGGTCTTAAATAGCTAAGGGCAACCTGAGGCGGTTATGAGGCGGTTATTATTGTAGATCTTACTTGGCCATTCCGTACATGCCACATCCCACTCATCATGATAGGAGAGTGGCAACCGTCTTCAATTACGCCTACCTAGGACAGTGTTATGGAGAAAAATTTGAAAGGTCATCTTCTTAAAGTCATTTCGAATTTAATGAGCCCAAGAGTCGATGCAGTAGATGCCAAAATATCTCTTTTGGACAGATGCAAAAAAAGAAAAGAACTTCAATAGTCACATCTGTACTCTCTTCTTTTGAATTTTGATCTCGGGAGTAGGGTGACTATTGTTTAGGATAAATCCACTCTTGCCAAAGTTCGGTTGGAATGTCTGACCTTTGAATTGGTCCACCCGGTATCAGCAGCCAAGGACAAGCTTCCACCGAATTCTAAGACCTCCCAGACTCTTTCAGCAGTCGAACTCCTATCGAACTTCTTCTTCAGCTGGACTCCTTCAATAGTTGAACTCCTGTCGAACTTCTTATTCAGTCGAACTCCTTCAGCAGTCAAACTCCTGCCAGATTTCTCCACCAGTCGAACTCCTTCAACTGGACTTCTCTACCAGTGGAACTCCTTTCAGACCTCTTCACTAGTCAAGCTCCTCCCAAACTTCTCCTTCAGTCGGACTTCTCCACTAGTCGAACTCCTTTTGGACCTCTCCTATAGCCGAACTCCTCTTGAACTTCTCCTTCAGTCGAGCCTCTCCACAGTATGGATCTCCTTTTAGACTTCTTCTTCAGTCAGACTTCTCTGTAGATTGGATCTTCTCCCGAACTCCTTCGATCATAGGCCTTTCACACTCTTTGCAGTTAGATTCCACCAATCGACAAGAGGAATTCCTTTCGATCGAGCCACCTATGGTCATTCGGAAGGACCTCATTATCTGTGGAAGTCCAACTCTTAATACAATACAAGCTAACCTATATGCAGGCGACCCTAAAGGGGCCTAAACTTCTCTAGAGCTATCGTGACTCAGAGCTCTTCACCACCAACGCAACTCCATCCGAACATCAACCATTAGTCCCCAACGAACACCACTCTCAATTGGCAAGTCATGATAATGAATACTACTCTCTGTAACAAACTCCAGATGGCCTGAATGGCTCACTACCAGATGGTTACGGCTGTCACCATCAGTTTGTTATGAGCTTTACCTATATAAGAGACCATCTAGATATGCTTTCTTCTTCAAGCTCTTATCTTCTACCTTAAAACTCTGCTAAAATCTCTCTGAGTACTTCATTTCTATTAGTTGAAAGAGCTAACTTGATCATCGAAGGGTCTTGTCAGTGGCACCACCCCCAACTCTGGATGAGATTATTCTGCAGGTCACTAGCGGTGACCTCATCTTCTCCGACTCTAGCCTCAATTCTGACGACAATCAAATTTTGCACCAACACCATCTAATCATGGTACTTGATGACTGGATAGAGTCAAATGTAGCGAAGCAACATTCACAACCTACTAGAATATGGTTATTGCATAATTTATCCCGTTGACCAATAATACTCAGGAAAACATTAGAGTTTACTGTCAACTCTTGATTAGCAATCTTTATAGTATCTCAACATACTCAATCTTGTGTCTCTTACAAGGATTATCCTGATCAAGATTTTGTTAAATTGAAATACACTAAGACATTCTCTCTAATTTTACTTGGAGTGGTCAATCCTATCTTGACTCATGCATCAACTTAATATGTACTTGACTGCACCCAAAAACCTTCCATCACTGAATTAAAAATTTAGATAGTCCGATACCAAAGTACAATGAGTTGTTTGTAAGTCATCTTAGTGATCTCAAGTCGAAAGGATACTTATACCCATATCTCCTTGAATAATACTCTCGACAACAAAGTGAACTGAAATGGTCACATTTAGTATAGATCAATATCCCACCTGTATGCCGTATCAGCATCAACACATTCCTTCGTTAAGAGGATAACCAACCCATAGTGCACACAACGATCTATACTTGATATAATTATCATTCTTATTAATAATGTATCATTTGATTGCAAACAAGTTTAAGAACCACACGATAAATCCTCCTTTATCGTATTAGAAGTTATTCTAAGGACTTTCATTATAATAATGGAGTTCAATTAAGAAGATGTACAATCTTATGATGAAATATGCTAAATAACTTTTATTAATGAATGATTCATATATATTTATAAGAACAATCTCAATCATCTACAAGTTAGATGATTGGATTTGGAACATAATTTTCAACAGAAATTTGCATCTCTACCTATTTCTTTTTGGGGTCATGCACTAGAGATAGCCTGTTTGATTTTGATTAATCTTTTAAGCTAGTCAATCCCAAAAACTCCATTTGAGATATGGACCACATGGAAACTAACACTCTCTTACTTTCAGGTTTAGGATTGTCCGACTTATGTCAAGCATTTATAGATTGATAAGCTTGGACCATGGTTTGATAGATGTTTATTTGTAGGATATCCCAACAAAACTAGGGGATGTTACTTCTAGCATCCTGAAGAACAAAAGTTATTCATCAGTAATATGACTATCTTTCTGAAAAAAGAGTTTCTTAGAGAAGGAGCTAATGCCTCTAAGATTAAACTTGAGGAAGTTCAACAAGTAGAAGTATCAACACAATCTAGTGAAACTACAGAACAAGATTTAATTAGACCAAATTCAGAGTCCATTATAGAGACACCATTAAGGAGATCCATAGAGTACCATATCAATCGAACAGATACTATGGTTTCTTAGATTGGGATGGCAATCCTACTGAACTCGATAAGAATAATGAGGATCTGATCATCTGTATGGATGCAATGCAAAGATCTAACTCTGAAAAATGGCTGAAAGCCATGAAATCTAAAATAGAGTCCATTAAAGTCAATGATGTATGGATACTCATTGATCTACCTAAAGGGGTAAAACTTATAGGATGTAAATGGATCTTCAAAAGAAAAAGGGATGAAGATGGAAAGGTGGAGACCTATAAAGCCTATTTTGTTGTCAAGGGGTATCGTCAGCATTATGATATACACTTATGATGAGATGTTTCTTTTTATGGCAATGCCCAAGTCTAATTGGATTATACTTACAATAATAGCACATCTAGATTATAAAATCTAGTAAATAGATGTGAAGATAGCTTTTCTAAATAAAGAGTTGGATGAAGAGGTGTATACGATATAGCCTAAAGGGTTTACATCTATAGATGAGTCTAAGATATGCAAGCTTCAGAGATCCATTTATGAATTAAGGTAGGCATCTTGAAGTTGGAACATGCATTTTGATAAAATGATTAGAATGTATGGCTTCGTTAAAAATGGAGAAGAACCCAGTATATACAAGTAGGTTAATAGTTCTATGATAGTATTTCTTATTTTGTATGAGGATGACATTTTTTTAATCGAAAATGATATTCCAACATTGCAGGAAATAAAGGTTTGGCTATCATCATAGTTTTCCACAAAGGACTTGGGAGAAGCACTCTACATCTTATGGATGAAGAACTATAGAGATAGATCTAAGAGACTGCTTGGATTATCCCAATCCACATACATTAATACTATGCTGAAGTGGTTCAGCATGGAGAATTCTAAGAAAGGCCATCTACCAGTAGGCCATAGATTTTTTTTCTCAAAAAAAAATTATCTGACAACACATCAGCAAAGAGAGCTTATGAATAAGATTCTATATGCTTCAACAATAGGTTCCATTATATACGCCATGACATGTACGAGACCAGATGTGGCATACTCACTAGGGATAGTAAGTAGATATCAATCTGATATGAGGGAGAATCACTGGAGGTTTGTAAAGATAATTCTTAAGTATTTGAGAAATACTAAGAACTAGTAGATCATTTATGGAGAATTAAATTTAAAATTTATGGTGTTTATAGACTTCAGTTTTTAGACTAATCATGATAATAGTGAAGGAACCAGATCTAGGATTTCACGGATAGATCTTAAAATTTTTTCAAGATCAGGTAGCGAAAAACTTAAATAAATTAAATATTTATTTAAATAAATATGAAAATAGCCTAGATCTAAGATTTATTATATAATCAAGGTATGATATTAAATCAAAAATTAAAAACACAAAGAAAAGATTAATATATTGATCTCATCAATATGCTACAATATTACATCTAATGCAGCTATAAAATAAATAGATCAGATCTATTACCTATGCAAGTTAGACATTCTAACTTATTGATCTAGGCTTGAGGATGATGTCATGAGCCGCACATGCATCCGACCTCTAGGAGTCATCCACACGTGCCCACGAGCATGATCAAAAATCTTGATGCAGGAAATCAACATAGTATGCTAGTACTATACTGATCTTTCTTTGATGGTCGATCAGATGCCTCCTTCTAAATTTGGACTCTTTCAAAGAAAAGAAGGTGGAGAAGAGATTTCAAATGTGAGACACTCTCAAAAAACCCAAGGAAGGAGGAAGAGAAGAGGTGAACAAAGCAACCCTAGATGAAGACCCTCTTCTTCTTCTCTTTGCTCTCACATAGACACCTAGTTTTGTGTCTATTGAATCCCCTTGCCTAGAGGTTCTCTCATCCTAATTTTTACACACCATAAAGCACTCTCAAAGATCTATATTTTATTAAAAAATTAGATAATTTTTTTTTAAATAAAGAGATATGTAGAGTCTAAGTTTGGTCAAAATCTTAGACTAGGAAGGACATAATATGGCAAGTTGTTGGGGCCCCCACCTTGTTTCCTACCATGGACCAGCAATAGGGGCACACAAAATAATCCTTCTTTTACAATGGAATTTAGAGAAAATAAAGAAGGCATGGGCGGCATAATATAGAAAGAGTTTTTGAGTTGTTAGGATTCTATCATATAGAATTCAAACTCAAAACAACTTACCATCAAAAAGATATGTCCAAAGCTTATTCCAAATAACTAGGAGAATGAGAGAAATGTGGGTGTGCAAAAAGCCTTGGGCATGAAGATTCATCATGTAAAACTTAAAGAAAAGGGCATGAGGGCATGAGGAATATATGGCGCAAGGATAGGGAGTCCTCGTCACACTAGGACTCCGATTTTGACTTGATCAAAAATTGGTTTCTCAAACTAAACTAAACCAAAAGTAAATCAATCCAACTAAATTAGGCCCTAATCTAATTAAAAACTTAATTAAATTAGATTTAATTTTTATTTAATTTTATAATTAAATGAGAAAATTGGATTGATCGGAGTCCTAGTTGAACTAGGACTAGTTCTTTCCTATACTTGGCTTATCCAATAAGCTAATTGAACTTAATCTAATCAAGCCCAAACTAAATTTAATTAAATTATATTTAATTAGACTTAATATTAGCCTTCTGACTTAATCAAATTAAGCAAATTAGCAATCTAATTGCTAATTGATCCTCCTACAATGCTTGTACTAGGTTAAACATCAATCATATTGATTGTTTAAACCTAGAACGATACTCAATCATTGATCAACCATCTGATCAGATCATGAGCTCTAATATGTGTGACCTTATAGATCTAAATCTAAGTCGATAGCATAGAAATAGATTCCTATACCAATCAAAGTAACTACCTAGCAATGGTACTCGACGGTCAGATGGGTCGAATGGGTAGAACAACATCCTTAGAACCCATGTGGATATAGTTTTCATATATTTCATCCCCTTGACCAAAATACTCGTAGGACACCTTAGACTTCAACTGTCAACTCTGATCTAGTTGTCCACATTGTATTTTAAAATATCAAATCCATCGATGGATTACCTTGGCCAAGGTTTTGCTATATTGAAATATAGCGATACATTTTTTTCCAACTCTTGGAGTGGTCAATTTCATCTTGATCATACTCTGACTTTGTAAGTACATGACTATATCTAGAAGCCTTCCATTACTGAATTACAAATTTAGTTAGTCTAATACCAAAGCACAGTGAGTTGCTTGCAGGTCACTGAGGTGATCTCAGGTCTAAGGGATACTTATATCTATATCCCATCAAAGATATTCTGGATAGTAGAATGCTCTAGAGTTGATCACGTTCAATGATGATATACTCATACATCTCACCTATATGCCATACCAGTATCTCCACACACCTTGGTTAAGAGTGTGAGAATTTATGGAGCTTCCAAGTCTTGGGAGGCCACGAAAGGAGTCACGATGATGGCTCTGAAGATTCTAGGGGCTTGGTTGGTGCTTCAGAGACCTGAAACACAAGGTAAAGCAAGAAACCAAAGTCGAAGAATCAAGACTGCAAAAAAAATTTTTTTTGTAGGTTAGCCGGCTCAATCCAAAACTGGGTCGACTAAGTCTTAGAGCACAGGCAAAATAGAGAGCTGCACGTTTGGGATTGCTGGCACGACACAGAACTAGGCCGACTTAGTTTTAAACTGAACCAACTCAGTGGAACATAGCCGACTCAGTTTTGAGACTGAGCCGGCTTAGTGCACAAATAGAGTTAAACTGAGTCAGCTTAGTGCACGAACAGAGTTGCATGAGGGTCTATTTTGCGCTAGGGTCTGGGTTGATCCTAGGGGTCTTAAGACATGCTTTGAGAGGTCTTAAGGAGGCTAATTCATGTATGGGTTGGGTTTAGATCCAGAGGATGAGAGCATGGGAGACATGGGTGTACATGGTCTCGGTGAGTGCTTTCATGTATTGGTTAGTCGGAGTATTTTTTGGTTGGGCCTAATGGCTATGTATAAATACATAGGTTGTATAAGGATTTCATTATGCTGTGAAGGTTGTGGAATACAGACCTTTTCTTTCTCAACTCTCTTCTTCTCTTCTCTCTAGAGTTGCCGCCCTAGGGTTCTTGAAGAAGGCCTAAAGAAGGGGGCATCTCCCTCAAGCCCAAGGAGGGAGGCACCACATCACAAATCCAGGTGGAGGATTGGTGGTTTGTTGCCCGTAGAGAACATCACAGGTTCCTTCAGGTTCATGCTAAAGATCAGGAGCTTCCGCCACATGGTATTGGGGCATGTGATTGCAAGGATGATTGGCTTTCAAGCGATATCATGAAACATCAATTGGTATCAGAGCGAGGTGATGCCAATTGATGCACCAATAAAGAGGACAACCAACTTATATGGCATACAGCGACCTATACTCGATAGATGCTGTCATCCTAACTAACCGCCTTTCATTTGGTCGTGAATAAATTTAAGCACTAATCGATAAAGCCTCTTTTTATCGAAGCTAAATAGTCCTAAGAATTTTGTCACAATAATAGAGTTTGTTAGAAGATGAATACTTTATGATAAAAAATATTAAAAATATATTTTATTTATTAATAAATTAATTATAAATATAATGTAGCTCAACCATCAATAGGCTGATGATTGACTTTGGGACATATTTTCTAACAACTCCCACTTATCCTAAATCCACTCGGCACAGTATCTAATATCCATCCTTGACTTGTGATTGTCGAACTCCTTTATCGCTAGGGCTTTAGTGAAGGGATTGACTAGGTTCTCCTTTTTATCGATCTTTTGATGGTCGACGTCACCTCTATCCATAATCTCCCAGACCAAGTGGAAGTGGCGTAGAATGTGCTTCATCTGCTAGTGTACCTTTGGTTACTTCACCTAAGCTATGGCACCAGTGCTATTACAATAGAGCAGGATCGGACCATCTAGGGAGGGTGCTACTTCGAGCTCGATGATAAACTTTCTCAGCAACATAGCTTCCTTCACGGCATCTGATGCTGCGATGTACTCTACTTTACAAACAGAGTTTGCCATAGTATGCTGCTTGAAACTTTTCCAGCAGATAGCTCCATCATTTAGAGTAAAGATATATCTCGACATACTTCTACTGTCATCATGGTCAGATTGAAAGCTGAAATATGTAAACTCCACAAGTTTCAGATTTGACTCACCATAAATCAACCATTGGTCCTTAGTATTTCTTAAATACTTAAGGATGGTTTTAACCACTTTTTAGTAGTTTTCTTCAGGATCAGACTAGTATATACTCACTACTCCTATTGAGTATGCCACGTCTGGTCTCGTACATGTCATGGCGTACATGATAGATCCCATTATTGAAGCATATGAGACTCTGCTCATATGCTCTCTCTCTCTCTCTCTTCAGGAGTTATCGGACAATCCTTCTTAGAGAGAAAAATTTGATGGCCTATCGGAAGATAGCCCCTTTTAAAATTCTCCATGCTGAACCTTTTCAGCACAATATCTATTGGGAATATACGCTCTTCCCACATGGATCGGCATGGCCATTGGTGATTAGCCAAGCAACAAGGAAGTACTTCTTAGAGATTTCTATGGAAGCACGATCAAGTAAATCAAGAAATAGAGAAGAAGAGATTTTTGGAAGAAAAGAGCTTTTATTCAATATATTTTAGTACTCTTACAATCTTGACTTATTTTTAGTATTTATACTTTACAAAAGATCAAGCCCAAGCTCATAGAAAAACTCTCCAAACCCAAATAATCCACATATATAAAATAATAACCCATGAAAATTGAGCCGGCCCAGTTTCAGACTGAGCTGGTTAACCTACGATTGGGTCGGGTCAGTCCCAGACTGAGTCGGGATTGAGCCGACCCAATTGTGTACCGTGTCAACAATCCAAAAATGCTACTTTCTATCTGAATTTTTCTCTAAGACCTAGTCGACCAAGTCCTGGACTGAGCCGACCCAGTTTGCAACTAAGCCAGCTTAGTCTCAAAGTGAGCTGGCCCAATTTCTAAACTTTACTATTAAGACTGATTCTTCTTCCAGCTCGCTTCCATCTTTCTATGATCTATCTTCTCATATTTTTAAGACTTAGGAGCGCTACTTCTGAGCTTAGATTCTCCATCTTGGTGTTTTCAAGTCTTTGTGAACTCATCTCTTCTCAACAGACCCATCCATGCCATACATCTCTGAAAGCTATCTCTGGGGAGTACCTTCATAAGTGCATCAGATTGATTCTCCTTGGTATGGACCTTCATCAGTTCCACTTTATCTTCCTCCACCAACTCTCTGATCCTATGGTACCTCACATCTATATGCTTTATGCACGCATGATAGGCTGGGTTCTATGCTAACAGCAGAGCACTCTGACTATCACTGAATAGTGTAACCTTACTTTGCTCCACCCCCAACTCATCAATCAGCCTTCTAAGCCAAAGGGCTTTCTTTGCAGCCTCCATTATCCCAATGTACTTGATCTCTATGGTAGACAAAGTTGTGATTGGCTGAAGGGTTGATCTTCAAGACATTGGTCCACCATATACGTAGAAGAGGTATCTAGTAGTAGACCTCATTATATCAAGATCACCAGCATAATTTGCATCAACAAATCCTTCCAGAGGATCTGAACCTTCACACATCTTCACAGATTATTCTCCAAATTCTTCCGGCTATCCACCAAACACCAAATCATAATCTCTTGTTCCATGCAGATATCTCAATATCCATTTCAATGCTTTCTAGTGTTCCTTCCCAGGGTTAGCCATGTATCTACTAACCGTGCTCACAGCATATGCTATATCTGGTCTACAGCACACCATAGTATACATCACACTGCCTACAGCATTTGCATAAGAGACTCATTCCATGTACTCTCTCTTCTTTTCTGATTGGGGGCACTGTAACTTGGAGAGAGACATGGCTCGGCAATGGCATCTCTGTAGGTTTGTCGTTCTCCATCCCAAACCTCTCCAAAGTCTTCTGGACATACTTACCTTATGACAAATGGAGCACTCCTTTGCACGTATCTCTACAAATCTCCATTTCAAGGATTTTCTCAGTTGGACCCAAATCTTTCATCTCAAATTCAGATGATAATGCCCTTTTCAATCTTTTCACAGCATCCATGCTTCTACTGGCTATGAGGATATCATCTACATATAATAATAGGTACAGGGCATCCTCCTCATCTACATCTTTGATGTAGATACAATAATCATATTTACATCTTCTGAAATTCAGGCTCGAGATAAAGCTATCAAACATTCGATACCACTGACGAGGAGATTGTTTCAAGCCAAACAAAGACTTTCAGAGTAAACACACATTTTCTTCCTATTCCATCCCCATGAAACCATCTGACTGCTTCATGTAGATTCTTTCCTTCAAAGTCCCATGAAGGAAAGCCGTCTTCACGTCCATTTGTTTCAATTCAATGTTATGCTGTGCCACCAGTGACAGCAAAACTCGAATAGATGTATGACGCACCATAAGAAAGAAAATTTCTATATAGTCAATCCCTTTTCTTTATGAGTATCCCTTTGCTACCAGCCTAGCTTTGAATCTGACTCCACCTTATTCTGAAGGTGCTTCTTTCTTTGTGAACATCCACTTTGAGCCAATAGGTCGAGCACCCTCTAAAAGATCCACCAGCTGCCATGTCTGATTCTTCTCAAGTGATTCCATCTCCTCCATCATAGCTTACATCCATGAATTATGATCCTCACTCTCCGTGGCCTCTACATAATTTTCTGGATCTCCATTAGTAGTGATGAGTGCATAGGAGATAACCTCATCAATGCCATATCTGACTGGTCTCCTAATAGTATGCTGGGGCTTGTGCAAAGCCACTCCTACTTGCATATCTCTATTAGATGTCTGTGGCGGCTCCTGCACATCTGTCTGAACTACCGACCCTCCATGCTGATTTTTAATCTGAGACATTACTTTTTTGCCCAGCTCCACCTTAACAGGAACACTCTTGTAAGTGGATGTAACTTGCATGCTATCATTCTCTGACTGGCCACCACTGTTTACCTTTGTTTTTTCTATTCCATCTATTTCAGACCTCCTAAAGATGCTCTTCTCATCAAAGATAACGTCCCTACTGATCACTAACTTTTGTTTCTGAGAGTTCCACAGTAGGTACCCCTTGATTCTTTGTGGATATCCTATGAATGTCATCTTTTGAGATTTTGGATCCAATTTGCTCCTCTTGGTTGTCCATATGTGCATAGGCTGTGCAACTGAAGACTTTTAGATGGCCAAGCTCCACCTTCTTTTCACTCTAGACCTCTTCTAGAATGCCTCCATTTAGCTTATAATGAGGAGACCTGTTCATATGAAAATAAGAAAAAATTAGAGCATCACCCCAAAAGAACTTTGGGATTGATGTCTGTAGCCTCAAACTTCGTGCATTCTCAATCAGTATTCAGTTCATCCTCTCCGCGATACCATTCTGCTGGGGAGTCATCCTCACCATGTAATGGCATTTGATGCCATTTTCCTCATAGTACCTCCTAAACTCCAGGACAGTATACTTCCCTGCATTATCCGACCTCAAACACTTTACCTATCTTCCTGACTCTTCTCTACTTCAACCTCAAAGCTCTAAACTGGGCAAATACCTCTGATTTTTCTTTGATCAGTAAACCCACACCTTCCTTAAGAAATTATCAATGAAAGTAACAAAGTATTTTGTCCCACCTCTAGTTGATACAGGAGCTGGTCCCCACACATCTGAGTGTACTAAATCCATCACTTTCTCGCTGTACTTGATACTTCTAGCAAATTTCATCCTATGTTGTTTGCCAAAGATATATGGATCACAAAGATTTGTGCCCTCCTTCTTTAGGACTGGGATCATACATCTTTTGCTTTGTTTTGTGATCCTACGGTCACTCATATGACCCATCCGATAGTGCCACAGTCGATATAAAATCTGCTCCTCCTGTGTCACTGCTAGCACCTCTGCACTATCATTTATCATTGAGCCTTCCATTCTATAAAGATTGTTGCTCAGTCTTCTACGTCTCATCATTATCAAAGCTCTCTTAAAAATTTTTACACATCCACTCCCAGCCTGGCTACTAAAAGTGTAACCCTGCTCCTCCAAGTAGCCCAAAGAAATCAAATTCTTTTTCAACTTCGGTACAAGCCTGACATTTCATAACGTATGAATGATCCCATCATATATCCTCACCATGATAAAGCCAATTCTAGCTACTTTGCATGGGTGATCATCTCCAAGGCTGACACTTCCACCATCGACCTTCTAATAGATAGCAAACCACTCTCGATGAGAAGTACAGTGGTGCGAGCATGCTGAATCTAATATCCACATAGTATCGTACTTTGTGGATCCATCTAATACAACTAGCAAATCTTCTATGAGGATTTATGGTGCTCCCAAGCCTTGGAAGGCCATGAAAGGAGTCAGGAGGTTGGCTTCGAGGATTCCAAAGGCTTGGTTGGTGCTTCGAAGATCTAAAACATAAGGTGAAGTAAGAAACCAAAGCTGAAGAATCAAGACTGCAGAAAGAAGATTTTTTGTAGGTTAGCTGGCTCGATCTAAAATTGGGTCGTTTAAGTCTCAATGCATAGGCAAAATAGGGAGCTGCACATTCGGGACTGCTGACATGATAGAGGACTGGGCTGACTCAGTTTCAAACTGAGCCGACCTAGTGGAACTTAGCCGGCTCAGTGCTGAGACTGAGCCAGCTCAGTACGCGGGCAGTTATGCGAGGGTCTATTTTGGGCTAGGCTCTGGGTTGATCCTAGGGGTCTTAAAGCATAGTTTGAGAGGTCTTAAGAGGGCTAATTCATGTATGGATCGGATCTAGAGCTAGAGGATGAGAGCATGGGATACATGGTTTTACATGGGCTTGGTGAGTGCTTTCATATATTTGGTTAGCCAAAAAATTTTTTGGTTGGAACTAATGGCTACGTATAAATACATAGGTTATATTAGGATTTCATTATGCTATAGAATATAGATCTTTTCTCCCTCAACTCTCTTCTTCTCTTCTCTCTAGAGTTACCACCTTAGGATTCTTGAAGAAGGCCTAGAAAAGGAGGGCATCTCCCTCAAGCCAAAGGATGGTGGCGCCCCATCACAAATCCAGGTGGAGGATCGGTGGTGTGCTATCCATAGAGAACATCATAGGTTCCTTCAGTTCTGTGCTAAAGATCAGGAGCTTTCGCAACATGATATCGATGCTTGTGATGTCAAGGATGATTGGCGTTCGAGCGATATCATGGATCTATAATTTGGTATTAGAGCTAGGTGATGCCTAGAATGTTGTGGACGATAATATGGTATCAGAGCCAAATTTTAGAGTCTGATGGTGTATGGATGGAAAGGAGAAGTCATTCAAGGCAAAATCATAAATATGCATAAGGATTCCATAATATGTCTTAAATCTACCTTGTTATTACTGTGGTTTGGCCAATCGAGAGCAGCGAGTTGAAGGTCGAGATTGAGAGGATTAATGAGAAAGAATTTTCTCAGGGTGGAAGGATTTGGTGTATGATTTGCTGATCGATCTTGGTAGAAAGGCTAGGGTGCATGATGGTTATGTGATAGGTAGGGAGCGCTGGAGTGCTACAATAGCATTTTTCTAAAGATGCAGGGCTGAGAGAGGCTCGGTGATGTAGCAGCTGAGGGAGGTATCTTAGTAGAGAGTATCGGAATTATCTAAGAACATGAGCAGTGTAGGGCTATTGAAGAGATGTTTTGCAAGGGATAATGATCGAAGGAAGACTGAAGAAGTGACTATACATCCTTCGATATCTGAAAGGCGGGAAAGTAGTCGGAGATGTATTCAGTGGTTCGATCAGAGCATGGATTTGCGAAGCCTTGAGAGTGATGGAAGTGGATGATCCATGGAGGTCCAATAGGTTAGGGTTGGGAGGCTGTAGAGCAGTGCAGAGAGGAGTCAAGGAGCACTAGAGTGCTGTAGGAGTGCTTCCCTAGAGGCACAGGGGCTGAGTGAGGCTCGGTGTTGCACCAACCGAGGAGTGTATCTCAATAGAGGGTGTCAGAGGCTTCTCAAAGAGATTGGGAGCTAGTCTCAAGGAGTGCCAGGAGGTCTCAGGCAGTCGAAAGTATCATGGATCAGGTTTCTTTTGTAGGGGTACTAGGAAGAGTCACGGTTTAGGTGGAGGATGGTTCTCCGAGCACAACTGAAGCGATGGCTGGTGTAGGGACAGAAGAGAAGGACTAGGGTGGAATTTTCTAGGGTTCAGTCGCTGGTTTCAGAAGAGTTGGATTAGCTCTTGAGTTTCGGAGGTGCCCATGGATTGAGGAGGTATCTGAGATAGCTTCAAAGGGATCCATGGAGTACGGAGGGTTCAAAAGGGCAGCGATGGTGTTCGAGGTGCAGTGACAGGCCTAATAGTGTAGCATTGGATGGTTGGCCTCGAAGGACTTGATGTCAGAGTCGGCTTCTATGGTATCAGGTGGACTTCGGATATAGGTTGAGCTTCGAAGAGGTGGCTTCATAATTGCAGAGGAATTTGACATGAGTTTAGAGCAGAGGGGTGTAGGAGGATCGATATCCTAGCACCAGCATTGGTGATGCATAGTTTCAGATGGAGCGGCATGTATAGGAGGACAGGCATAGTTTTGAGGAAACCATGTTAGGGTTTGTAGCGAGTGCCAGTACAAGAACATTGAGGGTTCTCCAGGAAAGTCCAAAAAAAATGATGTAGCTGCTAAGCAGAAGGGATCCTACAATTCTAGGATGGTGCAGAGGTGCAAGTCAAGATCTTCAGCGATGGAGGAGGTCATCCCAAAGGCCTCAAGGATGCACAATAGCTGAAGAAGATTGACGGAGGTGATGATTGTACAAGGGGCTATCGAGTGCACAGGCACAGTAGGATCGTGCAGGAGGTCATTGCCAAGGGGTTTGCCAAGGCTTGGAAGCACCAAGATGGAGATTGTAAGGATTTATGGTGCTCCCAAGCCTTGGGAGGCCATGGGAGGAGTCAGGGGATTGGCTCCAAAGATTCTAGGGGCTTGGTTCATGTTTCAGAGACCTAGGATACAAGGTGAAGCAAGGAACCAAAGCTAGAGAATCAAGACTGCAGAAAGAAGATTTTCTGCAGGTTAGCTGGCTCAGTCTAAAATTGGATCGACTAAGTCTCAGTGCATAGGCAAAAAAGAGTGCTGCGCATTTGGAACTGTTGGCACAGCACAGGACTGGGCTAGCTCAGTTTCAGATTGAGCCAACCCAATGGAACTTAGCCAGCTCAGTGCTGAGACTGAGTCGGCTCAGTGCACGGGCTGAGTTATGTGAGGGTCTGTTTTGGACTAGGGTCTAGGTTGATCCTAGGGGTCTTAAAGCCTGGTTTGAGAGGTCTTAAAAGAGCTAATTCATGTATGGGTCGAGTCTAGATCCAAAGGATGAGAGCATGGGATACATGGCTTTACTTGGGCTCGGTGAGTGCTTTCATGTATTTGGTTAGCCGAGGAGTTTTTTGGTCGGGCCTAATGGCTATGTATAAATACATAGGCTGTATTAGGGTTTAATTATGCTATGGAATATAGATCTTTTCTCCCTCAACTCTCTTCTTCTCTTCTCTCTAGAGTTTTCACCTTAAGATTCTTGAAGAAGGCCTAGAGAAGGAAGGCATCTCCCTCAAGCCCAAGGAAGGAGGTGTCCCATCACAGATCCAGATGGAGGATCGATGGTGTGCTACCCATAGAGAACATCACAAGTTCCTTCAGGTCCATGCTAAAGATCAGGAGCTTCCACAACATGATATTGGTGCTTATGATGTCAAGGATGATTGACGTTCGAGTGATATCATGGGTCTACAATTTGGTATCAGAGCTGGATGATGCCTAGAACATTATGGATGATAATATCTTCTCCACTGGTCACAAAAGCTGTATCATCTCCTTTGCTAACCTTCCCTTTTTCTGATCTCACAATGGGACAATCTCTCCTTAGGTTTCTAGGCTGATGATATTTATAACATTTCAATGTCATCTTTCTCTGATCGCGAGACTTTGACCTACCCTTGGATTTCCCTCGTCTTCTTCTTTGATCTTCTCTATCTTTCGTTCACAGCCAAGATCTCAGACTTAGGGTCTCCCTTGCAGATCTTCTCCCTTTGCTCATTTGATCTGAGCACACCAACAACCTCTTCATAGTTTAGGATCTCCTTCTCATAAACTAAAGTTGTTATGAGACCATCATATGAACCTGGGAGAGAACATAATAGTAGCAATGCCCGATCCTCCTTGTCGATCTTCACATCCAAACTCATCACCTCAGAACACACCTGATTGATCCTTTGGATATATGCAACAAGATCTCCACCTTTGAGCATCCTCAAACTATACAGCTATTTCTTCAACCATAGCTTGTTCGTCATGCTCTTCCCATGTATGTGTTCTCCAGTCTCTCCCAAAGCTCCTTTGTCGTAGTCTCTATGCAAACCTCAAGAAAAATCTGAACTGCCAAGCACATCCGAATTATGCAAAAAGCAATTTCTTCCAACTCTTTCCAATTCTCAGCACTGATCTTTTTCGATCTTTCTTTTGTCAAGACCTTATAGATCCTCTACTAAACTAATAAGTCCTTTACTCCTTGCTGCCATAGGGTAAAGTTTCCCTTGCCATCGAACTTCTCAAAATCCACCTTGAATCCACTTGATCCCATGACTTCAAACAAGTCAAGAATAGATCCCTAACATCCTTCATGATCACACACCAGTAAAACTATCCTTCACAAAAAAACTAACTAGCCCTAGATCCTCTTTCCAAACTTCTGTATCATCGTTCCTTAGTGTAAACAATTTCCACCTCAATCTAGAGACAACCACAAAGCAAACTAGAAGTTTTTAGGATAAAACTTGGTGCAATAGATCTTGGATGTAGCAAATCCTAGGTGTCTTCCTTCCTTCCATGCAACACTACTCTGATACCAAATATTGAAAATATGTGCTCTTCCCACACGGATCGGCATGGCCACTAGTGATTAGCCAAGCAATAAGAAAGTACTTCTTAGAGATTTCTGTAGAAGCATAATCAAATAAATCAAGGAATAGAGAAGAAGAGAAGAAAAGATTTTCGAAAGAAAAGAGATTTTATTCAGTATATTTCAGCACTCTTACAACCTTGACCTATTTTCATTATATATACTTTATAAAGGGTCAAGCCCAAGCTCATAGAAAAACTCTCTAAATCCAAACAATCCACGTACATAAAATAATAACCCATGAAAATTAAGCCGGTCCAGTTTTAGATTAAGCCAGCTAACCTATGATCGGGTTAGCTCAGTCTCAAACTGAGCCGACCTAGTTGTGTATCATGCCAACAGCCCAAAAATGCTGCTTTCTATCTAGATTTTTCTCTGAGACCTAGCTGACCTAGTCTTAGACCAAGCCGACCTAGTTTCTAATTGAGTCGGCTCAGTCTCAGAACGAGCCAACCTAGATTTTGAACATTACTATTGAAACTGATTCTTCTTTCGACTTGCTTCCGTCTTCCCATGATCTGTCTTCTCATGTTTTCAAGACTTGGGAAGGCCACTTTTGAGCTCATAGTATCTATGTACGTAGACTAGGATAACCCAAGCATCCTTTTAGATCTATCCCTATAGATCTTCATTGCTAGAATGTAGGATGCTTCATCCATGTCCTTCATAGAGAATTATGATGACAACCAGACTTTTATTTCCTATAGTGCAGGGATGTCATTCTTGATTAAGAGAATGTTATCTACGTATAAGGCAAGAAATACTATTGCTGGACCATTTGCCTATTTATAAATGCAGGATTTTTTTTTATTCTTAACAAAGCCATATGTTTTGATCACTTTATCAAAATGCATGTTCCAACACTGATATACCTACTTCAGTCCATAAATAGAACTCTGAAAGCTGCACACCTTGGACTCATCAGTGGATGTGAACCCCTCAGGCTATATCATATACACGTCTTCTATCAACTCTCCATTCAGAAAAGCTATATTCACATCCATCTATCAGATCTCATAGTCTAGATGGGTAGCAATCGCAAGCATAATTCGAATAGATTTGAGCATTACAATAGAAAAAAATATCTCATCATAGTCAATACCATAACATTGACAATATCCCTTGACAACCAGATGGCTTTATATGTCTCCACCTTTTCGTCTATGTTCTTTTTTCTTTTGAAGACCCATTTACATCCAATGGGTTTAACCCCTTCGGGTGGGTCAATCAATGTCCACACATCATTGATTTTCATGGACTTTATTTTGGATTTCATGGTCTCAAGCTATTTCTCAGAATTAGGTCTCTATATAGCATACATATAGGTGATTGGATCCTCATCATTTTCATCAAGATCGATGGGATCACCATCTCAGATCAAGAAATCATAGTATCTATCTGGATGATGCAGTACTCTACTAGATCACCTTAATGGTATAGGTACACTAGGCTTTGGATCTGATCTAATCAAATCTGACTCAGGTTCAGCTACAGCTGTCAATTTCTCTACCTATTGAACTTTATCAAGTTCAACCTTAGAGGCAATAGTTCCTTCACAAAGAAACTTCTTTTCCTAAAAGATTGCCTTAAGGCTAACGAACATCTTTTGTTCATCAGCATGATAGAAATAATA
The DNA here is from genome assembly GCA_006176705.1 of Cocos nucifera. Classification (NCBI taxonomy): domain Eukaryota; kingdom Viridiplantae; phylum Streptophyta; class Magnoliopsida; order Arecales; family Arecaceae; genus Cocos; species Cocos nucifera. Next base: position 80,167 of record QRFJ01001582.1, read on the forward strand.
TCCTTTGGTCTCTTTTGGGTATCCTATAAATGTGCATTTATCAGACCTAGGTCCAAGTTTATCTGTAATTAATCATTTGATATAAGCCGAGCACCCCCATATCCTAATGTGTGAAAGTGCTGGCGCCCTGTCTATATCTCATATGGAGTCTTAACTACAAACTTACTTGAAATTCTATTTAACAGATAACAAGCCGATTCGAGTGCATATCCCCAGAGGATATCGACAAGTTGGCAAAATCCATCATGGATCGGACTATGTCTAATAGAGTCTGATTTCTTCTTTCAGACACATCATTATGCTGTGGTGTTCCTAGAGGAGTCCATTGGGAGAGAATCCCATTCTCTTCTAGATATATAAGAAATTCATCAGAAAGGTATTTTCCTCCTCGATTAGATCGAAGAGTTTTAATACTCTTTTTGGTTTGTTTTTCTACTTCACTTCAGAATCGTTTGAACATTTCAAAAGAATCCAACTTATGTTTCATCAGATAGACATATCCATATCTGGATAGATCATCTATGAAAGTGATGAAGTAGGCATATCCATCTCTGGCACTTGTGATCATTGGTCCACATACATCAGTATGTACTAGACCTAAGAGCTTAGTGGCTCTCTCATTTTTTCTAGTAAAAGATGACTTGGTCATTTTACCAAGAAGACAGGACTCATAGGTTGGAAGTGATTCACAATCATTGACTTCAAGAATTTTCTCTTGAGTCAACCAATTTATCCTATTCTTGATTATGTGACCTAGTCTATAGTGCCATAAGTAAATATCTGACACACTATCTAATCTAGGATGCTTGCTGGTTGAATAGACTATGTTAATAGGTTATGATAGCATATACACACTATAATTCAAATGTTCATAGAAAATAGTAACACCATTCATAATGATATTATAAACTTATTTATTTATTAAAATTTTATAATCATTTTTGGCTAGAAGGCTATAGAAATAATGTTTAAAAATAAATTAGGACAAAAATGATAATCACTAAGAACAATGATATGGGACTCAAATACAAGTTTCATATTCCTAAAGCTAGAATTGGAACTAGTCTTCCATCTCCAACATTCAGGAACCTTTCACCTTGCTTGAATCTCTTACTAACCAGCAACCCCTACAATGAATTACAAATATGGTAAGGACAACCAGTATCTAATCCCCAGTCAGTAATATCACAAATAGAGAAATTGTAAGAAGTTATCATATAAATACCTTGTCCAGCAACAGCTTGCTTCTTTCTCTGCTTGTTCAGGTCTGTAGAGGTAATGTACTGAGGACAGTTTATTTTTCAATGCCCCCACTTCTTATAAAAGAAGCATTCAGCTTGACTCTTATCAGGCTTGATCTTTTTGGTCTAGTCCTGCACAGATGTCCCAACGTGAACTTACACCTTCTTAGCTTTCTTCTTCTTGTTCTTCTTTTCTTTCCTAAAGGATCAAGAACCAGAAGATGAACCTCCTACTAAGTTTACCAACTCCTTGTGGAGTTGGTGATCCTTCTTAAAGTTCTAAAGTAACCCCAGTAACCCGTGGTAGTCTACTTCAGGCTTTGGCATTCTGAAATAAGTAAGAAATAGAAGAAAGGGCTTGGGCAACGAGTTCAATATTGCATCCTTTCCAAGCTATTTATGCAAAAAAAAATCAAGTTTGCTCAATCGCTCTATCAACTCGATCATGTACAATACATGATCAGTGACAGAGGCACCATCTTGCATTCTGACGTTGAAGATGGCATAACTAGTCTTGTGCCTTTCCACATCATCAGGTGTGCCAAAAAAATCCTCCAATACTTGAAGCATGTTCTTTGTTTGAGCTGTCTCAAATCTATGACTGAACTCATCGCTCATGGTATCCAGTATGATGTGGTGCACCATGGTCTGATCACTGAGCCACTTCTAGTGTCTCTGACTATTCCACATGCTTTGGCAGTTGGCTCATCAGTGTGTAGGATCTGTCAGTACATATAGGATCTGTTCATGATCCAGGACTATCTTCAACTTTCAATACCACCTATCGAAGTTGGGTCCCACCAACTTATCATTATCCAATAATGATCGGAGCGATAGAAAAGTGGCCATATCTGCACTAAAAAAAATATAACCTAATCAGTAATTGATTCATTAAACATAAAGATTTGGACTTTAATCAAAAGGTTCTCCCACTAATTTATTTGAATTGATAGCCTCTATCTTTAATTCATGGAATTATCCAAATTTCTTAATGGATACTAGAATCCACATAGAGTACACACAAGCCTAACTTTGGTTGGCCAACCCATGTGCATCTAAGGATAGGTTCATAATTAATTATTTTTTTAAATAATTTTTAGTAATTAAATTTTGCTTCAGTCCATAATCAGTAGACTTTGGCCTCCACTAAAAAGCTCTGATTAGGTCCAACCATTAACATGACCATACTTGGCCCATCTAATCAATGAATGATTTGGTCCAACTTTGGTTGGCTAACCTATCCATCATTTAGAAAGATGTAGCCAAGAAATCATATAATAAATGATAATTCCATCAGCTGATAAGTACCAAGCCTTTGGGCCTCCAATGATTATCTAACTAATGGACCCATTATCATCCACTTAATAGGAGGCTATGATCTAGTTATCATCATAACTATTTTATTTTAAAGATCTAATAATTTTAGAGAATTTAATTTTTAAAGAAGAGGAAAGATCAGATGAACCAACTTATCATGATTCTCCCACTGATTTCACCAAGTCAGCTTAAGAGAGACCATTAATAAGCTGATCAAGGACAACCTAAATCAGTCATATTGATTTACCTAGCTGACATGGGTCAACTTGAATAGTCAAGTGATCCGATCAAAACATAATTTCATGAAAAGGCCAGATAAGTTCGATCAACGGGAGGGTCTGCCAAAGCTTGCCTTAGATACCATCAGAAATGGTCAGATAAGTAGGTTGCCAATTAAAGACCATCGATCTGGTTTACCTTAGATACCAACTGATTTAATTAGTTTTAATTAGATCAACCTAACAATTCATGCTAGACCTCATAGCCAAGAATCAGGTCCATCTTGGATCTCGTTAAAGACATGGATTTAACCAACTACAACTATTATAATTGATCTAGAGAATCCTTGACCTAATCTAAGATAATAATTGATTAGATTTAGTCAATTCTCTAATTAAGTCCATTCTTTAATCTAACCCTAGGTCTAACTCAATTAACGGACCTAATTTCCACTAACCCATTTAACCCAATGTGTTATGATTTGTTTCTTAGGATCATCAATTTACAATCCTAGATCCTAATCAAATAACTTCTTAAATCTTAATTAAGTTTTGGACTGAGGGTTGGGATTTAGCTTTTCAAAAATAATTTTCATGTTTGTAAAATATTTTTATAACATAGTTCTATCAACCAAGTTGCATGTTTGATTCATAATCAAAATGTAAGTAACATAAACATGAATCTACTTTAGATCTAATCTAAATAGATTTATGTAATTGAAATAGTTTCAACACCAATCAATCATAAATCTCTCTAGATCAAATCTAACATATTTATGATGATTAAAATTAGATTAAAATATTTTAAATTAAATCATAAAATTTTTTAGATCTAATCTAAAATTTTATGATCAATATTTTAGATCAGTATGTACTAGGATAATCTTTCCACTGTAAGGAATAAACCTTACAGCAGAAAAATCTTATAGCAGTCCGTGCAATCTAAAAGCTTTATTTTTAGATCTAAAAAATTTTTAAATCTATTAAATCATAAATAAAATTAGATCAAATCTAATAAATTTATGATTAGGAGTAGATCATCATGAACTAGGACAACCTTTTTACTGTAAGGGATAAACCTTGCAACAGAACAACCTTATGGCAGTTTGTGAGATCTAAATTTTTAATTTTAGATTTAATAATTAGATTATAAATTAGATCTAATCTAATAAATAATCTAAACATGCTCAAAAAAATTATGTAATAAGAATCTGACTCTGATACCAATTGAAGAAACCAGATCTAGGATTTCATGGATAGATCTTGAAACTTGTTCAAGATCAGATAGCAAAAAACTTAAATAAATTAAATATTTATTTAAATAAATATAAAAATACTCTAAATCTAAAATTTATTATATAATCAAGATATGATATTAAATTAAAAATTAAAAATATAAAGAAAAGATTAACATATTGATCTCATCAACATGCTACAATACTACATCTAATGCAGCTATAAAATAAATAGATCAGATCTATTACCTGTGCAAGTTCGATGTTCTAACTTACTGATCTAAGCTTGAGGATGATGTCATAGGCCGCACATGCATCCGGCCTCTAGAAGTCATCCACAAGAGCACACAAGCACAATCAGAAATCCTGATGCAGGAAATCAGCACAGTATGCTAATACTATGGTGATCTTTCTTTGATGGTCGATTAGATACCTTCCTCTTCTGGATTTAGACTCTTCCAAAGAGAAGGTGGAGAGGAGGTTTTAGATGTGAGACACTTTTAGAAAATCCAAAGGAGGAAGGAAAGACGTGAACACAGCAACCCTAGAAGAAGACCCTCTTCCTCTTCTCTTTGCTCTCACATAGACACCTAGTTTTGTATCTATTGAATCCCCATGCCTAAAAGTTATCTCTCCCTGATTTTTACATACCATAAAGAATTCTCAGAGGTCTATATTTGACAAAAGAATTAGATAAAAATTCTCTTTAAATAAAGAGATATGTAGAGTCCAAATTTGGTCAAAATATTAGACTAGGAAGTACACAATATGGCGAGTTGTTGGGGCACCCAACTCTTGGGTGCCCCCACCTTATTTCCTATCATGGACCAGAAATAGGGGCACACAAAAGAGTCCTTCTTTTACTGTGGAATTCAGAGAAAATAAAGAAGGTGTGGGTAGCACAATATGGAAAGAGTTTTTGAGTTGTTAGGATTCTATCATATAGAATTCAAACTCAAAACAACCTACCATCAAAAAGATATGTCCAAAGCTTATTCCAAATAAGTGGGAGAGGGAGAGAAAGGTGGGCACGTAAGAAGCCTTGGGCATGGAGATTCATCAGGTAAAACTTAAAGAAAAGGGCATGGGGGTGTGAGGAATATGTGCTGTAAGGATAGGGAGTCCTAGTCACATTAGGACTCCAATTTTGACTTGGTCAAAAATTGGTTTCTCAAACCAAATTAAACCAGAAGTAAGCTAACCCAATCAAATTAGGTCCTAATCCAATTAAAAATTTAATAAAATTAGATTAAATTAAATTAAATTTTAATTTAATTTTTTAATCAAATTAGAAAATTGGGTTGATCGGAGTTCTAGTTAAACTAGGACTAGTTCTTTCATACACTTGGCTTATCCAATAAGCCAATTGGACTTGATCCAATCAAGCCCAAACTAAATTTAATTAAATTATATTTAATTAGACTTAATTTTAGTCCTCTGACTTTATCAAATTAAGCTAATTAGCAATCTAATTGCTAATTGATCCTCCTGCAATGCTTGCACTAGGTTAAACATCAATCGTATTGATTATTTAACCCTAGAATGATTCTCAATCATTAATCAACCATCTGATCAAATCATGAGCTCTAATATATATGATCTTATAGATCCAAACCTAAGTCAATAGCATAGAAATAGATTTCTATATCAATCAAAGTAACCATCTAGCAATGGTACCCAATAATCGGATAGGTCGAATGTATAGAACAACATTCTTAGAATCCATGTGGAAATAATTTTCATATAATTCATCTCCTTGACCAAAATGCTCATAGGACACCTTAGAATTCAACTGTTAACTCTCATCAAGTTGTCCACATTGTGTTTCAAAATATCAAATCCATCTGATGGATTATCCTAGCCAAGGTATTGCTATAATAAAATACAGTGATACAATTTTCTCCAACTCTTGGAGTGGTCAATTCCATCTTGATCATCCTCTAACTTTGCAAGTACTTAACTATGCCTAGAAGCCTTTCATTATTGAATTAGAAATTTAGTTAGTCCAGTACCAAAGCACATTGAGTTGCTTGCAAATCACTAAAGCGATCTTAGGTCTAAGGGACACTTATACCTATATCCTATCAGAGACATTCTTGATAGCAGAATGCTCTAGAGTTGGTCACGTTCAATGATGATGTATCCATACATCTTATCTGTATGCCATACCAGTGTCTTCACACTCCTTGATTATGAGGACAACCAACCCATATGGCATATAATGACCTATGCTCGATAGATGCTGTCATCCTAATTAACAATCTATTATTTAATCATGAATAAATTTAAAGACTAATTGATAAATCCTCTCTTTATCGAAGCTAAATAGTCCTAAGGACTTCATCATAATAATGGAGTTTGTTAGAAGATGAATACTGATAGGAATGCAATGTTGTCGTTAAGATATTGTGTTATCAGTTTAAATCTAACCTTTTAAATTGATTAAAAATTATGAAGAGAGTAGTGAGTCAGGTCGAATCCACAAAGAGGCAATGATTTAATTCTAAAATTTTTAATTTTTTTTAATTTTTAAATTTTTTTTTAATTTTTTAAAGTTGGAAAATAGATTTATAAATAAAAGTAGAATTTAAATTATGTAAAAATAAATTTGGTACTAAGATCCACTATTTAGATCATAGCGGCTACTTGCAATAAAATTAAGAGCAATAAAGAATAATTAATTTAAAGAGCTAGAATTGAAAAGAACAATGAAGCTTTCTTTATTGAAACTCAAATTTAGAATTTAAATACAAAAAATTAAAAAAAAAAATTAGAATTTAAATACAAAAAATTAAAGAAAAAGAAAGAGAAAAGAAAACAAGAAGAAGATCGCAGATCAGCTCGGCATGGAGATGGCGTAGAAGACTGGCCCTTCTTCTAAACATTATAGCTTTGAAGCAACCTTCAACCCAGAGCTTGGCTTCCACCCTGTACCTTGGCTTTTCTTCCATCCAATCTATTCATTTCTAGAGGCTGGGGGTCCTTTTTATAAAGCTAGGAGGGTTGGATATTTTTTCTAGAGGCAATGTAGGACTAATAGCCTTTGAAATCATCAAAATACAAAGAAATCTAAGTAAAATTTGGATTAAAATAGCTCTGATATGAATTTGGTAAGTCTGATGAAATCTAGCCATTCAATAAGAATCCAACGGTTCAAAAATCATCAAAATTAGATGCATATCGGCCCAAATCTGGTTGGATTAAATTCTGACCATCCGATCGCACATTGGTGGAGGAAATTTGGCCGCAAATCATGCGTCGGGAGTCCTGATCATCGTCGAGAGTGTTCTGGACCATCGGATCATCTCTTAGATCAAGCACTGCCATTGGATGGTGATCCGCATGATGTTTGAAGCTAAATCAAATTTGAAAATAAGCACAGTCATTCGATCCTGACCGTAAGCTACCGCAGCCGTCCGATGGCACAATTATTGTTCCTATGGACCGCATGGATCGGCCGCACCGCACACCATAGCCAATCAGCACCTCTATTACTGAGTGAAAAGATCAGATTGTCCTATGAGCCATGATAAATTCTGTGGACCCTTTAAGGGTCTAGGTCTGCCACGTGTCACACCGTGATTCGTCGGTGTCTGCTGAGCAGGCGTCCACGCCTAATCATGGATCGACTGATGACTTCTGTAGCTGAGTCAGCTTTGATGGCTTGGCTTGGCTTGGTGGCTTCGCTTGCGGAGCCGACTGAGTCATTTTTATTTATTTATTTATTTATTTATTTTATTTCTTTAGAAATTTATATCTTCTTCATTTTAGCTTCATTTTATTTTAAACTTATTTCATTATGATCAAAAAAATGATCTCTTTCCATTGATAACAAAATTTTATTTTTAAATTTTTATTATTTTTTAATTAATAAAAATATAATTTTTTTTAAAAATTATATATAAATTGATCATTAATTTTTAAAAATTAATATAAATTAATTAATAAATTAATATTTTTATTGATAAATTTATGATACTTATCACACCCTCCAACTTAAGCTTTGCTCATCCTTGAGTAAAGAAAGAATTTAATTTAGATCAATTACCATATTTCGTTGAGATCCTCCTTCATAAGAATAGATCTAAGATTTAAGATCAAAACTTTAGGCAGTATCACTAACTAAGAATTGAGTTTCAGAAGTAAATTTCGTGGTAGATTAATCAAAAACTTTTTTAGAGTTCATCTTAAGATTTTCAGCACTTGGTTTCATGAATACTAACTTAACATTTTGGTGTTGATTCAAAGGATAAATGAATCTTCTTTTATCATCTATTTTGGTTGGTTTTGTATATACTCCTAAGTTAAGTGCATGAATTAAGATAGCTTTCAAACTGCTTTTTCTTTTTTTTTCTTTTTTTGAAAATTATGCTGAGCATCCTAGCCTTTCATTCACCATTTGATGTAAACTTCTACACTTGACTTTGGTGTAGAGTTCTAGTTTAGGGCAATCTACATATGCTCTGTGTTTTACACTTTTTTATTTAAGCAGGTAGCTCTTTCTTTAAATTCAAGTTTTTTTAATTAAAGTATATATATAAATCATCAATTTTTAGTGATAATTGAATTCTCAATTTAGCCTTATAATCAACACCTATTGTGCTTCATTAGTATGCATATGCAATTAGAAGTGCTGTTAGCCTTTAAATGACCTAAATAGGCTGCTAATGGTCTGACCAAGTAATCTGCTTCTTAAATTGCTACCATTATTAATACTTTCTAACTTTATTACTTTTTCTAGTTTATTTTGCTTAAGATTCTCTTTCTTAAAATATGGTTTATCCAAAAATTTTCAAAATAATTTTAAATTTTAATTATTATTATTATATATATTTTATTATTTATTATTTATTATTTATTTATATATATATATATATTATTTTTTTAATTTTTTTAATTTTTTAATTTTTATTTTTTTTACCCCTAACTGAATTGACATTGTCCTCAATGGAGAGGGAAAATAAATAAAATGGTATAAATTATGTTTATTTATTTAGCATGGGTCTTGAAGCTTATGATCTTTCTCCAGCTTTTTGGTCCTTCTCCAGCTTAGCCTAAAAAGAAAAGAAGCTAAAAAAAATAAATTAGAGTCAAGAAGTATTGGGTTGCCTCCCAACAAGCGCTAAGTTTATTATCTTTAGCCAGACAAAATATAGTTTAATTCATTATGGTTTTGTTAATTGTACTTGGTTAATATTTCGATTTAATGATATCCCTTCAATATATGGTTTATGCCTTTGGCCATTTACCTTAAAAAAATTTTTAGTCCTAGGATCATAGAGTTTGATTGCACCATGTGGGAATACGTGATTAACCATATAAGGTCCATCCCATCTAGATTTTAATTTTCCAAAAAATAATTAAAGCCTTGAGTTAAACAACCAGACTTGTTGATTTTGTTTAAAGGTTTTCCTTGAAATATGTTTATCATAGAAGGTTTTCATTTTCTTCTTATAGATTTTTGATTTTTCATAAGCTTCTTGCCTTAATTCTTCTAATTCACTCAATTGTAACATCCGATTGGAACCAGCTTGGTTTAAATTAAAATTTAATTATTTTATTGCCCAATATGCTTTATGTTCAAGTTCTACCGAAAGGTGACATGCTTTTCCATAGATTAATCTATAAGGGAGACATTCCAATAGGAGGTTTTATAAGCTATCCTATAGGCCCATAATGCATCATCTAATCGATCTGACCAATCTTTTCGATCAGGCCTAATAGTCTTTTGTAAGATATTCTTAATTTTTCTATTAGAGACTTCTACCTGACCACTTGTTTGCAGGATGGTATGGTGTAGCTATCTTATGTGTCACCCCATATTTTTATAATAAAGTTCAAAATTGATGATTTGTAAAATGGGTACCTCCATCACTAATGATAGCACGTGGAAATCCGAACCTAGAAAAGATATTCTTCTAAATAAATTTTAAGACTACTTTATGATCATTGGTTCGTGTTGCTATTGCTTCAATCCATTTAGAAACATAATCGACAGCTACCAAAATGTATTCAAATCCATTGGAAGGTGGAAAAGGTCCCATAAAATCAATTCCCCATACATCAAAAATTTCTACTACTAAGATGGGGTTTAAAGGCATCATGTCTTTCTTTGAAATATTCCCTAAGGCTTGACACTTAAAACACTCCTGACTAAAAGTATGGGCATCCTTAAATAATGTTGGCCAATAAAAACCACTCTGTAATACTTTGGCCATAGTTTTTCATCCAGAAAAATGTCCTCCACAAGCAAGGGTATGACAAAATTGTAAGATACTCCATTGTTCAGATTCAGGAACACATCTATGAATGATTTGATCAGCACAAATTCTAAAAAGCTCAGGATCTTCCCAAAAATAATATTTGATTTGAGCAAAGAATCGATCCTTCTTCATTCTTAGACCAGCCATCAGGAATTTATCCTATGACTAAGTAATTGACAATATCTTGCAAACCAAGGAGTCTTTGTATGTGAAACTGTTAACAATTGTTCATCTGAAAAAGATTCTCTGATTGATATAGGTTCACTATCTTTAACTAGGATCCTAGACAGATGGTCTGCTACAACATTTTTAGATCCCTTCTTATCTCGAATTTCAATATCAAATTCTTGTAGCAGTAAGATCCATCTAATTAATCATGGTTTAGCATCTTTCTTTGAGAGCAGGTATCTCAAGGCTGAATGATCTGAGTAAATTATGATTTTTGATCCTAATAGATATGATCTAAACTTTTCTAGGGCAAACACAATGGCTAGCAACTCTTTTTCAGTGGTGGTATAATTCATTTGTGCTTCATTCAGAGTTCTACTGGCATAATAGATCACTACAGGATATTTGTTTACCCTTTGGCCCAGGACAGCTCCTATGGCAAAGTCTGAGGCATCGCACATAATTTCAAAAGGTAGTGACCAGTTAGGAGGTTGTATGATTGGAGCTTTGGTCACAGCTTCTCTTAAGATTTCATAAGCTTTAAGACAATTTTCATCAAAGTTAAAAGAAACATCCTTAGCGAGCAGATTACACAAAGGATGAGAAATTTTAGAGAACTCTTTGATGAAGCGACGATAGAATCCTACATGACCAAGAAAAGATCGAATTTGTTTGACAGAAGTGGGAGGAGGAAGTTTAGAAATTAGTTCAACTTTAGCTTTATCTACCTCAATCCCTTTCTTAGATACTATATGTCCTAAAACGATCCCTTCTTGAACCATGAAGTGGCTCTTTTCCCAGCTTAACACTAGATTAGCCTCAATACATCATTTTAATATTTTCTTCAAATTGTTGAGGCAACTCTCAAAAGATTCTCCAAAGACTGAAAAGTCATCCATGAATATTTCTAAGAAATCTCCTATCATGTCTTGAAAATATTGACATCATGCACCTTTGAAAAGTCGCAGGTGCATTACATAATCCGAAATGGCATTCTACGGAAAGCAAAGGTTCCATAGGGACATGTAAAGGTGGTCTTTTCCTGATCTCCTGGATAGATTGCTACCTGATTGTATCCTGAGTATCCATCTAAAAAGCAAAAGTATTGTTGGCCTGCTAGTCTTTCTAGGATTTGATCGATAAAGGGTAAGGGAAAGTGATCTTTTCGGGTGGTTGTATTGAGTTTTCTATAATCTATGCAGACACGCCACCAGTGGAAAGTCGTGTTGGTACTAAGTTTCCATGTTCAGTGCGGACAACCGTAAGTCCAGATTTCTTTGGAACAACTTGTGTGGGACTCACCCAGTGGCTGTCAGAGATAGGATAAATAATTCCAGCATCTAACCATTTAATTACCTCTTTCTTGACTACTTCTTGCATGTTAGGGTTAAGCCGTCTTTGCATCTCTCGAGTTGGTTTGGCATTATCTTCTGTATAAATATGGTGCATGCATATTGACGGACTAATTCCTTTTAAATCAGGCAACGGTCCACCCTATGGCCTTCTTATATGTTTTTAGAATATTTACCAATTGGTTTTTCCTGTTCAGTAGTTAAGTTGGAAGCAATTATTACTAGTAGGGTTTTCTTTGATCCTAAAAATACATACTTAAGTGATTCAGGTAAAGGTTTTAGTTCAAGTTGTGGTGGGGCCTGAATTGAAGGACGTAATGGTTCAATTTTTCGCTCGGGTAAGGGCTCAACTTTCACTGACCAAGGTAATGAATGTGATGGTTGAGGTGAATTAAGCAGGGCATTTACTTCCTGGGTTTGAGTTTCTTCAGTGGGTTCATCATCTTGTAGTAAATCTAAGGAGGAATTAGATTCAACTATTTCATCTATCTGATTGATTACAAAGCAGTCTTCCTCCTCTTGGGTGTACTTTGGGGTATTAAAAACATTAATTCTTACTTTTTGATTCCCAAAAGAAATGTCCATAGCTCCCATTTTACAGTTGATATTGGCATTGGTAGTTGCTAAGAATGGACGTCCTAAAATTATGGGATTTTGGTTCAGCTCTTGGGATGGTTCCATGTCAAGTATGAGAAAGTCTACAGAAAAATAACATTTGTCTACTCTAACTAGAACATCCTCAATCAAACCACGTGGTGTTTTTATAGATCTATCAGCTAATTGCAAAATAACTGATGTGGGTTTTAATTCTCCAATCCAAATTTTTCATAAACCGAGGTTGGAAGTAGGTTTACACTAGCTCCTAAGTCTAGTAATGCTCGGTTAAAGGTTATACCTCCTATAACACATGAAATTAAGGGTGCACCAGGATCTTTCATCTTTTGAGGTATTGGATTTAACAGGACCGCACTTACATCCTCAGGATAGCATAACTCTTTTGGTGGTTCGTGGCTCATGCTTTTGGGTGCAGAGTTCTTTATGAAATTTAGCATAGGCTAGGACATGCTAAATTGCATCGAGGAGTGGTAAATTAATATGAACTTATTTAAATAGTTCCATTAGCTCCTTGTTGTGTGCTTCTTGCTTTTTATGAGAAGAGCCAACTTCTAAGGCCGAAGGGAAATGGGGCTTTGGGTTTATATGTCTCAGGCTAATTCATCTGTTCTCTTCTTTCCTTTATCCATCTTATCAGTGTCAGTACCAGTTCTAAGCTCAGGTTCTTCTATATGATTATTTCAGTACTAACTCTTCTTCAAATTTTTCATCTCTAACATCAGTATTAGGCCTCTATCACCTGGTCTTGGTATGGGTCCTTAAGAATCCTACCACTTCTAAGTTCAGATATTGCTTTGGCATTTTCTAATTGGGGATTCTTAGGTGGAATGTTAGATGGATGAGTAAATCCAAGGTGGTTGATAGACATTGGATGGATTATTTTTAGGATTTGCAATTGGTTGGCTTGGTAATTGACCTGGTTCTCTCCTCATGCTAGACTCAGCTAATTATCCTATTTGAGCTTCTAGCCTGGCAATTGATTGTTGTTGGCTTAGAATTAATTGTTGAAGTTGATTGATTTATCATCGGCTAGATTGGTCTGTTGATGAGGAGGTGGGTATGAGGGTTGATTATAATGTAGTGGTTGAGAAGACTGACTAGGTTGTCCCTTATTATAGGCATAGTTCTTGGTACTTGAGGGCCTATTTTGATAATTTTGAACTGGTGGGATTTGGGTCTGAGCCTGAGTCTATTGTGGTTTCCAAGAGAAATTAGGATGGTTTCTCCAACCAGGATTATATGAATTTGAATATGGGTCATTAAGTGGTTTGGAGTAACCTTGAGCAGCTTGGACTTGTTCTTGGATAAGAGGTGGTAATTGTGCAGCCGTGGGACATTCGCTTACATGATGTGTTGGACTAGCACAAATAGAGCAAATCTCTTGATAATTAGAAGCTGGTGTGTATTGTGCAGGAGATTGTTGACCTAGATTTAGGAATTGATCTAATTTCTGGGCAATAAGATCGACTTTATCTAATTTTTGTGCTATTATGTTCAAGTCTGTCTTAGAATTAAGTTCTGGAGTTTTGATCTCATAAATTCCTGTCCCATTTTTGTTGAGAAATTGATCTTTCATAAGAGGATAATGAAGCATGGTTAATAGAGTTTTCACTTAAGGTTTCAAACAAGGTATAAGCTTCATCCTCACTTTTGCTCATGAATGCACCTCCACAGGATGCATCAACCATCTGCTTATATTGATCTCCTAAACCTTCATAGAAAGCTTGTACAATTTGCCACTTAGATAGACCATGGTGTGGGCATTTTCTAAGAAGTTCCTTAAGTCTTTCCCATGATTCATGAATTTGTTCCCCTGGAAGCTGAGCAAATCCTGTGATGGCTCGCCTCATAGTATTGGTTCGTCCTATGGGATAAAATTTCTTAAGAAATTCATGTTGCATCTCTGCCCATGTTTGAATTGTTCTTCCTAATGTGCCAAGCCAGTACTTGGCTTTATCTTTTAATGAGAAAGGGAACAAGGTCAGTCTAAGGGCATCATCAGAAAAATTCTTGAATTTTTACCATAGAGCAGATTTTCTAAGAATTCATCCAGATGTTTGTAAGGGTCTTCATTGGCATTCCCATAAAAAGATGGGAGCATCTGGATTGTGGTCGACTTGATCTCATAGTGGCTAGCAGGGATATCAGGTATGTGGATGCAAGTCGATGGGTTGTAGGTGGAAGGAATAAAGTATTCCTTCATCTGCCTAGGTGGTTCTTCATGATTTTCAGCCTTTGATTATCTGGTCTTAAATGAATTAGTCTTTCAGTTTTAGGATTTGGTTTAACTAGGCTAGATAAAAGTGATCTTCTACCATGCATGTACTAGTGCAACCTGATATATGGTTCAAGATATATATATATATATTTTTTTTTTTTATTTTATTATTATTATTTTTTTTTAAGAAAAGAGGAGAGAAAGAAAGAAGAGGTTTCTAAAGAAAGATCCTAAGGAGTCTTAAATCTGGAGATGATAGAGAGAAGAGTTAATTTGTGGTTTATGTTTGATGTTATTTAGCAAACAAGTTAGACAATCAATCCTGACTAAGGGTTGTGTTAGGTCTAGATAGCTCCTAACTACCAAGATCACCTTCGAGCCCTCCAAGTAGAGGATTAGCCAATCAACTGGTCAGGTAAGTGTAAGGTCGGTGGGAGTCCCCCTGTTGCTTGCCTTAGACATCCAATTATGCTTGGCAAGGTAAGCGAATGGAACCAATTAAGTAACCACCTTCCTTTGGACCCAGTCATCCCTGAACCACTTTCCTAGACACCAGTCAAATTGATTAACCCTAACTTGGTTCAACTCTTAGGGTTTCTTGTCCTATTGAGCTCGAATATCCTTAAGGGTTAATGTCTAATTGATTTTAAGAGTTAAGGTTTGGGTTAATGCAGGATGCTGGTTGGTTGTTTGTGGGCCAAGGAAGGGTGATCAAATCCCTACCTTATCTTATTTAATGGGTTGTGCCCTTAATTTGGTTTAATATGAATATGCAAAAAAATTTCCAATCAAAGAGTTCTATGTAATTTAAACTAGATGCATGCAACTAATTAAATTCTTAAAGGCTTACCTTGCCTTCAGCAATCACCAAAAAAAATAAAAATAAAAATAAAAATAAAAATAAAATTAATATGATGGATGCACTAAATAATTAGGGTTTCTAATCTTCTGATGAGATTTTTAATTAGGTTTAACTAGATAATTTTTAATTAATTTAAAAATAAAGCAAATATTAAAAATAAGGAAAGAGATTTAGGGCTTAGGAATGATCTCACCAAATAGGATTGAGAGTTTTGTTCATGCCCTAATCTTCCTTGTTCTTTTCGCTATTTTTTTCTATAAAATAAAAAAAATAATTAGTAGGTAAAGAAAAGAAATCAAAGAAATAAGAAAAGTTATTATGCCTCCCCGACAACGATGCCAAAAATTTGATAGGAATGTGATGTTGTCATTAAGATACGGTGTTATCAGTTTAAATCTGACTTTTTAAATTGATTAAAAATTATGAAGAGAGTAGTGAGTCGGGTCGAATCCATAGAGAGGCAATGATTTAATTCTAAAATTTTTAATTTTTTTTTAATTATTATTTTTTTTAAAAGAAAAGAAAGGAAGAATTTTTGAAAATTAAAGTCAGAAAATTTTTATAAATAAAAATAGAATTTAAATTATGCAAAAATAAATTTGGTACTAAGATCTACTATTTAGATCTTAGCGGCTACTTGCAATAAAATTAAGAGCAATAAAGAATAATTAATTTAAAGAGCTAGAATTAAAAAGAACAATAAAACTTTCCTTACTAAAATTTAAATTTAGAATTTAAATACAAAAAATTAAAGAAAAAAATTTAAAATTTAAATATAGGAAATTAAAGAAAAAAAAGAGAAAAGAAAACTAGAAGGAGATCGCAGATCAGCTCGGCATGGAGATGGCGTAGAAGACTGGCCCTTCTTCTAAACACTGTAGCTTTGAAGCAACCTTCAACTCAGAGCTTGGCTTCCACCCTATACCTTGGCTTCCCTTCCATCCGATCTGTTCATTTCTAGAGGCCTGGGGTCCTTTTTATAGAGCTAGGAGTGTTGGATATTTTTTCTGATGGCAATATGGGACTAATAGCCTTTGTAATCAACAAAATACAAAGAAATTTGAGTAGAATTTGGATTGAAATAGCTTTGATATGAATCTAGTAAGTCTGGTGAAATCTAGCCATTCAATAGGAATCCAATGGTCCAAAAATCATCAAAATCGGATGCGTATCGGCCCAGATCAGGTCGGATTAAATTTTGGCCATCCGATCCTACGTTGATGGAGAAAATCTAGTTGCAAATCATGCATCGGGAGTCTTGATCACTGCCAGGAGTGTTCTGGACCATCGGATCATCCCTTGGATCGAGTGCTACCGTTGGATGGCGATCCACATGAAGTCTAAAGCTGAATCAAATCCAAAAATAACCACAGCCATTTGATCTTGATCGTAAGCTACTGCAGCCGTCCGATTGTGCAATTACTATTCCTATGGACCTCATGGACCGGTCGCACCGCACACCGCAGCCAATCAGTGCCTCTGTTGCCGAGTGAAAAGACCAGATTTTCCTATGAGATGCGATAAATTTCTATGGACGCTTTAAGGGTCTAATCTGCCACGTGTCATGCTGTGATTCGTCGGTGTCTGCTGAGCCGGCGGTCCATGCCTGGATCGAGGATCGGCTAGTGGCTTCTGTGGCTGAATCGGCTTTGACGGCTTGGCTTGGCTTGGTGGCTTGGCTTGCAGAGCCGGTTAAGCCATTTTCATTTTTCTATTTATTTTTATTTTTTTAGAAATCTTCTTCGTTTTAGCTCCGTTTTGTTTTAAACTTATTTTGTTATGATCAAAAAAATGATCACTTTCTATTGATGATAAATTTTTATTTTTTATTTTTTATTATCTTTTAATTAATTTTTTAATTAATAAAAATATGAATTTCTTAAAAATTATATATAAATTGATAATTAATTTTTAAAAATTAATATAATTTAATTAATAAATTAATATTTTTATTGGTGAATTTATGATACTTATCAAATATATTATGATGAAAAATATTAAAATATATTTTATTTATTAATGAATCAATTACAAATATAATATAGCTCAATCGTCAATAGACTGACGATTAGCTTTAGAACATATTTTCCAACAAATAGCAAGAGCATATCGGGGTACGTATTTATCCTTAACGATGAAGCAACCTATTAGAAAAATTTCAAGTAGCACACCATGGCCGACATAATTTATGAAGTGGAATATATCAGGACATCCAATGCTGCAAGGGAAGCTGTATGGTTGTGAAAATTTATCAACAAACTCAGAATGGCACCCTCCATTGATGGTCTAGTTCTGTTCTATTACAATAGCTCTAGAGTAATTGCTCAAGTGAAGGAACCAAAGTCGCATCATCACATCAAGCATATTCTTCATCACTATCATTTTATCCAGAAGATCATGGATAGAAATGACGTCGAGTTTCAAAAGATCGATGAAAAGGAGAACCTAGCTGACCCATTTACTGAAGCCCTCGAAGTCAAGAAGTTCAACAATCATAAGTCAAAGATGGGTATACGATACTGTACCGATTAGCTTTAGTCTAAGTAGGGGTTGTTGAGAATTATGTTCCAAAGCTAATCATCTTAGTCATACATAGTTATGCTCCTTGTAAATGTATATGAATTATAAATGAATAAAAATTATTTTAGCTTTTTCATCACATAATGTACATCTTCTAATGAACTCTGTAATGTGATGAAGTCCTTAAGACTATTTTAAGTCGATAAAATAAGATTTAACATTTAGTCTTTAAACATGTTTATGACCAAATGATATGCTATAACTAGGACAATAGCTATATCAAGTGTATGTCATTGTATGCCATATGGATTAATTATCCTTTTAATCAAGGAGTGTGGAGATACTAGTATGACATGTAGGTGAGATATAGGACTATATCTGCACTGAACGTGATCACTTTGGAGCACTCTACTGTTAAGTGTGTTTCCAAGGGCTATGGATATAAGTATCCCTTGGATCTGAGATCACCACGGTGACTTGCAAGCAACTCATTATACTTTGGTATTAAACTACCTAAATTTCTAATTCAATGATGGAAGGTTTTAGGTGTAGTCAAGTACTTGTTAAGTTGGTGCATGATTCAAGATGAAATTGATCCCTCCAGATTATTGGAGATAGTGCATTGCTGTATTACAATTTATCAAATTCTCGACTAGGAGAATCCATGAGATGGATTTTAAATTTAAAATACAATGTGAATGACTCATATAGGGTTGACAATTAAATCCTAGATCATCCTAAGCATTTAGGGTTAAAGAAATGAATTATACGGTAGTCATATCCCTTTAGGTTCTTGGATGTCGCATTGTAATCATTCGGCCTATCTGAATGTTGGCACCATTACTGGATGGTCATTTTGATTTGTACAAAAAATTATTCCTATGCTATCAGATTAGGTTCGAACCTATGGGGTCACACTCAAAAAAAGTTTCTAACTAATTATGTGGCTAATAAATGATTGAGAATCATTTAAGGGTTTAATCATTAATTGAATTAATGATTAACCTTATGCAAAAGTTGTAACAAATTAATTTCCTTAAGATTAATAAATTATAAAAGGATTAATTAGTAGTTAGGTTACTAATTAGCTCAATTTGATTAAGCAATGAGTTTTGGATCAAATCAAATTGAATTGGATTCAGTTAGATTTGATCCTATTAGGTTATGAGATGAATTAATCATTAAACAAGATTGGTTTCTAATTTTTAGTTCAATTAATTAAGATTAATTAAAGTTATTAGGACTCTAATTAGATTAGATTTATTATAGTTTATTTAGATTTAATTGGATGAGATTTGGTTGCAACCAAATAACTAAAATAAGAGTCCAAAAGGTTTGGACTACTCCCATGCGCCACCTATTTCCATGCCATCTCTTCTCCATGCAAAAAGAAGTTTTGCATGAAGAACTCACATGCCCCAAACCTGATTGTCGGTCTCTCTCAATGCCCTATGGGTAAGGATTGAATTGAATTCAAATCTGATTTGAATTCAACTTGAGATAAGGTTGAGACGTAGTTTGAATTTGATTCAAACTAGCCCATGACTCATCAACCTTATCCATTCTCCTTCATAAAGACCCTTTCTTGGGCATGAGAGAGATGATGGCTCTACTTTTGGCTAACCAAAGAAGGGTTCTAGGGTTTTGGGCATGAGGTCTTGGGTGGGACTTCTCTTGGCACGAGTTTAGAGGAAAAATAATTCCACTTGGGTGTGAGAAAGATTTAGATCCGATCTAGGTTTTCTTGTGATGGAAATCAAAGAGAAAGTGAGTTCTCCTCCCTCTTGTTCTTCCACTAGATCCTTCTCTTTCTTCTTCATATTTGAAGGTGTTAAGAAGATTTGAGGAAGAAGGCAAATTAGCCATCCAGCAACCTTTCACGCGAGGGAGCATTCCCGAGAAGGTGGATCAGATTGAGACTTCGAGTGGACGATCCATAGAGGCCGGATACCTGTGTGGTGATGAGCAACTAGAAAGAGCCTCATATCCTCATGATCAATTATGGTGTTCAATGACCCATGCAAAGGTAATGAGTTTTGAACTCATTAAATCTGACTAGATCAGTTCTAACAGTTAAATCTGATCAAGGGCATTGATGAGATTGATGCAGGACTTTTATTTTTAGATCTTATTGCATCTTAAATTATATTATAAATTTTGAAAAAGGTAGTTGATATCTGATCTCTTGCATGCAATATAGTTTAAATTGTTTAATCTAACCTATTTTGCTAAAAAAATTTAAAAATTGCATGCATGGAACTATCCATAATTTCCTACAAACCCTTGGTCTCCTTTTGTTGCCGCTTAATCTAGGATTAGGGACTGAATAAACCAGCAACACACCTCCTCTTAGGTTGGCCCATATGAGAGAGAATCTTAGTGGTCAAAGTGACTAGTTGACCAAATCAAATTTGATCCAAATTCGGTCCAATTCGAATCTAATTCGAACTTAATTCAAATAGGCTGATTAACCCCAATCAAATTAGGATTTAGATCCAAGTCTAACTTAGATTATTAACTCAATTAGCCTTAATTAAATCAAGTCTAATTAATTTAGATCTGATCTAAAATTAATCATGACTTGAATTCAATCTTTCATTAAACCTTAGACCTTTTAGGTCAAACTCATCCCCAAAATTAATCCTGAACTTCCTGGCTAGTGCTAGCTATGCATAGTTAGTATTTAACTTCGTATAACTATTAACTTAATTTTTAATTAAGTAAATCTATTTGTTCAATCAAGTCAAGCACTTCTAAATTGAACATATAGATGTTAGATCAATTCTTTTCTACATTGCATGACTTATGTGTATGACTCCATAGATTCGAACACTAAGCTGGTAGTATAGGAACCATTTTTTGTACTAATCAAAGTAATCATCTAGTAATGATATCCAACATCTAGATAGGTTGAATGATTGCAAAGCAACATTCAAGAACCTTGGTATATAGTTATTGCATAATTCATCCCTTTGATCCTTAATGCTCAAGATGACTAGGGTTCAACTATCAATCCTAGAATAGTGATCCATATTGTATGTCAACCTTTCCTAAATCCTGTGACAATTATATGGATTATCCTGACTAAGGTTTTATTAATTTGAAATACAGTGCAGCATTCCCTCATATAACATAGAGGGGTAAATCCCATCTTGATTCATACATTACTTTGCAAGTACTTAACTGCACCTAAAAACCTTCCACCATTGTATTAGAAAATAGGTAGTCTAGTACCAAAGCATAGTGAGTTGCTGTAAAGGATTCATTCACTGAAGATTAAAAGATCTAGAACCAACAACCAAAGACTTCTAACCAGGAGGCGACAGCCCTGATGAATAGACACCAAGAGATGGGTGGCAAATCCAAAGAGAGAGAACTAAGGTTTCAAGGAGAAAAAGGGATTTCTATATTCTCTTGTCAAAAAATATTACATATACAAAATATATATAAATGCCCTGAGTCAACATGACTCAGTCCTAAAAAATTTTTCTAAGCTAACTCATATAAGAAAGCACTCACCCAAGTCCATGTCTTGCATGCTCTCATCCCTAGGACTAAAGATCCAGCCCTATACATAAATTGGCCATCTTAAACCTCTCAACTCAGGCCTTAAGATCCCTTGGATTAGATCCAATCCAAGACCAAACAAAGAAAATCCATGCTCATTTATCCGCTCTGAGCTGGCTCGACGAACACTCGAGCCAGCTCGACTACCTATCAAGCGATAGATTTTTGAATACACATTCTCTGTTTGTCCGAGAGAGATAGCTGAATTTCGGCCCAAGCTGGCTTAATTTCATCCCGAGCCGGCTTGACCTGTATCCGAGACAGTGTGTCAGTTTATTAGCCCTCCTTCTCAGTTGATACAACTCCAGCCGATCCAAGCCCCCAGGAGCCACCACCTTGACTTCTTCATAATCTCCCAAGACTAGGAAGAACCACCCTTGCTCTTTCAATCTCCACCTTGGTGCCCCAAGGCTTAGGGAAACTCCTTCCTATCCATCAAATGCATCAGTGCCACACATATATGAAAGTTATCTTGTAGAAGAATCTTTGTCAGCACATTAGCTAGATTCTTCTTGGTATGAATCTTTACCAGCTCCATCTCACCATCCTCCATGAGCTCTCTGATCCGATGGTACTTGATGTCGATGTGCTTCATCCTTGCATGGTAGACTAAATTCTGAGCAAGTAATAGTGCACTCTAGCTGTCGCAGTGCCCCTTAAAAATCTTACGAGCAAGACCCATCTCCAATGCCAATCCCTTCAGCCATAAAGCCTCTTTTGCAGCTTCTATAATACCAATGTAGTCCACCTTAATGGTGGATAAGGCCGTGATGTACTGCAAGCATGATCTCCATGAAATATGACCTTCATTCGAGCAAAACATGAATCCTATCATCGAACATCGGGTGTCCACATCTCCATCAAAATTCGCATCTACAAACCCTTCTATCAGCCCCTGAGCCTTCTTGGACATGTTGGAGCAACTCTCGACACCTCCCAACTATCCATTGATGATACCTACTCCAATTGTACCCACCAGATACCTGAAGATGTTCTTCAGTGCTCACCAGTGCTCCCTACCAGGTTGTGCCATGAATCTACTCACCTGGCTCACTGCATGGGCTATGTCTAACCTATAATACACCATGATGTACATCAAATTTTCCACACCAGCAGTGTATGGGACTCTCTCCATATCTAGAACCTCCTCCTCAGTTTGTGGTGACATAGTCCTCAAAAGTCTAAGATTATCGATAAGTGGCAACACTGTCGATTTGGCTTCTTTCATCCTAAATTTTTTTAAGAACTTTCGAATGTAACTATCCTGAGATAAATGCAGCACCTTCTTATCTCAATCTCTAAGAATTTTCATGCCTAAGATCTTCCTCGTAGGCTCGAAAATCTTCATCTCAAACTCTCGAGATAATGCAGTCTTCAGTTCTTGCACAACTTTGTTTCTCTTACATGTTATCAGCACATCATCTACATACAAGAGTAAGAACATCCTAGACTAATCCTTCTAAGATTGAATATACACACAAGGATCAAATTCATACCTAAAAAGGTCGATGCTCCTCACGAAGGTATCGAAGCACTTGTACCACTGTCTCGGTGACTACTTCAGCTTGTACTATGACTTCTGCAGCTAACATACCTTCTATTTTGTTCCAGGCTCTCTGTACCCTAGTGGCTACTGCATGTAGATGCTCTCCTCTAGATGTCTATAAAGAAATATCATCTTAATATCCATCTGCTCCAACTCCAAGTCCTGAGCTGCAATGATGCTCAGCAGCATCCTGATAGACGTATACCTAATGTCTAGAGAGAAAACTTCACTGAAGTCGATGCCTTCATTTTGGAAGTATCCTTTGACCACCAATCTTGCTTTGTACCTAATACCTTCCTGCTCTGAAGGCCCCTCTTTCCATTTGAAAACCAATTTGCATCCAATAGGTTTCTTCCCCTATTGCAGTTGCATCAAATACCACGTCTGATTCTTTTGGAGAGACTATATTTTCTCAGCCATAGCTTGAACCCACCTATCTCTATCTTGGCTCTCTATAGTCTCCTCATAAGTGTAGGTGTCTCCATTAACTATCATCAGGGTGTATGACATCGAATCTCTAAAGCCATATCGATCTGGCTGTCGCATGTTTCTCTTTGGCTTGTGCAGTGCAACATCGATGTCGGTCCTTGATCTAGCTTACTCTTGCTGGTCTTCCTAGCTTCTAACCCCTTTTTCAGTCCTCTCCACTTGTGGAGACTCCTTTGAAGAATCTTCCATATGAAAGTCAAGTCCTCTCTGTGCACATGCAAGTGGCAAAATAGAATAAGAGATTAGTTGTCCAGTGCTGCCTTGCTGGATTGTTTGCTACTCCTATTGTCCTTCCATGCCACATCACCTATGTAGAACTGAGTTTTCATCAAAGGCCATATCACTACTGATGACAACCTTCTTCTCTAATGGATCCCATATCCGGTATCCCTAAACATCTCATGGATATCCGAAGAACACCATCTTCTTTGTCTTGGCATCTAATTTGCTCTGCTCACCAGCATCGATGTGCACAAATGCCATGCACCCAAACATCCTTAGATGGTTTAGGTTTACACTCCTTTCAGATCATTTCTTCTCTAAAATTCCTCCATCTAACCTAATGTGAGGTGACCGATTTACTAGATAGCAAGCTGCATCCACTGAATCTACCCAGAACACCTTAGGAAGCCCTACCTACAGCCTCATGCATCTTGCTTTCTTTATAAGAGTCCTGTTCATTCTTTTGGCCACCCCATTTTGCTAAGAAGTCTCCTTCACCGAGAAGTACCTTTTGATGCCACACTCCTCATAAAAAATTGGAAACTTCTTGCTAATATACTCTCCATTGTTGTTAGACCACAAATACTTCACACTTCTACCTTATTCCTTCTTCACCTTGACCTTCCAAACTTTGAATTTGGTGAAGATTTTTTATTTCTCTCTCATAAAATAGACCCAAATTTTTCTTGGGAAATCATCTATCAGGATCATGAAGTATCTTATTCCATTTCTGGCTGAAGCTAGAGTTGGTCCTCATACATCCATGTGAACTAGATCCAATTGGGCTGCCGTGTGGGCTGTGCTAATCACAAACTGAACTCTCCTCTATTATTTTATTTGGCATAGTTCACAAAGCTCAAAAACTCCTCCACCTAGATTAGAGATCAGTCCCTTTTTGCTCAGCTCCTTTAACCCTCTATCTTCCATGTGGCCCAGACGATAATGCTACAAACGATAAGCCCCCTACTGATCTTGCATTATTGCAGCTATATCGGATCCTCCGGTCACCATAAATCCCTCCATCTTGTAGAGGTTATTTTACAATCTTCTACCCATCATCACTATCATGGCTCTATTAAAGATATTAAATACTCTACTCCTGGTATGACTGCCAAAGCTATAGCCGCTCCACTCTAGGTAGCCCAATGACACAAGGTACTTCTTTAGCTTCGGAATATGATTCACATTCGTGAGAGTCTACACCATCCCGTCAAACATCCTCACCCAAACTATCCCAATACCAGCGATGTTATAAGGGTGATCATCCCCAAGTGTCACACTTCCTCCATCGATCTCAGTGTATGTAGAAAACCAAGACCAATTTGGGGTGCAGTGATGTGAACAGCTGAATTCAGGGTCTAAACTCTGTGCTTTGCCTGTGACCATCCGACACCACCAAGAGGTCATCCTCTACCTCCTCATCAACAACTATACTCAAAGAAGCTGATCCTCCATTTTCTTCCTTTTGATTCTTCAACTGTGGGCAATCATGATGAAAATGCCCGATCTCGTTGCACTTGTAACACTTTACTTATTTTCTGCCTTGCCAGGATTTTGATTGCCCTTTTGATTTTTCTTTTGCCCTTCCTCTTCCAGATCTCTCTCCTACAGTCAAACCCTCCTAGGGAACATCATCCTTGGTCATCTTCTCTCTTTGCTCATTTATGTGTAGCACCGAGATAATGTCTTGATAGTACAGTGTCTCTTTTTCATAGAGCAGTGTTGTGACCAGCGAATCAAAGAAGGGGGTAGTGAACAAAGTAATAGAAATGACTTGTCTTCCTTTTCCTTTATCATAACATTCAACAATTCATTGCTCACTTGATCAAACAACTATATGTGACTGAGGACATCTCCACCTTCAATCATGCAAAGGCCATACAGTCTCTTCTTCAACATAAGTTTGTTATACATGTTCTTTACCATGTAAAGATAATTCAACTTTGATCAAAGACCTTTAGAAATTTTCTCTTCCAGCATCGAATAGATAGCCGAGTCTGCCAAACACCCTCTAATCATAGAACATGCCCGTTTCTCCATCGACATTCATTATCGATCTGTTATCCCTTTTGGCCTATACTCCAAAGCATGGTCTAATTCATGGTGCACAAGGAGATCCTCTACATGAACTTTCCATATGAAAAAGCTCTCTTTCCCATCAAATTTCTTAGAATCTATCTTTATGCTACTTTCCATGATCGGATCCAAGTCACATAATAGCAAAATCACCAAGATATACTACTATAAAAAAGGGCTATGGCAGCAGTTTATAACCGCTGCCATAGCCCAAAAAACCACTGCCATAAGCTATGGCAGCAATTTTCTAACCGCTGCCATTGCGGTTGTTGCCATAGCTCTATGGCAGTGGTTGTTGCAGCAGTTGTTTAAACCATTGCCATAGATGGTCTATTGTAGCAGTTTATAAATCGCTACAATATATCGACCTATAGCAGCGGTTATATAACTACTGCCATAAATTATCTATAGCAATGGTTATATAACTGCTACTATAGATCTAATGCAGCGGTTGGCATTGTTAGCACCACAAACTTATGGCAGCAGTTGGCACGGATATGGCAGCAGCTATAAAACTACTGCCATAGATCTTTTTATAATTAAAAATTAAAATTTTTATTTTTTTATATATTTTATCTGATAAATATAAATATATAACATAAAAAAATATAATAAACATAAAAATTATTCTAAAATACTAAAATTTTGTTACTGAATAAAATTTATTATAATATTTTTTTTAAAAAATAAAATATATCAAAAGTCTCCTAAATCTACATCATCGGAGTTGGAGCTAGAGTTGGAGTCGGAGTTGGAGCTGGTGCTGGAGTCGAAGCCAGAGCTGAAATGTAGACCAACTTATTCTTGATGTTCGTGACTCTAAAACATGCACTGAGGTGGATAGAGTATGCTCCGACTGCTCCTCGGATGCTGAACTGTGCGTAACCCACCGAGGGATAGGGTGAAAGCTGGATGGCATTTCGGTGCCATCGTGATCTGCAATGTTAATGAACATTAATCAATATAATATATTGAATAATAATATTAGTATAGCATCAATAAATAGTCTCTAATATTTATACTAGATGGAGGTTCTCTTAGTGGTCGGCACAGCACGATCTACCGGCATGGCACAGCTCGATACGATATAGCACAGCCTACCAGCACGGCATGGCCTACTAGCATGGCACACATTTTTCTTAAGCTTTCAAAGAGAGCTCTTTGACCAAAATAAGAAAGAAATAAAAAAAAATTAAAAAAAAATTAATAATTAGACTCTAATAATTTATACTAGAATGTTTAAGTCATCGTCTAGTGGTATCTACAATATGGATATCACCATCACTCCTAACAAATGTGTCTGGGACCTCACTAGGTAAGTTTTGTCCTGGAGGAGCGCTTTGCGTGCATGGTCCAACATCATCATCAACTTCGATATCATCAAAAATATGTCTAGGCACCATCCTCACAACAACACCCCATTGAGGCTCCAAGTAATCACTAACGTAGAAGACTTGACTAGCTTGGGAGGCAAGTATATATGGTTCTTTAGTGTGGAGATGGCATTGCATGTTAGCGAGAGTAAAACCATACTCATCAGTCTTCATCCTAGATTGTGATAAGGTATCAAACTGATCGTAATTCATCAATGCGATCCTCCCTTTAGAATAATAGTCCAAGATGACTATTTTCTCTACCATGCCATAATAGTTCAAATCCTCCATACGAGGCTATGAATCTCTCATGCTAGCATAACACCCAGTGGTGGCGCTTAACATGATGCCACTATTTTGTATTGCCATATTTACGGATCTATTATGAATATTAAACCTATAGCCATTAATGACGAGCTATTTATACTCACATACGGTACGATTAGGGTCCATTGAAAGAGCATGCACTTCAGGGCATATATCACTGAGCGGCAATCTTCACACCTAATTAAGGAGATGACACTTAATTAGTAAACATGTTTCAATAAGTTATACCAGGCAAGAATATGTAATCGCTTACATGATCTTTGAACCATTGAGAAAATTCTTTGCTATGCATTTTCTCTTTCTCCCGCATACTTAGAGCGTCATATTTTACTCTTATGACCTTCTTGTATTTGCTGCATGCACAAATAACAAATTTAGATATAATTGGATATTTTTTTTAATTATTATAAAATAAATAATGCTGAGTGACTCACTTTATATACGGCTCAATGATATCATAATTGAAGAGCACGTAGCGGTGTGCCTTATCCCTTTCCTCAATGCTCAAATTGGTGAGGTGGTATGAACTGAAAAATTCACTTGGCGTGGAATGGATTGAAATGCAGGCTCAATTGGCTCATACTAATCATCCTGATTCCTCATTGATTAATTACGATGTGTCTCGAGCTTGTTTAAGTACATGGTATAAAAATTCATACACTCTTGACCCAAATAACCTTCTGCTATAGATCTCTTCGGATGATTCATATTTCTTACATAAGATTTCAAAGTTTGAATATTTTTCTTAGTAGGATACATCCATCGACAGAACATTGGGCCTTCAAGTGCAACTTTTTTTGCAAGGTGCACGATGAGATGCATCATAATCATGAAAAATGATGGTGGAAATATCTTCTCTAGATCACATAATATAGTTACCGCCCTTGCCTTTATTTCCTTCATGTCTTTCTTAAGCAACCTCTTTGCACAAATATCTCTGTAAAAGTTGCAAAGATGAATAATTTCCATTCTAATATTTTTTGGCAACACGCAGTGAATAGCTATTGGGATCAATTCCTACATCAGTACATGATAATCATGAGTCTTCAATGCCCCAAGTTTGACATCCTTACTATTCACGTGCTTTGATATGTTGCTTAAGTATCCATCTGAAACTTTTATGTTCTCCAACACATGATGAAATGTGGACCACTCGGAAGCATTCATAACAAAGCATGCATGAGGAAGCCTCCACTGTTCTTCCCCTACCGACTCTGGATGAAGTGATCTTCTAATATCCTATTCTTTCAAATCAAGTCAGGAATTCAAGTCATCCTTGGTCTTATCCTTGATATTCAAGATTGTTGCTAAAAGGAGCTCTCACACATTCTTTTCAATATGCATTACATCTAAGCAGTGGCGCAATAAGTTCGTCTCTCAATATGGAAAGTCAAAGAAGATGCTCTTTTTCCTCCAATTAAGGTGTGTGTCATCTTTCTTTGATCGATGCTTTCTTTTTTTATCATCAATCGGATCATCTTTCCTAAATTTAACACCGAGACCATCTAACTCTCTAAGTACTTCACTCCCAGACATCCGACTAGGTGCCTCACCTTCATCAACAGTGCCATTGAAGGAGCATGCATCCCTTCTATATGGATGGTTTTGATGGAGGAAACGTCGATGCCTCATATAGCTAAAACTCCTCCGACGTGTCAACCTTCTAGATTGAGTGTTTCTTTCATAGATCGAAAATGCTAGCTCACCTTTGGTGCTCCAACTTGATATTAAGGCATAGACTAGAAAGTTATTTATTATCCATAAAAGCGCTGCACGCATGGAGAATGACTCATTCAGTAAAGCATCAAAAGTTGGAACACCTTGAATGCTCCATAACTATTTCAGCTCAGCAATAAGAGGCAGCAAATAAACATCAATGTCATTATCTACCTCTATCGATCCAGGAATGAGCACTATCATGAAAGCAAAGAATTTTTTAATACACATCCACGGTGGGAGGTTATAAACATGAATAAAAACTGGCCATATACTATGGACAGTATTCATATGTTTGAACGAATTAAAACCATCGCACGACAAGCCCAACCTCACATTGCGTATCTCTTATGCGAAGTATGGATGTAATTCATTAAACTTCTGCCATGCCTCTCCATCGACTAGATGTCTCAATGCATCATCTTTTGTTTGGTCTTCTTCATGCCATCTCATGTCCTTCGATGTCTTTGCCGACATAAACAACTTTTGTAGTCTCAAAATCAAAGAAAAGTGCCACATCAACTTTTGAGGTACACGAGTCGATATGCCATCTTTATTCTATTTTCATCTTGATACACCGCACCTTGTGCACTCATTACAATTGACATCCCCCTCCTAATAGAGCATGTAATCATTGGAATATGCATGTATCTTGGTATAAGTACAGCTCAGCTGTTTAATAATCTTCGGTGCCTCATAATTATTTTTTGAAATTCATGCATCATCCAAAAGAATATTCTCCAAAAGCTCTAGTACGTAGTTCACTCCATTATTAACGAACCCATTGCAGCATTTTGCATGATACAATCGAATTAAAAACTTAGGCTTCATCATTTTTTCACATTCAGGATATAACGAAACATTAGCATCCTCCATCAATTTGCAGACCTTCTCCACATCCTCACTGTTTA
Organism: Cocos nucifera; assembly: GCA_006176705.1. Taxonomy (NCBI): domain Eukaryota; kingdom Viridiplantae; phylum Streptophyta; class Magnoliopsida; order Arecales; family Arecaceae; genus Cocos; species Cocos nucifera. The sequence continues at coordinate 110,403 of QRFJ01001582.1, forward strand.
TCATTCGATCAATCACAAGATCAGACATAGACGTAGATGCACCATCATTATGGCCAACAAATAAAAAAATGTCATAAACCATTTGTTCCACTCTCCCTTTAGGTTGATCACCTCCTTGCGGCCTACCCTCACTGTGTTGGTCCTAATAGATTTCATAATCGGCTTTAAAGTCATAAATAGTGAGGTGATCATTGACATGTTGACGAGATAGCCATAGCCCATCCATACACTTTTTATAAGGATATTGAATCAGTCCATGGTCCCCAAATTTCTCTATAGCATAATCAAGAAATTTTGATTATGCCTCATATTCTGACGAGAGCCTACTAAATTTCATCCATCCCTCATCCATTTTAAAAATGATGATACTGTAAGTAAATCGTGTATGAAACTCAGATTAAATATCATTTTGAGATATGCAATAAATGCATCCTATCATCAACTAATAGGTAAAGATAGGTCCTATCCCATTCAAAAATTACATTAATTCTATAGGTTCATTACAGTAATCAAATGATATGCAATAGAAATCGAATAAAATTTTGGCAGCATTTTCTCTTAGTTCTCCCATGTAGGGAGAACAAAAGAAAAATATTATTCAAAATTTCATTCAAAATCCTTAGCATACCATTTGATTACTGTAAGTACCTATAGAATTATCTATAATTTTTAAATTATTCATATTGAATAATCAATTGATCATTGTACATAATTCTCTAATATGTATAATTACATATAATTATACGGATGCCGAAGATTATATATACTAATCAATTGATGGGTCTATCATTATGCAATGTAATAAACAAAAGAAACAAGATATAAACATCGAAAAAATATTATGCAATAAATTCTACAACATTAATTACATTCATAAATAATTAAGGATGAGTAACAGCCATAGATTCGATCTCTTGCATGAATCTTGGTATTAATTCAGAAACCTGAAAGAAGAACAAAGTAGATGATGGTGGCACCTTAGGGCTTAAAGTTGGAATCTTAGAGAGACTTATCAAATTCTATTCGCTCAAAAGTCGAGCCAACTCCATGTCTGAGATAGTCGACTCCATGCCTGAGATATCCGGCTTAGGTCCTCCCCCAGCCAGCTCGATCACAGCCCAAGCCAGCTCGGCTACATATCCAAGCCGGCTCAGTTGTGTGCCATCCCCTCGATAACTCCCTCTCTTTCTCTCTCGATCTCTCTTGCCGATGACAGCGGTAAGGCCGAACCCTTTCCTTTCAGCTTTTCCATCTCTCGATCTTCCTCTCTCCCTCTCTCGATCTTTCTCGTCGGTGAGGCCGGACCCCATCCCTCCCTCTCTCACTCTCTCAATCTCCCTCACCGGCAAGGCCAGACCCCATCCCTCCCAGTGATGCCGGCAAGGCCAGACCCCTCCTCCCTCTTCTCTCTCTCTCTCTCTCTCGATATCCCACTCTCCCTCTCTCGATCTTCCTCACCGGTGAGGCTGGACCCCCTCCCTCCTAATGATGACGATGAGGTTGGACCCCCTCCCTCTCAATGATGGCGGTAAGGTCGGATCCCTCTCTTCCTCTCTCAAGTATAGACCCATTGGGTATTCGGGTTTGGATCTGGTATCAGTAATTAAAATTAGGTCTAAATCTAAATATTTAGGTTCTGATTTAAACCCAATCCATTGATAGATCTAGTCCATAGCCACCAACATGGCACAGCCCAAGGCTACTGCCATGGCACGACCTAAAAACTATAGCATATAGATAATTATAATATTTATTATAAATATTTTATAAATTATTATAAATATACATGATTAATAAATAATACTATAAAATTAAAAAAAATTATACTTATGGCTATAGAGAGCGGGTCACACCAAAAGCTACGAGGGTCATCGACGATAATGCTAGAGGAGGATGACGACACTAGAAGTAACCTATGAAACAAAAACAAGATAGTTAGATAGAGAAGAGAGAAAAAGAGGAAAGAGAGAGAGAGCATGGGTGGTCGGAGATGGGGGGCTAGGGGGAGGGGGTGCATAGTGATGAGGAGACTGAAGGAGGCTTCGCACTTGATCAGTGGAGGGTCAGAATGGTGGTGGTGGTGGGAGGGTGGGGTGGAGTTTCATGGGGGCTGAAGGAGGGTGCACGGGGGCTCGCTGGAAGGGGTGGTTTGATTTTGCACTGGGGCCGGAGGAGGATAGAGTGTGGGGGAGGGGTTTCACGAGGGGCCGACGGAGGGTCGAGGGTGGATGGGGGTTCATCGGAGGGGGGTTTCATAGGGGGTGAGGGAGGGTCAGATGGGGGTTCGCCAGAGGGGGGGTTCACTGGGGGTCGAGGGAGGGTTGAATGGCGGGGCGGTGGAGGGTTGGGGTTTTGCGGAGGGCCGAGCGAGGGTGCAGGGGGGTTCGTCGGTGGGGGGTTTCATGGGGGCCGAGGGAGGGTCGGATGGGGGTTCATCGGAGGAGATTTCGTTGGGGTTCGAGGGAGGGTCGGATGGAGGAGTGGAGGGCTGGGTGGCGAATGGCGAGTGATGGGTGGTGGGGAGGGCGACCGGGGATGGGGGTCCGAGGGGTGGGGGAAGGAGGGGCGGCATCGGTCGAGGGAGAAGGAGGGGCGACGCCGACTACGGGGGAGGAGGGGTGATGTCGATCGGGGGGCGAAGGAGCCTCACCGACGATGAAGAGGAGGGGGAGAGGGAGAGAGAGATCAAGTGCGCACTTAAGGAACAAAAAAATTTGGAGATTTTTGACCTAACCTATGGTAGCGATTATTGAATCACTGCCATTGATCTATGACAGCGATTTTCAAACCACTGCCATAGATTTATGGCAGTGGTTACTCAAAATCATTTCCATAGATCTACGGCATCGATTCTATAACCACTACTGTAGATCTATAGCATCGATTTTTGATAACCGCTTCCATAGGTTGGAAATAATTTTTTTTTATTTTTTTAAATATTATATAATTTTAAAATTTAATGCCCATCTTCATTATTTATTATCTAAATAATTATCATTAGATTGTCATCGCAGAAGGTTGTCTCAATTCGATGGCCCTAGCTTCATCGATCAGAAAAATTTGATTTCGATGATCATAAATGACGATGTAATGATCTGATAGATCGAGATCTTCGATGGATCCAAAAATCTATAATGATGATCTCGATGATGTTTGTAGCATACTATCAAAGTTTTACTTCAATTCGATATCATTATGGTGGTCAATTTAGTACAAAATAATTTCGACTGTTAAATTAAAAATAAGCGATCAAAGGGTTAAATAGCATTCGATTATGAGATAATTTTTTAGTTAAATGATCTTTGTTATAATTTTAAATATTTTATATGGTGATGATAGAAAAATTCAAATCATTTTTATATAAACTATTCATGTTAAGCAGATATTGCAAAAGCACGAGCATAATAATCAATGAAGTTTCAGATGGTTGTCAGGAGACCTATAGTTTTAGATCATTCTTCATCTCATGAGTTGAATTTATTAATCACCACCATAAAAAATGATTAAAATAGTAGCCAAGATCATTTATAAAAAAATTATCTCATAATCAGACATTATTTGGTCCTTTGATCACTCGTTTATCATTTAACGGTTGAAACTAATCTATTCCAAATTGACCAAGATAACGATATCCGATTGAAGTAAAACTTTGATAGTATGCTATAAACATCACCGAGATCATCGTTGTAGATTTTTGGATCCATTGAAGGTCTCCATCTATTAGATCATCGCATCATCGTTCGTGGTCGTCGAAATTAAATTTTTCTGATCGAGGAAGCTAGGGCCATCGGATCGGGGCGACCTTTTGCGAAGATACTCTAATGATAATTATTTAGATAATGAATGATGAAGATAAATATTAAATTTTAAAATTATTAAATATTTAAAGAAAATAAAAAATATATGACAGTGCTTAAAATTAATCGCTGCCATAAATTAGCTTATAGCAGCGGTTCCTAAAAACTGTTGCTATAGCTCCGACTTATGGCAGCGGTTAAAATGAATCGCTACTAAAGGTTGATCGATAGCAGTGATTTTTAGGAACTGTTGCTATAAGTCTGATCTACGACAGCAATTTTTAATAACTGCTACTATATGTCGGACTTATAGCAGCGGTTACATAAACTGCTACCATAGATCCAATCTATGGCAGCGATTAATGAAAACCACTGCCGTAGGAGCTATGGCAGTGATTTCAAAAATAGCTACCATAGTATGCACTATCATAGGCCATTTTTGTAGTAGTGATAGATGAGAAATACCTTGATAGGATCCTACTGAAACTTCAGCCTTGGTAGATCTCTTCCTTCTATGGTCTCCTTCTTTCTCCACATGACCTGATCTTTGATACCAATTGTAAAGGATTGATTCATTGGAGAATAGAAGATCTAGAACCAACAACCAAAATCTTCTAATCTGAAGGAGGTGGCAGCCCTGATGAATAGACACCAAGAGATGGGTGGCAAATCTTGAGAGAGAGAGGAATAGGGTTTTAGGAAGAAAAAGGGATTTCTATATTCTCTTGTTAAAAAATATTACATATACAAAATATATATAAATGCTCTGAGTCAACATGACTTAGCTCTAAAAAACTCTCCTAGGCTAACTCATATAAGAAAGCACTAATCCAAGCTCATGTCTTGCATGCTCTCATCCCTAGGACTAATGATCCAGCCTAATACATAAATTAGCTACCTTAAGACCTCTCAACTTAGGCATTAAGATCCCTTGGATTAAATCCAATCCAAGACCAAACAAAGAAAATCCAAGCTCATCTATCTGTCTGTCCGAGCTGGCTCGACTGCTTGTCAAGCCATAGATTTCTAAGTGCATGTTCTCTATTTATCTGAGAGAGCCAGCTCGATTTTGGCTCAAATCGGATCGATCTCATCTCAAACTGGCTAGACCTGTATCCGAGCCAGCCCATCAATGTATCAACCCTCCTTCTCAGTTGATACAACTCCAACCGATCCAAGCCTCCAAGAGCCACCACCTTGACTCCTTCATGATCTTCCAAGCCATGGAAGAACCACCCTTGCTCTTTCAGTTGCTTGTGGTGATCTCAGATTTGAGGGACACTTATGCCCATATCCTTTGCTTATGGTGATCTCTATAGGTGAGTCACTATTCGGTGATGATGTACTCCTATGTCTCGGCTATATGCTATACCAGTGTCTCCATACTCCTTGGTTAAGAGGACAACCAACCCATATGTCACACAATGACCTATACTCGATAAGCATTATCATCCTTATAATAACATATCATTTGATCACGTACATGGTTTAAGAACTATTGGATAAATTTTTTTTTATCCATCATTTATAGTTCTAAGGACTTCATCATAAAAGAAGTGCTGAGAAGATGCAATATAATGAACTAACAAAAATAATTTTTATTATTAAAAATTCAATTCTTATACATATATAGGAACTCAAACATCTACAACTTAAATGATTAGCTTTATGACACCTTTCCTAATAGTGTCCACACGTAGGTTTCAAGATGGGCTACATAGCCTATGGCAATCCACTATTAAACATTTCAATTTCTAGTCACCATCACATTCAAAGTCCTATAGGGATCACTAGATGTGGGGGGATGCATGGGAGGTCCTCTATGATCAGTGAAGCAGCAAGGAATACGTTAATAGGCAGCAAAGGGTCCGACAGAACTAGACCATTCTATAAGATCTGATCAGACACATGGATGCCTCCATAAGCCATATGTTGTGGTTGACAGACTGGTATGAAATCTATACAAAAACTCTTTACTAGAACCGTAAAAACTTTTATATGTATACTTTAATTTATTTAATTTAATTATTTACTTATTATAGATATAGCAGTGGATTATCCACTAGACCAGTTATAGTTGTGGGAGGCCACACACTAGTCTAGAAGGATTGGTGATTATTTAGATTCTAGGTTGCAATAAATTACAGTAAGAATTTTAAACTACATTTATTAAGTTGTTACAGGATCTGATAAGTATATTACAACTAATACATTTTTAAACTATGTAGGTAGATTACATGGAGTACGTTGTTGCACGACATGGCAATGATCTATCCACTCAGCCCATCCTTGACCTTGACCTTGAGGGATGACATAGGTTGATTGTGTTCCAAAGCCAATCATTAGCCCGTTGATGGTTGAGATATTGTAAATGATTTATTAATTAATAAAAATTTTTTGACATCATTTTTCATCATAAATTTACATCTTCTAATGAACTCTATTGTTGTGATGAAGTTCTTAGGACTATTTAGTTTCGATAAAGAGAAGATTTATCGATTAGTCCTTAAATTTGTTCATGACCAAATGATAGGCTGTTAATTAAGATGACAGCATCTATCGAGCATAAGTCGCTATATGCCATATAGATTGGTTATCCTCCTAACCAAGGAGTATGAAGATATTGGTATGGCATACAAGTGAGATGTATGGGTACATTATCATTGAACGTGACCAACTCTAGAGCATTCTGCTATCGAAAATATCTTTGATGGGATATAGGTATAAGTATCCCTTAGACCTGAGATCACCTCAGTGACTTGCAAGCAACTCACTATGCTTTAATATCGGACTAACTAAATTTCTAATTCAGCAATGAAAGTCTTCTGGGCATAATCAAGTACTTGCAAAATCAGAGTGTGATCAAGATGGAATTGACCACTCCAAGAGTTGGAGAAGAATGTATCACTGTATTTCAATATAGCAAAACCTTGGCCAGGATAATCCATCAGATGGATTTGATATTTTGAAATACAATGTGGACAACCTAATTAGAGATAATAGTTGAACTTTGAGATATCTTATGAGCATTATGGTCAAGGGGATGAATTATATGGAAACTATATTTGCTTGGATTCTAAGGATGGTGTTCTACACCTTTCGACCTATCCAACCATCGGGTATCATTGCTAGATGGTTACTTTGATTGGTATAAAATTTATTTCTATACTATCAACTTAGGTTTGGACCTATGAGATCACACATATTAGAGTTCACATTTCGATCAGATGATTGATCAGCGATTTAAAATCATTTTAGGGTTAAACGATCAATATGGTTGATGTTTAACCTAGTACAAGTATTGCAAGAGGATCGATTAGCAATTCAATTGCTAATTGGCTTAATTTGATTAAGCCAGTAGGCTGAGATTAAGTTTAATAAAATATAATTTAATTAAATTTAGTTTGGGCTTGATTGGATCAAGTCCAATTGGCTTATTGGATAAGTCAAGTTAAGGAAGAACTAGTCCTAGTCAAACCAGGACTCGGATCAACCCAATTTTTTAATTTGATTAAAAAATTAAATAAAAAGTAAATTTGATTTAATCTAATTTAATTAAGTTCCTAAATGAGTTAGGGTCTTATTTAATTAGGTTGGTTTACTCTAACTTTTATTTGATTAAAAGATCTTATTTGACCAAGTCAAAATAGGAGTCCTAGTGTTACTAGGACTCCCTATTCCTTATGCCACCTAATCCTCATGCCCCATCCCTTTCTCTTTGTATTTTTACGTGAATAATCTCCACACCCCAAGCAATCTCATGCCTTCCTTCTCTCTTTCTTTTTCTTATATGCAAATTTGTTTGATGACCAAGTCAAAAGAGGAGATTGGTTTTGCTTTAGGATTCTATGAGATAGAATCCTAGTCAACCAAAAGACTTCCTTCCTTTCATGCTGCCACCTCCCTATTCTCTCTCTCCTCTCTCTCTCTCTCTCTCTCTCAGCATTCTTTGTCATTTGTTGCACCCTCCCTTGCTAGTCCATGGTAGAAAAGTAAGGTGGGGGCACCGAAGAGTTGGGCACCCCAATAACCTACCATTTGGTGACTTTCCTATCTAGGTTTATAACCAATCTTGGACTCTACATATCTATTTATTTAAAAAGAATTTTTGATTAAAATTTCATTGATTGTAGACATTTGAGAGGTCTCTTAGGTATAAAAAATTAAAGAAAAATTTAATTAGATCATGGAGATATTAGAAACATAAATCAGGGTGTCTAGAAAAAGAACAATGAAGAAGAAGAGGGTCTTCTTCTAGGATTTTTGTTCCAGATCTCTTCCTTCCTTTTTGTGAGCTTTTGAGAGGTGTCTCAGCATTAAAAATCTTATTTCTTTTCTTCTAGTATTTTATAGTATCTAAGTTTTGAAGAAGAAAGCATCGGATCGACCGTCGAAGAGAGATCAGCACAGTGCTAGCATACTATGCTGATTTCCTGCATCAGGATCTCTGATCTTGTTCGTGGGCTCGTGTGGATGACTCCTAGAGGCTGGACATGTGTGTGGCTTATGACTTCATCCTCAAGCCTAGATCAGTAAGATAGAACATCTAACTTGCTCAGGTAACAGATCTGATCTATTATTTTATAGCTACGTTAGACGTAATATAGATCTAGGTTGATATAATCAACCTTTCCTTCTCCTTTATGTTTTTAATTTTTGATTTTAAATCATATCTTGATCATATAATAGATCTAAGATCTAGGTATTTATATATTTATTTAATTAAATATTTGATTTATTTAAGTCTTTTGCTACCTGATCTTGAAAAAGTTTCAAGATCTATCCTTAAAATCCTAGATTTGGTTCCTTCAATTGTTATCAGAGCTTAGGTTCTTATTACATAATTTTTATGCATATTTAGATTATTTCTTAGATTATATTTAATTTATAATCTAATTATTAAATTTAAAATTAAAAAAATTTAGATCTCATTAACTACCATAAGGTTGTCCTACTGTAATGTTTACCCCTTATAGTGAAAAGGCTGTCCTAGTTCATGATGATCTGACTCTAATTATAAATTTATTATATTTAATTTTATTTTATTTATAATTTAATAGATTTAAAATAATTTTATATCTAAAAATAAAATATTTTAGATTACATAGACTGTCATAAGGTTGTCTTGCTGTAAGGTTTATCTTTTACAGTGGATAGGTTGTCCTAGTATGTGCTAATCTAAAATATTGATCATAAAATTTTAGATTAGATCTAAAAAATTTTATGATCTAATTAAAAATATTTTAATCTAATTTCAATCATCATAACTATATTAGATTTGATCTAAGAAGATTTATGATTGATTATTATTGAAACTGTTTTAATTACATGAACCTATTTAGATTAGATCTAAATTAGTTTTATGTTTATTTTACTTGCATATTGATTATGAATCAAATATGCAACTTGGTTGATAGAATCATATTGTAAAAATATTTTACAAACATGAAAATTATTTTCAAAAAGCCAAACCCCAACCCTTAGCCCAAAACTTAATTAGGAATTTAGAAGTTGTTTGATTAGGGTCTAAGATTGTAAATTGAAGATCCTATGACACGAATCATAACACATTGGATTAATGGGTTAGTAGAGATTAGATCCATTAATTGGGTTAGACCTAAGCTTAGATTAAAGAATTAACTTAATTAGAGAATTGACTAAATCTAATCAATTATTATCTTAGATTAGGTCAAAGATTCTCTAGATCAATTATAGTAGTTGTAGTTGGTCAAGTCCATATCTTTAAGAAGAACCAAATGGACTTGATTCTTGGCTAAGAGGTCTAGCTCAAACTGTTAGGTTGATTTAATCAAGACTAATTAAATCAGTTGGTATCTAAGGCAAGTTTGGCACATACGATCCGTAGTTTTTAATTGGCAGCCCGCTTACCTGGCCATTTTTGATGGTGTCTAAGGCAAGCTTTGGCAGACCCTTCTACTGATCTTACTTATTTGGCCTTCTTGGTGAGATTGAATTTTGATCAGATCACTTGATAATTTGAGTTGACCCATGTCAGCTAGGTAAATCAATGTGACTGATTTAGGTGCTCCTAGATTAGCCTATTAGTGGTCTCTCTTAAGCTGACTTGGAGAAGCCAATGAAAGGATCATGACAAACTGGTTAATCTGACCTACTCATTCATATAAATAAATTCTCTAAAATTATTAGATCCTTAAAATAAAATAGTTGTATGATAATTGGATCATAGCCTTGCATTAAAGTTGATGATAATGGGTTCATCATTTGGATAATCATTGGAAGCCCAAAGGCCTGGTGCTTATCAGTTGATAGAATTATCATTCATTATATGATCTCTTGGATATATCTTTCTAAATGGTGGTTAGGTGGGCCAACCAAAGTTGGGCCTGATCATTCATTGGTTGGATGGGCCAAGTATGGTCATCTTAATGGTTGGACCTAACTGTACCCTTTTCTAAGAAAGCTAAAGCCAACTGATCAGGTCCTGGGGTAAAATTTAATTATTAAAAATTATTTGAAGAAATAATTGATTGTGAACTTATCCTTAGATATACATGGATGGGCCAACTAAAGTTGGACTTGTGTATAGTCTATGTGGATTCTAGTACCCACTAAGGAATTAGGGTAACTCCTAGAATTGGAGGTAGAGACTAGCAATTCGAATAAAATAGTGGAAGACCCCTTTGATTAAAGTCTAAATCTTTAGATTTAATAAATCAATTATTAATTAGATTATGTTTTTCTTTTGTACATATATGGCCACTTTTCTATCGCTCTGATCATTGTTGGATAATGATAAGTTGGTGGGATCCAACTTCGATAGCTGGTACCGAAAGTTGAAGATTATTTGGAGCATGAACGGATCCTATATGTGCTGACAGATCTTGCACCTAAGGAGCCAACTATCAATGCACATAGAATAGTCAGAGATACTTATCAAAAGTGGCTCAGAGACCAAACCATGGTACGCTGTATTATGCTAGCTACGATGAGTGATGAGTTCAATCGCAGATTTGAGATAGCTCAGCCAAATAAAATGCTCCAAGTGTTGGAGGATTCTTTTAGCACACTTGATGATGTTGAGAGGCACAAGACTTGTTGTGCTATCTTCAATGCTAGAATGTGGGATGGAGCTTCTGTCATTGATCATGTACTATACATGATTGAGCTAATAGAGCGCTTGAACAAGCTTGACTTTCCCTTGCATAAATAACTTGGGAAAGATGCAATACTGAACTCGCTGCCCAAGTCTTATCTCCCATTTCTACACATTATAGAATGTGAAAGCCTGAAGTGGACTACCATGGGTTACTAGGGTTGCTTCAAAACTTTGAGAAGGATCACTAGCTCCACAAAGAGTCGGTGAACTTAGTGGGAGGTTCATCTTCTCGTTCTCAACCCTTTGGGAAAGGGAAGAAGAACAAGAAGAAAAAAGCCAAGAAGGTGCATGTTCAGGCTAGGACATCTGTGCAGGCTCAGACCTAAAGAAAAACCAAGCTTGATAAGAGTTAAGTCGAATGCTTCTTCTGTAAGTAGTGGAGGCACTAGAAAAGGAACTGTCCTCAGTACATTGCCTCCCTGGATCCGAACAGGCAAAGAAAGAAGCAAGCTGTTGCTGGGCATGGTATTTATATGATAACTCCTTGCAATTTTTCAATGTGTGATATTACTGACTGGGTATTGGATACTGAAAGTTCTTATCATATTTATAATTCATTGCAGGGGTTAAAGGTTAGTAGAAGATTCGAGTAAGGCGAGAGATTCCTAAATGTTGGAGATGGAAGATCAGTTTCAGTTTTAGCTTTAGAAATTTTGAAACTTGTATTTGAATCTCATACCATTATTCTTAGTGATTGTCATTTCTATCCTAGTTTCTTTTTAAATAATATTTTTGTAGGCCTTTTGGCCATGAACAATTATAAAATTTTAATAAAAAAATGTATTTGTAATGTCATTGTGAATGGTGTTACTACTTTCTATGGACAATTGAATAATAGTGTATATATGTTATCACAATCTATTAATGTAGTCTATTCAACTGGTAAATATCTTAGATTAGATAATGTGATAGATATCTATTTATGGCACTATAGGCGAGTCATATAAATAAGAATAGGATAAGCATGTTGGCTCAAGAGGGTATCCTCGAACTTAGTGATTGTGAATCACTTCTAACCTATGAATCCTGTCTTCTTGGTAAAATGACTAAGTCACCTTTTACAAAAAAAGGTGAGAGGGTCACTGAACTCTTAGGGCTAATACATACTGATGTAAATAAATCAATGAGTACTAGTGCTAAAGATGGATATGTCTACTTCATCACTTTCACAGATGATCTATCTAGATTTGGATATATTTATCTGATTAAATATAAGTTGAATTTGTTTGAAATATTCAAATGATTCCAAAGTAAAGTTGAAAAATAAACTAGAAAGAATGTTAAAACTCTTCAGTTTGATCGAGGAGGAGAATACCTTTCTGGTGAGTCTTTCACATATATAGAAGAGAATGGGATTCTCTCTCAATGAACTCCTCCAGGAACACCACAACATAATGGTCTATCTAAAAGAAGAAATCAGACTCTGTTAGACATGATCCGATCCATGATAGATTTTGCCAGCTTGCCGATATCCTTCTAGAGATATGCACTCGAATCGGCTTGCTATCTTTTAAATAGGGTTCCAAGTAAATCTGTGGTTAAAACTCCATATGAGATATGCATAGGACATAAGCCAGCACTTTCACACCTCAGGGTCTGGGGGTGCCGACTTATGTCAAATGGTTAATTACAAATAAACTTGGACCTAGGCCTAATAAGTGCGCATTTATAAGATACCCAAAAGAGATCAAAGGATACTATTTCTACCATATTGATGAACAAAAGGTGTTCGTCAGCCTTAGGACAATCTTTTTGGAAAAAAAGTTTCTTAGTGAAGGAACTATTGCCTCTAAGGTTAAACTTGATGAAGCTCAATAGGTAGAATATCTAACACAGAATGTTGAACATAAGTTGAATTTGATCATATCAGATCCGAAGCCTAGTGAACTCGCACCATTAAGATAATCTGGTAGAGTACCGTGCCATCCGAATAGGTACTATGGATTTCAGATCCAGGATGGTGATCCCATCAAACTCAATGAGAACAATGAGGACTTGATCACTTATATGGATGTGATGTAGAGATCCGATTCTGAGAAATGGCTAGAAGCCATGAGATCTGAAATGGATTCCATGAAGGTTAATGATGTATGGACATTGGTTGACCCACCTAAAGGGGTTAAATCCATTGGGCGTAAATGGATATTCAAAAGGAAAAGAGGCACAAACAGAAAGGTAGAGACCTATAAAGCCCATCTGGTTGCCAAGGAATATCATCAACATTATTGTATTGACTATGATGAGACATTCTCCTCAGCGTGAATGCTCAAATCCATTCGAATAATGCTTGCAACAGCTGCCCACCTAGACTATGAGATCTGAAAGATGGATGTGAAGATGGCTTTCCTAAATGGATAGCTAACTAAAGAGGTGTATATGATACAACCTGAGGGATTCACATCCATAGATGAGTCTAAGGTGTGTAGGCTTCAGAGATCCATTTATGGATTAAAGCAAGCATCTCGGAGTTGGAACATGCGTTTGATAAAGTGATCAAAATGTATGGCTTCATCAAGAATGGAGAAGAACCCTATATTTACAAATGGATAAATGGTCCAGCTATGGTTTTCCTTATTTTGTACATGGATGATATTCTCTTAATCGAGAATGACATCCCCGCACTATAAGAAATAAAAGTCTGGTTGTCATCACAGATCTCCATGAAGGACTTGGGTGAAGCATCCTACATCCTAGGAATGAAGATCTATAGGAATAGATCTAAAAGAATGCTTGGTATATCTTAGTCCACGTACATAGAAACTATGCTGAAGAGGTTCAGCATGGAGAATTTCAAAAAGGGCTATCTTTCGATAGGCCAAGAAATTTCTCTCTCTAAGAAGGATTGTCCGACAACTCTTGAAGAGAGAAAGCATATGAGTAGAATCTCATATGCTTCAGTAGTGAGGTCTATTATGTATTGAATGATATGTACGAGATCAGACATGGCATACTTACTAGGAGTTGTGAGTAAATACCAGTCTGATCCTAAAGAAAATCACTGGAAGATGGTTAAAATCATCTTTAAGTATTTAAGAAATACTAAGGACCAATGGTTGGTTTATGGTGAGTCAGATCTAAAAATTATGGAATTTATAGACTCCAGCTTTCAATCTGACCATGACGACAGTAAAAGTGTGTCAGGATATATCTTTACTCTTAATGATGGAGCCATCTATTGAAAAAGTTTCACGCAGTATATAATGACTGACTCTATTTGCGAAGTAGAGTATATGACAGCATCAGATGCAGTAAAAATAGCTATGTGGTTGAGGAAGTTCATCACCGAACTTGGAGTAGCACCCTCCATTGATGGTCCAGTCCTGCTCTACTGTGATAGCATTGGTGCCATAGCATTGGTGCCATAGCTCATACAAAGGAATCGAAGGCACACCAACGAACATAGCACATTCTGCACCGCTTTCATTTGGTCCATGAGATTATGGATCGTGGTGACGTTGACCTTCAAAAGATCAATGGAAAGGAGAACCTAGATGACCCCTTCAGTAAAGCCCTAGCAATCAAGGAGTTCGACAACCATAAGTCAAAGATGGGTATTAGATAATATGTCGAGCGGCTTTAGGACAAGTGGGAGTTATTAGAAATTATGTCCCAAAGTCAATCATCAGCCTGTTGATGGTTGAGATACTGTAATTGATTTATTAATTAATAAAAAAATTTTGACATATTTTTTTATCATAAATTTATATCTTCTAATGAACTTCATTATTGTGATGAAGTCCTTAGGACAATTTAGTTTTGATAAGAGAGGATTTATCGATTAGTCCTTAAATTTGTTCATGACCAAATGATAGGTTGTTAATTAGGACGACAACATCTATCGAGCATCGATTGCTATATGCCATATAGGTTGGTTGTCCTCTTAACCAAAGAGTGTGGAGATGCTGGTATGTCATACAGGTGAGATGTATGGGTACATCATCATTGAACATGATCAACTCCAGATCATTCTGCTGTCGAGAATGTCTCTGATGGGATATAGGTATAAGTATCCCATAGACTTGAGATCACCTCAGTGACATGCAAGCAACTCACTGTGCTTTGGTATCGGACTAACTAAATTTCTAATTCAGTAATAGAAGACTACTGGGCACAGTCAAGTACTTACAAAATTGGAGTGTGATCAAGATGGAATTGACCACTCTAAGAGTTGGAGAAGAATGTATCACTGTATTTCAATATAGCAAAATCTTGGCTAGGATAATCCATCAGAAGGATTTGATATTTTGAAATACAATGTGGACAACCTGATCAAAATTGACAGTTGAACTCTGAGGTATCCTATGAGTATTATGGTCAAGGAGATGAATTATATAGAAACTATATTCGCATGGATTTTAAGGATGGTGTTCTACACCTTTCGACCTATCCGACTATCAGGTATCATTGCTAGATGGTCACTTTATTTGGTACAAAAATTTATTCCTATACTACAAGCTTAGATTTAGACCTATGAGGTCACACATATTAGAGTTCATGTTCCGATCGGATGGTTCATTAGCAATTTAGAATCATTTTAGGGTTAAATGATCAATATGGTTGATGTTTGACCTAGTGCAAGTGTTGAAGGAGGATCGATTAGCAATTTGATTGCTAATTGGCTTAATTTGATTAAGTCAGTAGGCTGAGATTAAGTCTAATTAAATATGGTTTAATTAGATTTGGTTTGGGCTTGATTGGATCAAGTTTAATTGGCTTATTGGATAACTCAAGTGCAAGAAAGAACTAGTCCTTGTCTAACTAGGACTCTGGTCAACCCAATTTTCTAATTTGATTAGAAAATTAAATTAGAATTAAATCTAATTTAACCTAATTTAATTAAATCCTTAAATTGATTTGGGTCTTATTTAATTGGGTTGGTTTACTCCTATTTTTATTTGGTTAAAAGATCTTGTTTGACCAGGTCAAAATAGGAGTCCTAGTGTGACTAGGACTTCCTATTCCTCGCACTACCAAATCCTCATGCCCTACCCCTTTCTCTTTATGTTTTTATGTGAATAATCTCCATGCCCCAAGCAACCTCATGCCTCCCTTCTCTCTTCCATTTTCTTATATAAAAATTTGTTTGATGACCAAGTCAAAAGAAGAGATTGGTTTTGCTTTAGGATTCTATGAGATAGAATCCTAGTCAACCAAAGGACATCCTTCCTTTCATACTGCCACCTTCCTATTTTCTCTCTCTCTCTCTCTCTCTCACACAGACTTCTTTGGCATTTGTTGCAGCCTCCCTTGCTGGTCCATGGTAGAAAAGTAAGGTGGGGGCATCCAAGAGTTGGGCATCCCAACAACCTGCCATTTGGTGACTTTCCTATTTAGATTTTTTACCAATCTTGGACTCTACATATCTCTTTATTTAAAGAGAATTTTTGATTGAAATTTTTGTGGATTGCAGACATTTGAGAGGTCGCTTTAGTGTATAGAAATCAAAGAAAAAATCATCTGGGTCTAGAGATATTAAAAACACAAATCATGATGTCTAGAAAAAGAACAAAGAAGTAGAAGAGGGTCTTCTTCTAGGGTTTTTGTTTCATATATCTTCCTCCCTTTTTGTGAGCTTTTGAGAGGTGTCTCAGCATCACAAATCTTCTTTCTTTTCTTTTGGTATTTTGGAGTACCTAAGTTTTGAAGAAGAAAGCATCGAATCGACCGTCAAAAAGAGAACAACACAGTGCTAGCATACTGTGCTAATTTCCTACATCAGGATCTCTGATCGTGTTCGTAGGCTCGTGTGGATGACTTCTAGAGGTTGGATGCATGCGTAGCTTGTGACCACATCCTCAAACCTGGATCAGCAAGATAGAACAACTAACTTGCTCAAGTAATAGATTCGATCTGTTATTTTATAGCTGCATTAGATATAATACAGATCTAGGTTGATATGATCAATCTTTCCTTCTCTTTTATGTTTTTAATTTTTTGATTTAATATCATGCCTTGATCATGTAATAGATCTATGATCTAGGTATTTATATGTTTATTTAAATAAATATTTAATTTGATTAAATCATTCACTACCTTATCTTGAAAAAGTATTAAGATCTACCCATAAAATCCTAGATCTGGTTCCTTCATTAGAGTCACTAGAGGGATGAGTAGGAGCTAGGTCATCGAATTCAGTCATAGCTTTGACCCTCCAGTGTCTCGATACTTTTCAACATCCTCATAGGCATTGACGTCCCAGACTTGGAGCAATATGCACATGGAGGAGGTTGTGCAGAGGCTTCTAAGCCAACGACCTTAGAGCTTTCGAGATGTTGTCCATGATACGATCATAAAGATTCTTTGGGATCTACAGTTGTATGACCAACTAGGCTCATTATTTCAGCCACCACATCAGATAATTCTATTAGTAAACTATTTTATTTATTTTAAATTTTTATATTTAGAAGCCTCACACATTTAGGCTTGAGTTGGAGAAGGAGATCTAGGGGCTAAAAATTCAATTTAACCATCCAATTGATGGACCAGGGATGTTTACAATTTTGTATCATCTAATGGAACATGTAGGAAAAATATATTTAAGAATCGAAGAAGTGCATCGAATGATATGCCTTCATATCAAAATTTATTAATAATATTTTATTTTCTTCATTTCAGGATGCTGGGATATTCAGCTCTTGTCTACCAACTGCTAAAAACAAGCATGAGGATGAGGAGGACGATGAGGAGGATTTGCACTAATTTTCTTTTATTTTGATGTATTATACTTATTTATATTGCTTATAAAATTTTAAAATTTATATTTTTAATAAAATATAATTAGTTTTTTATTTGTAATTATCATAATATCTTTGAATTTTAATTATAATAGATGTTAGGAATCATAATTGATTGCAATTTATTAAAATAGATTTTAAAAAATATTATTATAATTTTTTTAAAAAATAAAATTAACTATTACCAATAGCATTAGCAATGGCTAATACTTAATAAAATATTATTATTATTTTTTAAAAAAATAAAATTAACTATTATTGATAGAATTAGAGATGGCTTTAGTTATTGCTAATACTTATTAGTGATAGCATTAGCGGCAAAAAAATCATTATTAATTTTTTTAATTTTTTTTAAATTTAATTTTAAAATAAAAAAATAAATTATGATGAAAATTAGTCATCACAAATATCGTCACTAATATTGAATATTAGTGACAGCTAGCATTTCTATTACTAATAGTGGCAATTAGCACCCAAGATTGTTTTGACCACTAATTAGCGACGATATTCCATCGCTGATGGCAAGATCACCATTAGTGATGGCATTTAGCCATCATTAATAGTTAAAATTCTTATAGTGCAGTGGTGAGACTTGTAGAAAATCTTAATCGGAGGTGGCTCTAGTGGGAATCCTTCGACTCTTAAATCAAAACTCTATTTAATAGAAATGAAGCACGTGCGATGAAAGAATTCTTCTACTTGAGGGTCCCGTTGAGACTCTTATTTATAGATAGGGATCGAAACCATTCATGAGATCACAATCCATGGGTGGTCTTGACTGGATCGGGTGCAATGTGCAATATTCATGGCCGTCATTCATAGGACTAGGTAATTATGATTGCCTTCTCCAAATCATGGTTAGCTAAACAGAACTATCGCCTAATTTAGAAATGGTTTAGAGTTGAATGTGATTGCTAGTTGTAGTCGGGAGTGTCGACAAGTATCTGAGGTGGGATCAATGATTGATAGGAGGGATTTCGATTTAGATTGGTAACCATAAGTCCTAGGCCGAAGATGGGCCATAAGCTAATGATAGATCAAAAATGGATAACGATTGTCTGAAGATATTTGTCACTGAAGGAGTGTCGGCAATTGGTAATGAATACTGAAAACTGATAGCCCAGCGATGAATACTGATGGTAGGTCAGTCATTATCTAAAGGTGTTAGTGATTGATCAATGTCGAGCAATTATTGGCTAGCAATGCCATAGGGGCGGTGATAGTTGTCAAGGATGTCAGAGATCGATGACAGATCGAATGCTGATGATAGGTTGGCAATAGATAATAGTAGTGAAGGTGTTGATCACGGACTCAATTGAGTAGGCTGGAAATCGAGGGGGGATCGGTTAACATCAATGATTGTCCGATTGAGAGTGACCATTGGATATTTTTTAGCAGCAATCTATGGGTAGCAACAAATGCAAGAAGCTAGAGACCAAAGATGGGTCGATGAGGGACACTTTAGAGCATTGCCAAGCTATCGTACGAGACTTCATGTCATCTACAATCCTAGGGTCTTTGGAAAGAACAATTTTACCCCCAACATGTAAGATTGCTTCATGGGACAATAGTTGAGTTGCTTCATTGTAACCTAGATGTTATGGATTCAAAGTATGGAAACAATCTCTATAAATAAAGAAGTAAAATTACAAAAATTTGAAAAGCTCTACCTTGTATAGGTAGGAGCTCATTGGGTTTTATAACAAATTCAGGCTTTCAGGATTTTTCTATATTCAAATCCACATAGTTAGTTTTGCACCTTTTCCTACTGATAGACCTTTTTTATACTCTCTCCCTAATGAGAATAGGAGAAATTAATGTTCACCTTTTTTTATCCTATAGCTACCTCATCTCATGATATCTAACTCTAGATAGAACCTCCAACCTTTTGCTTGCATACCAAGAGATGATACCATCTAATCAATTTTCTGCACAGGTCATAGTGGAAAAGAATTGAAAGAAAAACAAAATTCCTGCCAAACCATCCATGCACACTACACTATATGGTTTTCTATCTAATCCAACCTAAACCAAACCAACTCGCATTAACCCAATTACATGGAGATGATTGTTGCCATAATGCAATAAATTTGACATACAATAAAACATCAACTCTCCCTCAATTGGTTCAAAATGCGTAATTTAAATGAAAAACAACTACCATAAAATGTACAAATAAATTAGATGGTGAAGAAACCTGTAGATATAGCCAGTTACCACTAGCCATGTTGCAGCATTAGAGAAGTTATTGATTTGATGGCATGCTGATAGTATGGCAACTGGTGATTTTTTGAATCTAGATCAGTAAAATATAGTTCTAGAACTCTAACTAATTTGCATTAGCAAGATAGTACAACAAACAAAGTCACCGCTTTACTGACAAACTCAAATAGGTAATACATCGTACAGACAAGCCATATCGGCAAACTGCTGCCCTCATGACCATGTTAGTGCCCAACTTGCCTAAACACTATGATGAAATGAAGTTAGTTTCCAACCATCTTGCGGATAGTAGTTCAAGCAGAGATCGACAGTTCACCACCCTAAAAGACTATTTTTCCAAGACTAGCATTTGAGCACTTTTTATTCTAGGATCGGTTTATCACCAACCTCGCCAATGACCAGTGATAGCATTACCTCAAGGCAAGGTTGGCTAAAGACCGACTTGCCAATGCCATATTGAACATAGTGTCAAGAAGAATCCAGAATTCTACAACTCTGATGCAGCTGTCATGCAACTAGACTATAACTATCTTCCAGCTATGCTACAACTAGTTTTCATATGGGCTAATGATCCATAGCTGCTATTAAGTTGGCGAGTCCATTACAACAAACTAATGGCCTAACAGACTCCAAATGGCCTAAGCTGCCTAAGCGAGTTTTCTCTATGAATAGAAGGATAGGGTATCCCTCCAAAGGTAAGCACGAGATTCACAATGTCGATACTCTACTGAAATCTGCTATCAACTTTCCTACTGAAGGAAGATCAAACCTCTTTCTACTTAAACTCTCTTTTCTTGCCTTTTAGTCTTCCAATTTTACTATCTATTCTTAAGACCTCAGCTAATTTAGGCATTGGAGGGTCCTAAACTAGAGGATACCCCATCAATTCTTGGGACTTTCTTATAGGTTGGTCCATGATCTATGTCAATCTGACCGCAATTGGTTCTCTAGTGTGAGTTCTTTCCAATAATCTAAAGCCTTGCTGTAATAGATTAGCACTACAAGAAGGATAATTTGACCTCAATTTCATCAAAATGGTAAAGAATGAAGGAAAAGTCTAGGATTTCTAGCATAGATTTTGAAACTTTTTCAAAACTATATCAGTGGAAGTAATAAATTAATAATATTAATTTATAAAATATATAAATAAATTCAACATCTAGGATCTAATAATATAATCTATATATACAAATAAACTTAAAATTTAAATAAAATAAAGATATTGATCATATCAACGTCAAACTAAAACTAGATATGATCTAGTGGGAGAAAGAGATCGAATCTCTTTTACCTTTCGTAAGTTGGGATCTTAACTTGCTGATCTAAGGCTGAGAATATTGCTTTAAGACACACACATGTCCAGCCTCTATGAGAAGTTCATACAAAACCTCTATCACAATCTGAAGTCAAGCAATCTAAAAATCAGCATAGTATGCAAGTACTGTGCTGATCCTTCTTCATCGGTCGATCACAATTCTCCTTCCTCAATAACTTGGACCCTCCAAGAATCAGAGAAGATTGGGAGGATTTGGGAGAGAGAAAACTCTTCTAAAATCTCATAAAAATTAGTGGAAGAAGAGATCTAAAAGATCCCTAGAGAAGAACCCTTTCTTCTCTTTTCTTTTTCTCTCACCAGGACACAATAATTTGTGCCTTTACAAAGCCACACACCCACAACCCCTTTGAGCCAAGTCTCCCATGGCTAATAACTCTTTCCCAGGTCTAATTGCCATAGAAAACTTAGACCCTAACTATTTTTAAATAGAGAGATATGAGAGAGTCTCTGTCTAGGTCAAATACCTAGATAGGAATGTCCAAATTGGACAAGATTTGGGGCACCCAACTCTTGGGTGCCTCCTCCAAATTTCTAGGTGTGGACCATCAGGTTTTGGCACACAAAACCTTCCACAAATCCCACAAGAAAAATCAAAATGAAATCTGGTGGTTTGGCATCAAACATAGGGGAGGTATTTTGGTTTTCTCAAACTCTATTAAATAGAGTTTAAATTCAAAACTACTTGCTAGCTTTGACCAAGTCCAAAACCAACTTTCATGCAAGAACTAAAGGGTGCATAGGGGCGTGCATCATCTCCATGGGCATGAGAAAAATCATGCCAAAAATCATGAGAATTGGTGTGGGAAGGGAAGGTAGCACAAGGAGAGAGAGTCCCAATCTAGGTCCCAGTCAGTCTGGGACTCTATGTTTTGACTTGGTCTAACAAACTTTTGAATCCAATTAAATTAAAAGTTATACAACTCAATTAGAGATGATCTTAGTTCAACTAAGAGTTCAATTAAATTAGATTAAATCAAATTTAAATTTGATTTAAATTCTAATCAAATTAGAAAGTAAGTACACTCAAGTCCTAATTAAACAAGAACATGTTCTTTCTTGCAATTGGCTTATCTAATAAACTAATTAGACTCGATCCAATCAAGTCCAAACCAAATTTAATTGAATCTTTTTCAATTAGACTTGGTCTCAGCCCTTTGGCTCAATTAGATTGAGTCAATTAGCAATTCGATTGCTAATTGATCCTCCTGCAAATACTTGCACTAGGTTAAACATCAATCGTATTAAATATTTAATCTTAAAATGATTATTAATCATCGATCAACCATTCATTCAGATTAAAATCTCTAATGTGCATGACCCCATAGGTTTGAACCTAGGTTGGTAGCATCAAAATAAATTTTTATACTAATCGAAGTGACCATCTAGCAATGATATCTGATGGTCGGATAGATCGAATGTGTAAAGTAATACTCTTAGAACCCATATAGATATGACTTTCATATAATTCATCCTCTTGACCTAAACACTCATAAGACAACTTAGGATTTAACTGTCAACCCTGATTAAGTCATACATATTATATTTTAAAATACCAAATCTATCTCATGGATTATCCTAGCCAAGGTTTTGCTAAATTAAAATACAACAATGCATTTTCTCCAAACTCTCAGAGTGGCCAATCCAATCTTGATCACTCACTAACTTTGTAAGTACTTAACTGTGTCCAAAAATCTTTCATCACTAAATTAAAAATTTAGGTAGTTTGACAATAAAGCATAGTGAGTTGCTTGTAAGCCACCATGATGATCTCAGATCTATGGGATACTTATACCCATATCCCATCAAAGCAATTCTCGATAGCAGAATGCTTTGGAGTTGGTCATGTTCAATGATGAAGTATTCCTACGTCTCATCTATATGCCATATCAATGTTCCACACTCCTTGGTTAAAAAGTTAACCAACCTATATGGCACATAATGATCTACACTTGATAAACGTTATTATTTTAGTTAACAACGTATCATTTGATCACGAACAATTTAAGAACTAATCAAAAAATTCTCTCTTTATCGAAACTAAATAGTTCTAAAAATTTTATCATAACATGGAGTTCATTAGAAGATGTAGACTTATGATGAAAAAATGCTAGAATAAGATTTTATTTTTAATAAATTATTTATATTTTATAAAATATCACAACCATCAACAAGCTGATGATTGGCTTTGGGATATATTTTTCAATAACTCCCACTTATCCTAAAGCCACTCGATATAGTATCTAATGCCCATGTTCAACTTATGGTGGTCAAACTCATTTACTGCCTAGGCTTTAGTGAAGGGGTCAACCAGATTCTTCTTTCCATCGATCTTCTAAAGGTCAATGTCATCTTGATCTACGATCTCATGGATCAAGTGATAGTGGCGTAGTATGTGTTTTGTCCATTGGTACACCTTCGATTCCTTCATCTGAGCAATGGCTCCAATGTTGTTAAAGTAGAGCAGGATAAGACCATCTATGGAGGGTGCCACTCCGAGCTCGTTGATGAACTTTCTTTGCCACACAGCTTTCTTTGCAGTATCGAATGCTGTGATGTACTCCACCTAGCAAACTGAGTCTGCCATAGTGTGTTGCTTGGGACTCTTCCAGCAAATAGCTCCATCGTTTAGGATAAAGATACAACCCAACATGCTTTTACTGTCATCATGGTTAAATTGAAAGCTGGAGTCTATAAGTTCCATAAGTTTTAAATTTGACTCACCATAAACGAGCCACTGGTTCTTAGTATTTCTTAAATACTTAAGAATGATTTTCACCATCTTCTAGTATCTCTCC
Source organism: Cocos nucifera (assembly GCA_006176705.1). Classification (NCBI taxonomy): domain Eukaryota; kingdom Viridiplantae; phylum Streptophyta; class Magnoliopsida; order Arecales; family Arecaceae; genus Cocos; species Cocos nucifera. The sequence continues at coordinate 134,426 of QRFJ01001582.1, forward strand.
CATGGATCAAATTGGTATCTACTCACTACTTCTAGTGAGTATGTCACATCTAATCTCGTACATGTCATGACTTATATTATAGATCTTACTACGAAGCATATGAAATTTTACTCATACGTTCTCTCTCTCTCTTCAGGAGTTGTCAGATAATTATTTTTAGAGAGAGAAATTTCATGGCCTATCAAAAGATAGCCCTTCTTAGAATTCTCCTTGTTGAACCTCTTCAGCATAGTTTCTATGTACATGGACTGGCATAACCCAAGCATCCTCTTATATCTATCCTTATAGATCTTCATTTTTAGGATGTAGGATGCTTCACCCAAGTCTTTCATGGAGAATCGAGATGACAGCCAAACTTTTATTCCTTGTAGTGCAAGGATGTCATTTCTAATTAAGAGAATGTCATCCACGTACAAAATAAGAAATATCATTGCTGGACCATTTATCCATTTGTATAAGCAGAGGTCTTCTCTATTCTTAATGAAGCCATATATTTTGATCACCTTATCAAAACACGTGTTCTAACTCCGAGATGCTTACATCAATCCATAAGTGCATCTCTAAAGCTTGCATATCTTAGACTCGTCTATAGATGTAAACCCCTAAGGTTGTATCATATACACCTCTTCGGTCAGCTCTTCATTTATAAAGGCTATCTTCACATCCATTTGCCAGATCTCATGTCTAGATGGGCAACTATCGCAAGCATAATTCAAATAGATTTGAGTATTGCCACAAGGGATAATGTCTCATTATAGTCAATACCATAATATTGACGAACCCTTTGACAATCAGACAGACTTTATAGGCCCCCACCTTTCCATCTGCACCTCTTTTGTTCTTAAAGATCCACTTACATCCAATGAGTTTAACCCTGTTGGTATAGAAAATAGTGCTAATGCTAGAGTTCACTAGAGCAGGAGAAGATGAGGCCACCAACAAGACTTACAAGATAAAGTCCAAATCGAAGGTGGGTGGCTCCGGCAGGACCCTCCAATGGTCAAGTTAGTTTTTCGACCAACAAGAATGGAGTACTCAGGAGAATATAAGTGGAGATGAGAGCTTAGTGCTTAAAGAAGGAAATGTATCTAGAGGATCCCTTATATAGGTAGAGCTTGTAATAGAATAAAAGTGATAGCCATAACAGAATGTCAGTAGGCTGTTCAGACCATGTGAATTTTGTTATGGAGAGTAGGCTATCATTTATCATGATTTGTAGGCAGTTGGAGTTAATTTATTAGAATTTGGATGAGAGATTGGAGACTTCTATGATTGGGGGCAGATTGCTCATACAAAACTCGAGATCGGACTGGCCAAACATGAAAGTTGGCTTCCAAATAGTGGAGGATGGACCAACAGTTAGTTGGATCCTACCATTGCTTCCTTCAATAGCTTTGGAAGTTTGGCTATATTCAAGGTCGATCGGGAGTAGGTATGAATATTCAAGCTGGAGATCAGAGAGAGGGCAGTGGGCTCTTCATTGAGGACTATTAGGGTAGATCCAAGATCAGAAGAAAGAGAGCTCTTTGACCAAAATAAGAAAGATATAAAAAAAATTCTTAAAAATTAATAATTAAACTCTAATAATTTATACCAAAATATTGAAGTTATCGTCTAGCGGCATCTACAATATGGACAGCCCCATCACTTCTGACAAATGTATCTGGGACCTCGATAATAAAAGGTAAGTTTTGTCCTAAAGGAGCACTTTGCATGCATGGTCCAACATCGTAATCAACTTCGGTATCATCAAAAATATGCCTAAGTACCATCCTCACAACAACATCCCATTGAGGCTCTAAGGAATCACTAACGTAGAAGATTTGACTAGCTTGGGAGGCAAGTATATACGGTTCTTCAGTACGGAGATGGCATTGCATGTTAACAAGAGTAAAATCATACTCATCAGTCTTCATCCTAGACTGTGATAAGGTATCAAACCAATCATACTTCATCAACGTGATCCTTTCTTTAGAATAATAGTCCAAGATGACTATCTTCTCCACCACGTCATAATAGTTCAAATCCTCCGTACAAGGCTGTGAATCCCTCGAGCTAGCATAACACCCAATGGTGGCGCTTAACATGATGCCACTATTTTGTATTGCCATATTTATGGATCTGCTATAAATATTAAACCTATAGCCATTAATGATGAGCTATTTATACTCACGCACGATATGATTAGGTTCCATTGAAAGAGAATGCACTTCAGGGGTCACATCACTGAGCGGCAATCTCCACACTTAATTAACGAGATGACATCTAATTAGTAAACATGTTCTAATAAGTTATACCAGGCAAGAATATATAATCACTTACATGATCTTTGAATCATTTAGAAAATTTGTTGCTATGCATTTTCTCTTTCTCCCGCATACTTAGAGCATCATATTTTACTCTTATGACCTCCTTGTATTTGCTGCATGCATAAAGAACAAACTTAGGTATAATTGGATATTTTTTTTAATTATTATAAAATAAATAATACTAAGTGACTTATCTTATGTATGGCTCAATGACATCATAGTTGAAGAGCACGTAGCGGTGTGCCTTATTTCTTTCCTCAATACTCAAATCAGTGAGGCAGTATGAAGTGGAAAGTCTATCTAGCTATGGAATGGACTCAAATGCAGGCTCAATTGGCTCATACTAATCATCCTAATTCCTCATTGGTCGATTATGATGTTTCTCAAGCTTGTTTAAGTACATGGTACAAAAATCCATACACTCTTGACTCAAATAATCTTCTGCTATAGATCCCTCCGAACGATTCATATTTCTTACATAAGATTTTAGAGTTTGAATATTTCTCTTAGTAGGATACATCCATCGGCAGAACACTAAGCCTCCAAGTGTAACTTCCCCCACAAGGTGCACGGTGAGATGCATCATAATCATGAAAAATGATGGTGGAAATGTCTTCTCTAGATTACATAATATAGTCACCGCCCTTGCCTTTATTTCCTTCACATCTTTCTTAAGCAACCTTTTTGCACAAATATCTCTGTAAAAATTGCAAAGACGAATAACCGTCATTCTAACATTTTTTGACAACACGAGGTGAATAGCTATTGGGATCAATTCCTACATCAGTATATGATAATCATGAGTCTTCAATTCTCCAAGTTTGACATTCTTACTATTCACACACTTTGATATGTTGCTTGAGTATCCATCTGGGACCTTTATTTTCTCCAACACATGAAGAAATATAGATTGTTCAGAGGCATTCATAACATAGCATGCATGAGAAAGCCTCCACTGTTCTCCCCCTATCAGCTTTAGATGGAGTAATCTTCTAATACTCCATTATTTCAAGTCAAGTTGGGAATTCAAATCATTCTTGCTCTTACCCTTGATATTCAAGATTGTTGCCAAAAGGAGCTCGCACACATTCTTTTCAATATGTATTACATCTAAGCAGTGGTGCAATAAGTTTGTCTCCCAATATAGCAAGTCAAATAAGATGCTCTTTTCCTCCAATTAAAGTGTTTGTCATCTTCCTTTGATCAACGCTTTCCTTTTTAATCACCAATCGGATCACCTTTTCCAAATTCAACACTGAGACCATCAAACTCTCTAAGTACTTCACTTTCAGACATCCAGCTTGGCACCTCACCTTCTTCAACAGTTCCATCGAAGGAGCGTGCATCCCTTCTGTATGAATGTTTTTGACGGAGGAAATGTTGATGCCCTATATAGCCAAAGCTCGTTCGATGTGTCAACCTTCTAGGTTGGGTGTTTCTTCCATAGATCGGGCATGCTAGCTCACCTTTGGTGCTCCAACCCGACATTAGGGCATAGGTTGGAAAGTCATTTATTGTCCACAAAAGTATTGCGCACATGGAGAATGACTCATTTAGTAAAGCATCAAAAGTTAGAATACCTTGAATGCTCCATAACTATTTTAGCTCGATAATAACAGGCTGCAAATAAACATCAATGTCATTACCTACCTCCATCGGTCCAGGGATGAGTACTGCCATGAAAGCTAAGAATTTTTTCATACACATCCATTGTGGGAGGTTGTAAACATGAATAAATACTGGCCATACACTATGGGCAGTATTCATATATTTGAATGGGTTGAAACCATCGCACGACAAGCCCGACCTCACATTACGTATCTCATGTCCGAAGTCAAGATGTAATTCTTTAAACTTCTACCATGCCTCTCCATTGATTGGATGCCTCAATGCATTATCTTTTGTTTGGTCCTCTTCATGCCATCTCATGTCCTTCAATGTTCTTGCTAACATAAATAGATTTTGTAGTCTCAGAATCAAAGAAAGTGCCACATCAACTTTTGAGGTACACGAGTCGATGTATCATCTTTATTCGATTTTCATCTTAATACACCGCACCTCGTGTACTCGTTGTGGTTGACATCCCCCTCCCAATAGAGCATGCAATCATTGGGACATGCATGTATCTTGGTATAAGTAAAGCCTAGCTATTCAATAATCTTTGATGCCTCATAATTATTCTTTGAAATTCATACATCATCTAGAAGAATGTCCTCCAAAAGCTCTAGTACATAGTTCACTCTATTATTACTGAACCCGTTGGAACATTTCACACGATACAATTGGATTAAGAACTCAAGCTTCACCATCTTTTCATATTTGGGATACAATGGAACATTAGCATACTTCATCAACTTGCGAACCTTCTCCATATCCTCACTATTTGTCATTCGATCAATCACAGGATCAGACATGGACGTAGATGCACCATCATTATGGCCAACAAATGAAAAAATATCATGAACCATTTGTTCCACTCCTACTTCAGGTTGATGGCCTCCTTGCGGCCTGCCCTCACCATGTTGGTTCTAACAAATTTCATAACTAACTTTAAAGCCATAAATAGTGAGATGATCATTGACATCCTGACAAGGTAGCCATGGCCCATCTATATACTTTTTGTAAGGATATTGGATCAGTCCATGGTCCCCAAATTTCTCTATTGCATAATCAAGAAATTTTTAAAATCCATCCTCATATTCTAGTGAGAGCCTACTAAACTTCATTCACTCCTTATCCATTTTAAAAATGATGATACTACAAGTAAATCATGTGTGAAACTTAGATAAAATATCATTTTCAGATATGCAATAAATGCTTTCTATCACCAACTAATAGAAAAAGATAGGTCCTATCTCATTCAAAAATTGCATTAATTCTATAAGTTCATTACAGTAATCAAATGATATGCAACAGAGATCGAATGAAATTTTGGCAGCATTTTTTCTCAGTTCTCTCGTGTAGGGAGAACAAAAGAAAAATACTATCCAAAATTTTATTCAAAATTCTTAGTATACCGTTTGATTATTGTAATTACCTATAGAATTATTAGTAATTTTTAAACTATCCATATTGGACAATCAATTGATCATTATACATAATTCTCTAATCCATATAATTACATATAATTATACGAATGTCGGAGATTATGTATACTAATCAATTGATGGGTCTATCATTATGAAATGCAATAAACAAAAGCAACAAGATATAAACATTTAGAAAATATTATGTAATAAATTTTACAACATGAATTACATTCATAAATAAATAAAGATGAGCAATAGTCGTAAATCCGATCTCTTGCGCAAACCTTGGTGTTAATCCAAAAATCTGAAAGAAGAACAAAATAGATGATGGTGGCATTTTAGGGCTTAAAGTTGGAATCTTAGAGAGACATCAAATTCTATTCGCTGAGAAGCCAAGCTGGCTCCATGCCTGAGATAGCTGGCTTTATGCCTGAGACATCCGGCTCGGGTCCTCCCCCAGCTAGCTCGATCATGGCCCAAGTCAGCTCGACTGTATGCCATCCCCTCGATCACTCCCTCTCTCGATCTCTCTTGCTAGCGATGGTGGCGAGGCCAAACCCCTCTCTCCTAGCTTTTTCATCTCTCGATCTTCCTCTCTCCCTCTCTCGATCTTCCTTGTCGGTGAGGTCGAACCCTATCCCTCCCTCTCTCACTCTCTCGATCTCCCTTGCTGGCAAGGCCGGATCCCATCCCTTTCAGTGATGTCAGCAAGGCTGGACCCCATCCCTCCCTCTCTCGCTCTCTTGATATCCCACTCTCCCTCTCTCGATCTCCCTCTTCGGTGAGACTGGACCCCCTCTCTCCCAATGATGGCAGCGAGGTCGGACCCCTCCATTCCTCTCTCCCTTTCTCGATCTCCCTTGTCGGCAATGGCAGCGAGGTTGGACCGCCTCCCTCCCTTCCACTCTCGATCTTCCTTATCAACGGTCGGTGAGCGACTTGCCCTCCCTTTCTTAATCTGTCGGTCTCCCTCTTAGTCTCTCCATTTCTTAGTTTTGGATTGCAAAATTGGGTCTAACCTTTCGGGATCCATTAGGATCCGGGTCTGGTACTTCAAGTATAGATCCATCGGATATTCAAGTTCGAATCCGATATCAGTAATAAAAATTGGGTTTGGATCTGAATATCTAGATTTCAATCCGAATCTAACTCATTGATAGATCTAGTCTACAGCCGCCAATATGGCACAGCCCAAGGCTACCGCCATGGCACGACCCAAAAACTACAGCATGCAGATAATTATAATATTTATAATAAATATTTATAATATTTATTATAAATATTTTATAAATTATTATAAATATACATGATTAATAAATAATACTATAAAATTAAAAAAAATTATACTTGTGGCTATAGAGAGCGGGTCTCATCAAAAGCTCCGAGTATAGCCGACGATGATGCTAGAGAAGGATGATAGCACTAGAGATAACCTAAAAAATAAAAGCAAAAATAGTAAGATAGAGAAGAAGAGAGAAAGAGGAAAGAGAGAGCAGGGATGATCGAGGATGGGGAGCCAGGGGGAGGGGGCATAGTGACGAGGAAGGTCCAGGAGGCATAGTGACGGAGGGGTTGGCGACCAGGAGGGGGAGTGTGGGGGGGGCAGGGGGTGGCAACCGGGATGGAGACTGGGGTGGGGGTGGCAAGGTGGCAGGAGGGGCGGTTGGGATTGGGGGGAAGGAGGGGTTGCCAAGGGGAGGTCGGGTGGGGGGCCGTGTGGGTTGGCGGGGAGGGACGGTCGAAAGATGGAGGGCTAGGGGATGGCAGGGAGTGGCAGCTGGAGATGGGGGAAGGAGGGGTGGCCGGAGTAGGGCGGGGACTGGGGGGCTGGAGGGTGGTGGGAGGAGCGACGAGATAGGAGGGAAGAGGGGCATGGGGGAGGTTGGGGTGCCGGATGGTGGGTGGTGATGGTAGGAAGGGCAGTCGGGGATGGGGGCAGAGAGCGAAGGAAGGAGGGGCAGCACCAGTCGAGGGGGAAGGAGGGGTGGCGTCGGTCAGGCGGGGAAGAAGCCTCACCGACGATGGAGAGGAGGGGGAGAGACAAAGAGAGATCGAGCACGCACGAAAGGAAAGCAGAAAAAATTTAAAAATTTCTAACCTAACCTATGGTAACGATTATCGAACCACTGCCATAAATCTATAATAATGGTTATCCAAAATGGTTGCTATAGATCTATGGCAATGGTTCTATAACCGCTGCTGTAGGTCTATAATAACAATTTTTTATAACCGCTGCCATAGATTGAAAATAATTTTATTCTTATTTTTTTCTAAATATTATATAATTTTAAAATTTAATATCCATGTTCATCATTTATTATCTAAATAATTATCATTAGAGTGTCATCGTAAAAGATCGCCTCAATCCGATGGCCCTAGCTTCATCGATCAGAAAAATTTAATTTCAATGATCACGAACGATGATGCGATGATCTGATAGATCGAGACCTCCGATGGATTAAAAAATTTGCTATAATGATCTTGATGATGTTTGTAACAGACAATCAAAGTTTCACTTTAATCGAATATGGTTATCATGATCAATTTAGTATGGAATGATTTCGATCGTTAAATTAAAAACAAGTGATCAAAGGGTTAAACGACATTCGATTATGAGATAATTTTTTAGTTAAATGATCTTTTTATAATTTTAAATATTTTATATGGTGATAATAGTAAAATTTAAATTATTTTCATATAAACTATTCATGTTAAGTAGATATTGCAAAAGCACGAGCATAATAATTGGTGAAGTTTCAGAATGGTTATCAAGAGATGTATAGTTTTAGATCGTTCTTCATCTCACGAGTTGAATTTTATAATCACCACCATAAAAAATGATTAAAGTTATAGCCAAGATCATTTATAACAAAAATTATCTCATAATCGAACATCATTTGGTCCTTTGATCACTCATTTATCATTTAACGGTCGAAACTAACCTATACTAAATTGACTAAGATAACGATATTCGATTGAAGTAAAATTTTGATAGTACACTACAAACATTACTGAGATCATTATTGTAGATTTTTGAATCCATCGAAGGTCTTCATCTATCAGATCATTGCATCATCATTCGTGGTTGTCGAAATCAAATTTTTTTTATCGACAAAGCTAGGGCCATCGGATCGAGGCAATGTTTTGCAATGATACTCTAATGATAATTATTTAGATAATAAATGATGAAGATAAACATTAAATTTTAAAATTATATAATATTTAAAAATATATATATGACAGTGATTATAATTAATTGCTGCCATAAATTAGCTTATAGTAGTGGTTCCTACTAACCACTGCTATAGGTCCAACTTGTGGTACTGGTTTTACTAACCGCTACCACAGGTCCAATTTATAGCAGCGGTTATAATGAGCTGCTGCTATAGATCGACCTATGGCAGCGATTTTTTGTAACCACTGCTATAGGTCCGACCTACGGTAGTGGTTTTCGTTAACCATTGTTATATGTCAGATCTGTAGTAGCGGTTACAAAAACCACTGTCATAGATCCAACCTATAGTAGTGGTTAACAAAAATCGCTGTCATAAGATCTATGGCAGTGATTTCAAAAATTGCTACCATAGTATGCATTGCCATAGACCATTTTTATAGTAGTAAAAATTAGTATTAAATTATTAAATTATTATTATTATTTAGTTTATTAATCATAAAAATTCTATCTTTCTTAAATAAACTTCTAAGTTATGATGAAGTCTTTAGAACCACACTTAATTGATAAAGAAGGATTTATTGGATGGTTCTTAAATTGTTCATGACCAAATATGTCATATGCATTGGCTATCCCCATAACCAAGTGATGTAGAGATACTGGTATGGCATGTAGGTAGGATGTAGAAGTATATTTATACTGAACATGACCAATATAGTACTCTACTATCAACAATAGCTAGCTAAGACTAATGGGTATAAGTGTTCCTTCGATTTAAGATCACCATGGCGACTTGCTAGCAACTCACTATATTTTGGTACCAAACTCCTTTATTTCTAATATAGCAAAAAAAAATTTTGGGTACAGTCAAGTACTTGTAGGGTCAGTGTGTGAGTTAAGATAGGATTGACCACTCCTGATTAACTTTAGAAAGCGAATATCTTGTTATATTTTAGTTTAGCAAAACCTAGGTCTAGGTAATCCTCTTGAGGAGTCACAAGATTTGCAAAATTTTAAAACATAATATAGATGACTTGTATGAGTGTTGATAGCTAACTCAAAGTTATACTGAGTATTATTGATCAAAGAGATGAATTATATAATAACCATAGGCCAGGATTTTAAGAATGTTGCATTGCATACATTCACCATATCTGAATATCGGATACCATTATTAGATAGTTATTTCAATTGGTATAGAAATTGGTTCCTATGCTACCGACTTAGATTTGAACCTATAGAGGCATACACATAAGGGATTATTACCTAATCGGATAGTTGATCGATGATTGAGAATCATTAGTGATCGAATCATCAATGCGATTGATGATCGATTAAGTGCAAGTGTTGTAGGAGGATTGTTTAGTAATTAAATTGCTAATTGGCTCAATTTGATTGAGCAATTGAGCTGAGATCGAGTTTAATTGAATTAGATTCAACTAGAATTGAATTGGACTTAATTAGGTTAAGTTCAATTGGTTTATTGGATAAGCCAGTTGCAAGGAAGAATAAGTCTCTATTCAATTAGGATTTAAGTTCACCTAATTTTTAATTTAATTAAAAATTAAATTAAATTTAAATTTAGTTTAGTTTGATTTAATTGAGCTCTTAGTTGGACTAGAATCATTCTAAATTAGGTTGCATTAATTTTAATTTAAATGAGATTTAAATCAGATTTGATTTAGTCTAAATAGGAGAGTCCTAGTCAATAGGAGAGTCCTAGTCGGACTAGGCACCTAATCCCTTGTGCCTAAGGAGAAGCCCATGCCATATGATTTTTTCCACCCTCCCCTTGGCTTGTGCATGAGTTTTCTCATGCCTAATATGGATTCCACACCCACTATTTGATGCTTTTGGAATTTGGTTAGAATTGGTCATAGATGGGAAGTTGTTTTTTCTTAGGACTCTAATTAGTTAGAGTTTTAAATGCCTAATATGTTATAGATCCTTGACTACTTATCGTTAAAGTAACAAATAAAAATTAGTCTCAATTTTAATATTTAGAATAGTGGTGAGTTGGGTATCGATTTCCTCGAGGATTGAAGGCTATATTACATTCAATTTGAATTAAAAATAAAATTTTTAATTTAGTTTTAAAGTATGAATTTAAATAAGTAGATTAAAGAGAGCAAATTAAGAGTTTAGCAAATTAAAATAAAAATAAAAATAAAGAAAAAACTTAATTAATAAAGACTTTTGAATTAATGAGAATTATTCTGGAACTTTGAATCCATTTTCAGCATGGTTGTGATAATTCCTTTTAAAGCAAAAAATTATTAATTTTAAGAATTTGGTTATGATTATAATTTATTTTTTTAGAGCATGAATTATATCTTTTGATAATGATCCATACCTATGAAATCAAAAATTATTCAATACTTTAATTTTTAAAAATTAATAACATAATTTTTATTGATTATTTTTAAAATAAACAATTAAATTAAGTACGAACTATATCTGCTAATCATAATCCATCCTAATGAATATAATTTATTTAGATCTTAAATCAATACATAGCATATCAAGTAATCAGGTTCCCATGCATAAAAAGATAAATTTTATTAAAAATCGAGCAAGAGAAAATGTTTGCATAAAAAGTAATTACAAAAGATGAAGAAAAAAAAATTACAACCTATGATTGAAGATTTCATCTACTCTTCCAGAATGAAGCTCCTTAACCATGCATGGTTGACGATCTGCTCGCTCCTGATATCTTCAGAGCTCCTTTGATTGAAGATTGAAAAAAAAAAGGGAGAAGAGAGAGAAAGAGAGAACAAAAACTATTTTTTTCTTTATTTTTGGCTTAGAAGACTTGATCTTAGGCTATGGGAGTAAGAGTGTTTAAATAGAGGAGGAAACATGATTTTCAGAGCTATTTTCAGAGTCAAAATCCGAGTCTGGATCGATTTCAAACATCCTGATAAATTCTGGCCATTAATCTATGATCAAATGGTCCAAAACCCATAGTCCAAAACCCATCAAAAATCAGCTGCAAACCCTCTAATCAATTCCTGGATTTAATTCTGGCCATCGAATCTTTGTCTGGATGAATTTCCGCTGTTGGATCGCACTCAGATGATGCCTATAATCTTATCAAAGTTGGAATAAATATCTATCGTTGGATCTCCACCGACTTCAATGACCACCATCTGATCATGCAAAACTATAGCCATAGACTGCCATGGACTGAGTACGATGAAGACCGCAGTCAATCAGAAGCTAGCGCGCTAGATAAAAAGACCAAAATGCCCCTACATGCCATGATAAAAATGCTGTAGACCTCTTAGCGCTTCAAGTCCACCATGCGGCGCATGCCAATTGGCCGCGCCTACTGAGTTAGGCAGTCTGCGCCTATTCCATAGACCAACCAATCGGTCCATCATGCACTGGCCTATTTTTTTCTTTTATTTAAATTTGTAGGCTTTATAATTTTTTCATTTTAGCTTCGATTTGAGTGAAATTTATTCCATTGGAATCTATAAATTAAGTTCTTCATTTTGGTTGCCTTCTTTCCTACAAAACACTAATAAAAATATCAATTTATTTTAAATAAATATTAATTAAATTTAATTTAATGCTATTATGTAGTAATTTATGATAATTATCATACCCTCCAACTTGAGTTTTACTCACCCTCAAGTAAAAAAAAAAAAAAAGAAGTATGTACCAACTCGATAAGATGTGAAAGTTTCTTTAGGTCACCTTAAAGTTAGTTGATACCTAGTTAGAGATTTAAGAAATACATCATCAAATTATTAATTCTATCCCAAATAGTGGTTAAGTGAAGAACATAAAATTTAGAGCTTTCTTTTGATCAATTCTCCATCTTTATTCTTTAAATCCTCTATCTTTAGTATAGACTAAAGTATTTTTTAATAATAATATAGCTAGTGTAATGTTTTAACCTCTTAAACTTTCTATCTGATCCTTATAGCGAGCTTTGAATCAATGACTTTCAAATCAATTGACTTTAGTATATTAGGTGTAGAACACCCTTCGGGCTTACTAACTCGAGTCAAATAGGCTATAAGTTAAAACTAACTATATAACAAGCTTTTTCACATTGCTCATTTTTTGACGTGAATAACATTGTTTACTTAGGTAACGAGACTAGATTTTTCAGTAAAATAATAATATTTAGAAATTATTTTTTATTCTTTTTTTAAATTTTTTTCTTTATTTTTTTATATTATTTTTTTACTCATACCCATATAAAGTATATTCTTCATTGAATATAGGATGAAAGAAGATTTTAGAATCACTCAAAAATTTATCTACTCTAGACCTGACTATTTATTAAATTTTTTTAATAATTAAATCCTTAGTATTTCAAAATTTCTTTAGACCATTAATTAATTATTAATTAAAATATCTAAAAAATTTTAAATCGATATGAAATTAGGTACATAAGACTAATTATCACTATATTCGAGGACTTAAAATATTTTTTACTTTTTTATGTATCCTTCCCTTTCAACTTAATTTTCATTATCCTTAATGGAGGAAAGAAAATTAGAGTATGATAAATGATAAGAAAATAACAAGAAAAGAGTTCACTTGACTTAATATATTCTCGGCTTGGTTTGGATTTTAATTATTCTTCATTCAACAAGGGTTTGTAGTTCTCCCTCTAATTTATTTCTGAAAGAAAGATAAACTAAAAAAAAAAAATATGTTAAATACAAAAACCTAGGTTGCCTCCCAGTAAGCATTAAATTTAACATCTTCAGTCGGACTTGTCCAAATATTAATCCAAGTAAAAAGTTTCATAAAGAACCATAGCTTCTTCATTAGTGTTAGTGGAAAGTTTCAAGAATGGTTTCAATCATTGTCCATTAACTTTAAAAGTAACATCATTACTTGAATTTTCAATCTCTATGGCCCCGTGCGAGAAGACTTCCTTAACAATATACGGTCCAATCCATCGAGATCTTAATTTATCCAAAAATAGCTGTAGCCTAGAATTATATAGAAGAACTTTTTATCTAGGTATGAAAGATTTTCTATTAATTACTTGGTCGTGAAAAGTTTTAGTTCTTTCTTTATAAATTTTGACATTTTCATAAGCTTCATTTCTAATTTTCCTCAAGTTTATTAATTTTTAATTTTCTCAGATCACCGACTGCATCCAAGTTCATATTTAGATGTTTAATGGCCCACATTACCCTATGTTCCAATTCTATTGGCAAGTGACTTGCTTTACCAAATACAAGCCTATATGGAGACATTCCTAAGTTAGTCTTGAAAGTTGTGCGGTATAACTAGAGTGCATCTATTAGTTTTAAGGATTAATATTTTCTATTGGTACTTACTATCTTTTCTAAAATCAGCTTAATTTGGTGATTAGAAACTTCAACTTGCCCACTTGTTTGCAGATGATAGGGTGTAGCCAGCTTATGGATAATGTTATACTTCTTCATCAGTGATGCAAAGGATCGATTGCAGAAGTATGTTCCGCGATCACTAATAATAGCTCTAAGAGCACCAAATCGAGATAGAATATTTTCTTTAAGAAATTTGATAACAATCTTACTATCATTGGTCTTGCATGGTACTATCTCTATCCACTTGGATACGTAATCAATGGCTACTAAGATGTATTCATTTCTAAAAGATTTTAGAAATGATCCCATGAAGTCTATTCGCTATACATCAAAAATTTCTATAACTAAAATTGGATTCATAGGCATCATATCTTTCTTTGTAATCCGACCTATTTATTGTTACCTAACACAACTTTTACAGTATCCATGGGCATCTCTAAAAAGGTTAGGCCAATAGAATCCAAATTGGAGCACTTAAGCTGCAGCCTTTTTAGCTCCAAAATGACTACCACAAGCTTGGTCATGGCAAAAAGATAAAATGCTCCTAACATCATTCTCAGGGATACATCATCTTATAATTTGATTAGAATATTGTTTGAATAAATATGGATCATCCCAAAAAAAATACTTTACTTAAGAGAAAAATTAGTTCTTGTCCTAAGTTGTCCAGTGCATAGGAATTTGGCCGATAACTAAGAGATTTACTATGTCAGCATTCCATGGTTCTAATGTTACTGACAATAATTGTTCATCAGGAAAGGACTCATTAATAGGTATATCCTCAATTGGTATGATTGCTAAATAAGATAAATGATTTGCCACTATATTTTCTATACCTTTCTTTTCTCTAATCTCTAGGTCAAATTCTTGCAAAAGTACAATCCATCTAATTAGGCGTGCCTTAGCATCTTTCTTTGAGAGAAGGTGCCTAATAGTTGAGCGATCAGTATAGATAATTACATGAGAACCCACTAAGTAGGACCTAAATTTCTTTAAAGTAAATACCATAGCTAAAAATTTCTTTTCAGAAGTTGAATAATTAAGTTATGCTTCATTTAAGATGCTGCTAACATAATAGATCACTCAAGATAGCTTATCTATCTTTTGACCTAGAATAGCTCCTCTGGCATGATCAGATACATTGCAAATGAGCTCAAAAGTTGAGTCCATATAGGTGGATGAATAATTAGGGCCAAGGTTGATTCTTTCTTTACTCTTTCAAAGGACTCAAGATATTCAGGGGTGAAGCCAAATTTGTCAACTTTGGCTAATAGGTTAGTTAATGGTTGAGCCACTTTGCTAAAATTCTTGATAAATCGTCTATAGAAACTAGCATGTCCAAGAAAAGAGTGAATTTCTTTTACTGATCTAGGTGGTGGAAGGTTTTTAATTAAATCTACCTTGGCTTTATCCACTTCAATACCTTGTTTTAAAATTACATGACCAAGGACTATGCCCTTCTTAACCATAAACTGGCATTTTTCTCAATTTAACGCTAGATGTTTCTCCTTACATCTTTCTAAAACTAATCTGAGATGATATAGACATTCAAAGAAGGTAGATCCAACAATCAAAAAATCATCCATAAAAATTTCAAGAAATCTTTCAACTATGTCTGAAAAAATGCTAGTCATGCACCTTCGAAAAGTAGCTGGTGCATTACATAATCTAAAGAACAAGTATCTGTAAGCAAAGATTCCATATGGATAAGTAAAGATAGTCTTTTCTTGATCCTCAAGCGCTATAGGAACCTGGTTATATCCTGAATATCACTATAACTAAATCTATTTTTTGCGATGTAATATTTTTATTGCAAATAATAAATTTCCATTGCTAATAATTATTAGTGATGAATATTTCGTCGCTAATTTTTCATCGCAAAAAATGGAGTTGTAGATAATAATTAGCAATGAAAAGTAAATTTTCATTGCTAATAAATTTTTTTTATGATGAATTATTTTTATCAATTTTTTTTTATTCATTAAATAATTTGCGATGAAAATTTTTGCGATAGAAAGCAAAATTTTTCATCATAAATAAATATTTTTTGATGAATAATTTTCATCATAAATAAAAAATTATTTGCGATGGAACACTTTTTATCATAAATAAAAACTTATTTATGATGAAAAAATTCATCGCAAATAAATTTATTTTCGATGAAAAATTTCCATCATACATAATAAAGTTATTTATGATGAAAGATTTTCATCACAAATAATTATGTCATAAATTATTTTTTAAAAATAATTATAAATAAATATATTTTATATTTTTAATATTTATATTTATAATTTATAAAATTAAAATAAAAAATTCATAAATAACTTTCATCATTTCATCCATAATAAATTTTACATAATAAATTTCATCATTTCATTATATAAAAAGGTATTTCATTATAGAAAATATTTTTTGGTAAATAAATATAAAAGATCAAAAATAAAGATAAAAATAAGGGAAAATAGGCCATCGACCATCAAGCATCGATAATATCTGGAGAAGGGGAATAGGCTGAAGGAGGGGAGCACTCAGAGAATCTCGGACCGGCCTGCTACTGCCTTATCAGCCACATCATTTGCTCCATCTGCACCATCCGCTCTATCATCTGCGACTGGAATAGCTGGTACTCATCAATGCATGTATCCAACTCAGCAGCTCGCTGCCGATCCTTAGCAGCTTGTCTTTGTATCTCTGCTAGTCGGGCATCGCAAGCAGCATGGATGCCAGCCTTGGATGAGCATGAAGATGTAGGAGCTCTGATTCCATGCCCTAGCCCCCTAACCTAATAGGATCTCATATCAAGCACTTGATCATAGATCTCATCATCTATGGGTGCAGTCAAGCCCTTTGGGATAGACTGAGATCTAATGTCTATCATACGATCTTGAAAATTAATATTATAGCTATTCTAAGTTTGTACTGAAAATCAAAATACTAATGAAACAATAGTTGGAAAAACTTACGTAAAGCTCCTGGTGAAAGGTATATGCCCTCAAGCCAATCAAAAATTTATTTATTTTTGGACTACTCTTTGTCTTCCAAACTCATGTAATAACATTTTAAAATAAATAAAGGCATTATTTGATCATATGCAGTATCTTATTGTTTATTTAAGATTATGATGAACCTCATAAATTAAGGCTATGGTTTTAGGATTATGATGAGATCATACCAGTGAGACCTAAAATCTTAAAACCCTAATTTAAATATTTCTAGTTGATGGAACATTGAGTTGGGGATCAATGTTTTTGGTATGACTAGCACATCTTTTGTATGCTCAATGAAGAGGGTGATTGATCTCTCAATCACTTATGTATGATATTAATACAAGGATGTGGGTGCTCATTAGAGAATGAGTTCACTGAATTAATCCAAGTTGAGAATATCTAATGGAGTCTTATCTACATGTCAATAGATGGTTCTCATAGTGAAATTATGCATGTAATCCTTTGACCTGAAACTACCATAGAATCTTATATATATGAATCCATATTTTGGTTCATACTCATTCATGACTCAGTCACGTACAGGATGATCTGGATATGGTAGATTATATATGAAGGTTGTGAGTAGGTTAACATGGAATCGATCACTCCTAGCAAGAAGAAATCACATCCTGCCTGCTTCAAACAAATGATGATTCAGGAAGACTTTGATCAAAGCATGATGAAAATTAAAAATGGTTTCTAATATTTCATTAAATGAATCATCATTATAAGATTAAAAGAGAAATGAATATGATATTAGGTTTGACATATTTTCATACCTAGAGTCATATTTAGGATGCAGGATGATCGAAGGATCTAGTTGCATGATAACTTTCCATTGAAGGATATTTTTGGTATTTTGGTCAAAATTTCATATCTTTCGGGAAGTCATGATATGTTGCTAGATGTCAATCATGTCTTATGGGTTTGATCAAATTAAAATTTTAATTTGATAATTAAATTAGAAAGTGTTCTAATTGGTCGAACTGAGTAGGCTAGTTTTGACCTAAATCGATTTAGTTGAGTTCTAACCTAATTAGGTCAAATCATACCCAAACCCACTACTGGCTAGATGTAGAACCCAATAGGTCACACATAAAGAAAATTGGTTAAGAATCTAATTGGATTAGACCACGTTTTCAAGATGAATATGCTAGCACATGTAGCAAACCCTAGCACCCAGATTCGAATTGGATTCGAATCGGCTTCTAATTTGGGCTAATTAAGGATCAATTTGAGCCAAATTGGATTTGGTCTTGAATTGGATTAACCTATACTGATTGGGCTTCAGTTGGGGCATCGCATACCAGAATCCCACATGCCAGAGAGTCTCTCTCTTGCGCGTGGGATGTCTTTCATGCGAAAAGAGTTTTTGGCGCATGGGATTAAGTTGGCACCTACCTTCTTTGACTTTTCCTATTTTTTATATCACATAAATTTTTCAAATAGGGATGGACATCAGATATGGAGCGTAAAAGAGTTTTTTTGTAGGTTAAAAACTCCGTTATCTATTTGCATAAGAAGGGACTCTTTATCGCCCAGGACTCCTTGCCGCCCACTCTTCCTTGGCACCTCTTGGACCAAGTCAAAGTCCCTTGGGACTTTGACTATTCAAAGATCATCTCCACGCCATTTTTGCTGAATGGGCATTCCTCATCGAGGCCATTGGATGGCCTTGTTATCAGATTTAATGGTTGTGTATGATGAAACCAAAAATGAAAGCTTGCGACTCTTCGTAAATAACTTACGTAGAATTAGTCCAAGAGTCCTACTTTAAGGCACCTCCTGGACTAAGTCTACATGTCATTATTATTTGATAAGGCATGAGATAGGCTGAAGGGACATGAGATAATAATATGGAAAGGGTGCGAGAAAATGTGTTGGCACCCCTACGTACATTATAAATAAGGGTGCGCACCAAGAGTCCGAGGGTTATGAAATTATCTTTCTTTCTTACAAGTATTTTCTTAATATATTTTTTTTTTCTTTCCTTCTCTTGTTCAGACCTTGTCTTTATAAGGATAAAAAGTCATTTTAAAATAAAGAGATTAGGAAGAAAAATTAAGAAGACAAGAAAAAAGAAAGATAGGTAAGGAGAGACAAGAAAGGTGACATAAAGGCTAAGGAAGGTCTTGCCCTTTTAACTAAAATTCTTATTATTAAAATTTTAATTATATATAAATAGAGGTGCTGGTGTCTTGATCAAATCTTTATGTGGATCAATGTTGGAGGGTGAACACGTGGGCAGCTGGTGGAACCCCTGACGGACTGCTACCGACAATTAGGGATAATTCAGGATTTAGCGATAAGAGATATGTTCTAATACTTTCTTTTATATTATAAATGCATGATATATGATTTAATTGCTAATAAGGTGATCTAGGGTTCGGGTTTGATTTGTATGATTTCATAATTTTGCTTTGAAATCCATGCTTCTGCCCTGTACACCAATCCTATCAGTGGTATCAGAGCAAGGCTTATTAGGTTAAATCATATAATGCTTTGCTTATAAAATAATGGTATAAATAAAAAATATGATATAATTTTTTTATTTATATGTTATTTATATGATGAGATCATATTTTTATTTATCATAATGAGATTATGATGTATATATTATTCTGTAAAGGTTGCCCTGACATAGTGAAAAGTATTCACTATGTAATGATGGTTGTCCTAGAATAATTATATATGTTAATATATATATATATATTTTATCATAATTGATGCTTTTGTATTTGGTTTGATTTAAATCAGAATGTGCATTGAGACCATTTAAATCCCTCTTTAAAATTATATTAAGTTGTAGTGTATTTAACCTATAGCTGAATCAGTCGGGATGTCTAATTGATCAATCGATGTCTAGAAAAAATGGTTCATGATTCATAAAGAGAACGTGATTTTCTAATTAGTTTCATTGTCTAACCTAGCTAATTTATTGGTGTCTAATAGGAAAGCAACAGGAGACCCCCACTTCTCTCCCATTTACCTAGCCAATTTGATTAATTTAATTCTAGATTGAAATGCTTAGTATTATATTCACTACATTAAGGCCTTCCTTCATACTAGGTTCTTATTATATCTTGAACCATAATAGTTTTATTGTGTAACCACAAGATCTATCATGGAAAATGATGTAATATTAATCTAGTGCATTGAGATGCTTACAGCATTTTGAATATACTGCTTTATTGTGTAACCACAAAAGTAGTTATATTTTATTTTGACTGTATAGAAATTAAGGACTCTATTTAAACTAAAACATTAAAGTTTGTTGTGCTAACACAACACTATTAATATTTTAGAGGCAAATTTTTTTTGGGAGTTGCATAAAATGTAATTGAAAAGACTTTCCTACCTTTGATCTTATAATAGGTTTGCTGTGCAACCACAAGATCTTTTATAAGAAATTAGGATCTTATTCTCACTAAGAAAATCAATTAGGGGGTTATATTTTTTTTTGATTAAACAATGGGAGACATAATTAAATTAAAGTCCTAATTTAATTATGTTTATCATCATGAGTCATTTGCTTATGTATTGTTCTTTATTATAGAGATTAAATGGCTTCTTCATTTTCATTGCGT